>WBMY01014653.1:1068729-1099762 GCA_013397315.1 Donacobius atricapilla
TTCTTCTGTTGTTGTATGCTGGTGATGACAGGATAATGGATTAGGTCAGGCACAGAGTATGGAGGAGTAGGTAAGGCAATGAGACAAGTCATCTCTTCCACCACTTTTGCATTTCTTGTATCCTGAAAAGCAGTTTAGTCTGAAATATTTCCTAGTTTGTAGACTACAATTATTATATGCTTTCTTCATATACTATTATATTCACTTCTTAATAATTCCTGACAGTAATAAAAGACTCCAGGAAGTTAACATGAAAAGCTTGAAGCAAGATGCAGCTGAAATTACCTTAAATGCTTTCCAGTGGTTACGCCTTTCCTGCCAAGCTCTGTTTCACCACACAGCTGCAGCCTGCATGCTCTTATGAACCAGTCACACTACACGTCTAGCTCAAGGCAAGGAACCTACATATTTAACATTTTGGTGTCTGTACAACTCATAGAAAACTCAGGTTTCCAAAAGCATTGTAGAATGCGCACTGTGTTTTGAGGAAAGGTGGAAATAAGTGTATGGAACTAGTGCATTTTGGCATAGGTAATGGTCAAAACAAACAAACAAACAAACAAAAGCCCCAAACAACCCAACTGCAACATTTTCTCACCATCTGGCATAAAATGGTTGTTCTTTCCTGTAAAAATAATGGTATTTGAACTGTAATATCTAGTCAACCAAAACTCAGCCCTCAACTGAGTTAAATCAGTCTTTCTGCACTGGTTATATGACACATTAACCCTAAAAGCAGTGCTGTTGCCAAATACATCACATGCACTCTAAGGAATGCAACTGAAAAAAAGGACAAATGAAACTGTGACATTTTGAGGGCAAGAATAAATTCTATAATTAATTTTTGTTATAATACTATTTATTTATGAATGCAGGTCAGCTGATTTTTTTAAAGGAAAAAATACATGTGTGGATTTGTCAGGATTTCAGTGATACTCAGTCCCAATGACATGGGAATCCTCCTCATCAAAGCTCACTGGTGGGCTATTAACATGTCCACAAAATATGATGTGAATGTGTCCACATAGCTCAAAGATAGACACAGCAGTCCAAGACCCCCTGCTAGCAGAGGGAGAGTTCAGCTATTTAAGAGGGTGAGCAATCAGTAGGAAACAAAAATTAAATGAAAGCAGCCTGATGATAGAAGAATACTCTGAAATACAGTAGCCAATATCACACCATTGATCTCTTGGCTTGCACAGTAGACTGATACTCTAAAATAAAAAGACATAGGTAGGACAAGAAGTTGGTGACAGATTTTCCTTTATAGTTTACTTTTGACAGTGGCTAAATTTCTGATTAATAACACTTTTTCTTTCCTTTTTTTTTAATTTAACCTCATGCTGAAAAGTCTCTGCTGGTGGTGGTGAATGAGAGCTGTTTCCTCAGGCAACAGCACAATCAAAATATAGGGCTGCAGAAAATCTTTTCTATCACCTAACATGAGTTTGGAAAAATCCAGATGATGTAACTTGTAAAAGTCAGTCTGGTAAGTGATAGCATCAAGTGCCAGAACACAGAAAGGTCTGTCCCAGTATTACATATTACTTGAGGAGCTGTGGTGGGGTTCACATCAGCAATTCTGTCACAGACATACAGAGTATTACTGCAGTGTTGTTTATAGAATAATTTCAGGGCTGGGCAGTGACTAGAATGTAACATGGAAACAGTTTTCTTGATTTCTTTGTAATTGGTCCCAGGCTTAGAATAAAACTCAAGCTTATGTACTTAATTTACCTAATTGCCTTGCTGTATGAGTCCTCTGTACTTAAATTGTTAGCATATCATCCTGACAGGCTATAAACTATAGCTTTATATCAGCAAATAAATGTAAAAGTATTGATGTACAGTCTGCCAGTGCGGGACACTGTGTAATTTACACATCCATTATGCCGCCACAAACACATAGATCCATATCTTCCTGAGCAGCTCTATCCAAGCTGTCTACATTTTAGCCAGTGCTACCCATTTATTCTTAATTCACTTGCGCTAGCATTGTTTTAACACACTAAGAAGACGTGTTTGACAGAGCAACCCTAAAATTCATCTAACTATATCTCGTATCCAGTTTGCATCTAACACTGCAGGAATTTGTTTGGCAGAAATTCACTCTTAAGGAGACATTTACTATTTTCCTTCCTCTCCCTCTCTTTTCCCCTTTTCTTTTCCATATTGTTTTTTGTTGGTTGGCTGTTTTTTAAGTGTCTGGCCTGCAGCACGTGGTACAGAACAGAGTAATTACTTTCTAGGACTCTTGGTGGATACAGTCCAACCAAGAATCATTCATAGGGTTTGTTCAACCATTTTGCAATAGATGGAACAAATGTAAAAATCTGTTGCTATTTGATCGAGAAGCTTTGACCTGATCATTGTGTGCCTGCAATCGCTCGTCCATAAGATATTCCACTCAGAATTAACCCTCTTCCCCCTCCAATGTCACTCCTACTCCTGAAACAGGCTTTTAACAGAAAGTCTCAAATAAAGAAGTGAATGGCAGTGAATTCAGACAATGAATAAACAAATAGGATAACCTGGAATAATCATTATTTGTCCTGAAGACAATGAAAGTTTCATTGACTTTGAATTAAAATTGGAAAGTGAATTTGATTCTAAAGAAGGAGTTAGTTCTAATACAATTTTATTCTTTGGTAAGGTCTTTTACTTCTAGGACTGCTAACAATTTCCCAGCAGCGGCTCTGCGACAGTCACTTCCCAGCTTTTACTTTGAGATTTTCTGTCGCCAGGCAACTTCATTAACATGGCCAGGACTGTCACACGAGCCAGCCCAAGGCTTGGTGTCCTCCACAGGGCTTAACCCACTGGAAGAAACATTGCAAAATTCAGTTCTCAGTTCAGTTCTCTGACAGCCTCTACATTTCCCTTGTCCCCGAGCCCTTGCTACATGGAAAGGGCTAATGCCTCCCTGCTCCTGGGCTGTCCTGGCAACAGAGTGCTCAGGACAGCTCAAATCCTCCCCTCAGCTCTGGGGCCCTCACTACAGAGGGGGAAGCGAAGCTGAGGAGGCTCTGGAGCACAGTTCTTATGTGGGATGGCTGGGGGAGCCAGGCAGGTTCAGCCTGGAGGAAAGGAGGCTTGGGAGTCACCTTGGCACTCTGTACAGCTCCCTGAGAGGAGGCTGCAGCCAGGTGGGGACTGGTCTCCTCTCGCACGTAACAAGCAGCAGAACAAAGGAAAATGGCCTTAAGTCATGCTAGGGGACATTTAGATTGGGTATCAGAAAAAAATTCTTCCCTGAAAGAGTGGTCAGGCATTGGAACCGGCTGCTCAGGGAATTGGTGGAGTCACCAGCCATGGAAGTATTTAAAAGACATGTAGATATGGTACTCTGGGATATGGTTTAGTGGTGGACTCGGAAGTATAAGGTTAATGATTGGATCAAGGATCTTCTGTTTCCGTGACTTTTCATTTTGTGTGCAAGGCCAAGAAGGCCTCCGGGTGAAACTGTATTGCGCACAAATCTCTTCTGCACGGTCAGTTGTCTAGCTGGCTAGACCTTCAGGCTTTTCTTCGACAAGAATAATCATTGAGAGTTTATTTACTAGAACAATATTGGAACCTTTTGTAAGACACTGGTCTCCATATTCTCCATTCTGATATGAATCTGAATAACATTACTACAGCTAATAAAATAGACTACTGAATTTCATAAAACTCACAGACCCCTTTCCCCTCAGTTTTATAGAAAATTAGAGCTCATTCAGTGGGTTTTCTTTTTTTTTTTTACACTTGCTATGCTTCTTTTCAGGACTATAATAGGTCTTGGAGTTTGGGAATCTCTTTAATAATATTCTTACTTGGTCATAGAAAGGACAGCAATAGTCTAAATTCATGTGTAATTGTCTTTTTAAGAAAAATGAGATATAAGAGTGAACATAATTTCAGTATCATTTCAGTGGGACAGGATTCAGCCTTAAATGTTCTAGTCACTAAATTCTGCTTTGATGACATGATTATTACCTAAATGTAGGAGAAAGCAACAGAATTTTTATACAACGTGGGTGTTTTCACCTGCTACATGTAAGAAAAAAAAGCCCACAGCTTGAAGCACATCAGAGTAGCAATGGTAATTAGGTATTGGCATATCATCCAAGAAGGAAAAAAAAAAAGAGCTTGAAAAATGATACAGCTTAATAATGGTTTAGTATCCTAGAGCTATACAAAAAGTTCTCAAAGGGAAATGTAAATTCTGAATGACAAACGCTTGTGATTCTTACAAGGGATAACCAGTAAGAAACACAGGGAGTAAGAACAAATTACCCCATTTAAGTCTTTGTAAGGAATAGGATCACACATCTGTATGCAGGCCTTCAAGCAGTCAGATAGTTTTCCATGGATGCCAGTTGCCATAACACACATGGCACCTTCCTGTAGAAGTTATGGCTGTTAATCTCATCTAAAGGATGCCTGCAGTGACAGCACCTACCAGGAAATCTGCACAGAAATGAGAGAATACTGCTTTCTGAATCCATTTAAGACCCCAAAAACATTCTGGACCAATTTTTTCATTGAAAGTCTTTTACTATCCTAAATTTTTTTTGCAAGAAGTCTTTCATATATTTTATAGCCAATGCTTCCAAAACATAATGGAGCCATTTTCCTAATTATTATCAGAACCACGACAGCATTCCAGATAGATAAAATACTTTACTTCTAAAATCTTAGAAGACTGTGGCAACCACATGCATTTATATATTCGGTTTCTAAAATGAACTGACAGTTCTGCTGACAGAAAATCAGGGTACACCAAATCAGAATACTCATAAAATCACCTGGAAATCTGAAAAGATCAAGAACAGGTTTAGAACAGCTTGTTCAGCTGAGACTGTCGTGTGTCCATCAGAGTCAATGACAAACACTGACAGGCTCAGCTGGAGCTGAGCAGAGCTTAGACCAGGCACACCAGCAGGCTTCTGCTTGTTCCTATTCTTAGAGCCAGCTGCTCTGAGCTACCTCACTTGCGGCCACGTAGATATTTTTGGAGTCTGGAATTTCCAGCCTTTTCGTTTCTGTGTTCAAGTACAACCTCCCAGACAAGCTCGCCCTACAATTCTAATTGGACCTAGAAGAAAATGTAAAGATTTGAGCATTTGTTTCAAATTGGAAGGCAACCAAATTTTTGAAAGCTTCCCTAAAATGGAATAGCTTTTTTTCCACCCAGAGTGAAATGTTGAATGACATGTAAAAGAGAAATACTGAATTGGCCCTCCTGAGCACAATTTTTTAATTCATTAGGGGCTTTTTCCCTTTTTTAACAAAAATTATTTACAGATTAGGATATTACATAAGTAAATTTCATATCTGGATAAAATTTCTCTTTGCTTCACTCTCCTTGATATTTTTCTGTACAGAGATACAGGGAGTTCACATTCTGCAACCGAATTACGTTACAACAACACAGATGGAACTTTAGATGTAAAGCCATATTTTTAGCCAAAGCACAGTTGAAGCGATGTCATCTGATGCAGTTAGAGACATATAGAGAGGCGCTGGCAGTAATACACATTTATCACTTTTAGTGAATGGCTGATACACAGCACCCTGTGTACCCTCTCCTGCAGAAGGGCAATAATTTAAAATATACTTTTCTCCTTGAACAGGGAGGAATGGAGCATTCTATTCCCATATGTGGCCTGGTACTTGTGCTTCATTTGGCTAACACTCAAGCTATTGCTGCAGTTTTCCCTCTGTGAGTACAGGTGTGAAACCTGATCTTTGCATGGGCACTTGTGTAATTGCCCCAGGGTGAAACCTTTGGTCATTTCTCTCAGAGAAAGCAGATATTCATTGTAAGAATTGTGAAATTCCACCTCCAGAGCACAGGTGTGAATTTCCATATATTTGCAACTGTCAGAGGGAATGCTCAATGTCTTCATGGTAACATGATCAGTTCCAACAGCAAAATCCCCTCATTTCATGAAGGATCTCAGCTGGAGTCAGAACCATTTACCTTTCTCACAAAGTATTGCTCTGATGTTTCTCAGGTATGAGAGGTTTTATTATTTCTGGCATATTGCATATCTGATTTTAAAAATCAGACAAAAAAATCTTATTAAAATGGGAATTTGAAAGCACTGGAAGCATTTGGAATTTTAAAGAACTAAGGAAGGCAGAGGGTTTAGTGCAGTTCTCTGATATACATAGTGCTCAGTTACTGAACTTTGATGTTCCATACAGACACATCAGTGAGGTGCTGGACAGAACTTTCTGGAAGGATAAATATATGCCCCTCCTACAAGTTGATCAAGTAATAGCTTGCAAATATATATAAGGGCAGCAGCAGCCCCTTGTCAATACAGTTGTCACTGGTTTTAGAGGATTAAGAAGCTGTTGGAAGCGTTTCTTCAGCAAATCCTTCCCTGTTAAAGAATATTACTGTTACAGCTCTTTGAAGAGCAAAGGAAAATCTGAAAAATCTTTTAAATTTGGGAGGCCTTGGAGCCTCTTCTTGAAAAATGCTGAATTTTTTAGTGCTTTATTTTTCTGGTAAACAGGATTCAGATCTTGGTAACAGGCTAGGGAGCAGTATTCCTAGTAGAAAACAGAGAATAGGCCAAAGAGGGGGCACAGGAAGGAACAGCTTCCTAGAAAGCCTCTTGCTATTAGTAAGGAAAGAAGAGATGCCATGGAATGGCCAAAGGACTGCTGCTTTTAGCCTTAAGGACAATAAGCAGCCAGCACAAGTTAGTCAATGTTTTCTGAGGCATTTCACCATTAGAGAGGAAAACATGAATTTCTTTTCTCTGCAAAGTTTCATATTTCAGAATAAGAAGTCTCCAATAGTATTTTATAAACTGTTAAAGCAAAGAAAGTCAGAAGCAGCTATTTGAAAACTGTTTTTCTTGCCTTCCTCCCCAGTGAGAAGAAAAAATGAGCAGATAGTAGGCACATGAGACTGGAGAGCCTGGATAGATGGTCAGGGTACAAGAATGTTAGATTACTCAGCAGTTTAGTTGGCTCTGATATGTACCCATGACTACATCTTGAGTCCTCCCCAGAAAAAGCATTTAATTCATCTCAGAAAAGCGAAAAAGTTAATTATTGAATAAATGATAGAGCCCCACCTACTGTTGTTTTATTGCATGCATTTCTAGATACACACACACACACACTTCATGCAAATGCAATTCATTACTGCATGCATGGGCATTTCTATTAAATGAGCCCTAATTATGGATTATAATCCCATCTTGGGTATGTTCTGCATACACACACAACTGTGGATTTTGCAGTTAAAATCTAGAAATACAGGTGGATTTCTTTCCATGCTTCTCGTAAGTCAGGCTGCCCTGCTTCATATGAACATACACACATACCAAAAGCTCCTCAGGGAAAGATCAAATTTTTTCAAAAAGCTTTGAAAATCTTTTGGTCAGCAGTTGACAGAAGAAATGCTCATTTTGTTAACAGCACTGGTATTGGGGATCACTGAGGTTCTGTCGCCCATTACTATCCTTACCAGATTATCTGGCATATTTTTCACCCAGACTCTCTCTGCTCATGTGTAAAGGTATCCCAGCAATGTGAGCATCCCTTGGAGTGGCACAAGTTTTGTTATTCAAATAGAAAAGTCTAAATGCAATGTCCGTGAAAGATAAGGGTTACATTATTCTCATTTTAGGAAATCGAACCACAGGACACTGGGAGTGAGGGAAGCACCATCCAGACATTAAATGTCTTGTCCAGAACACCACCTCTCCCAGACATTCCCTGCTCATAAATAATGCAGCACAGAAGTTGACTCCCAGCATACACGAGGTTTTAAAAAGGACCTGTTTCACCTGTCTCCTTGTCATGGCTGTGCTTTTAACTTTATTTTTATGTGAACTGAAATTCCCACTGCAAAGGGAATTCTTAGAAGAACTTTTCTGAAATCCCATGTCCAGAGTGGGAGACACATTTTGAAAACTAGTTAGGTTTTTGAACTGAAAACTTTTAAAAACCTGAAATCCATTCTTGTAAGCTCTAGCAGGCATGAATTGGCATCACATTTTGCAGGTAACATCTTGTTTTTCAAATGTTACCAGTTACTACAAGTTTACAGACTAGTGTGATTTTAAAATAGCCAAGTTGTGTCAAAACTACACGGTAAAAAGACCTCGTGCAAGCAAAGTGACTTGAAATAAGTAATGATATGTGACAGCTGCAGAAAAGGATTGATTCATTTATCACATTGAGATTGGCAACAAGCTTCAAAACCCTGTTGTTAGCTGGCAGCAATTGTTCTGTTCTGTCAGCTTAACAGGTGATAAGCCAAAAAGGTGTAAGGAAACCCTCCATATTACACAACAGTTATCTCCACAATTCCATGGTAGTGTTTTTGATAATAATTTTAAACAAAGCTATCCCAAAGATGGTTGCGTCTTCATGAAACTAAATAGAAATTAATATTTATTTTTTAATTTGAGTATGAGCTTTTTCAAATGAAGTATACACATTTCTCTAACCTCAGATTTTGCCCCTTATTTTTTAAGCTACAATATTTGCTGGCAGTAGCTGATATAGTTTTACTTGCCCCCCCCCTTAAAAATACTAAAGCATTTGAAACTGGCCAGGTAAAGGATGTGGTCATAAGTATTGACTGTTTCTTGATTAAGTTATACAACATAAGACACTGAAATTATTAATATCATATTAACCATCTCATGCAATATATTTAACACTTCTAAATATGAATGTTTATAAAATATAGTGTATAAAACACAGTAAACATTGATAACTCACAAATGAGAGAGGACACCTAGTTCTTTGTGCTAGAAAACACTCTTAACCTCAAAATATATACTTTTTTTCAAAATAAAAACATACAGAAGAAAAGACAAGTTGTTTCTGGAATATTGGGAGCATATTCTTGAACAGCATTACATTATGCACAAACTAACAGTCTAGCATTTCTAAGTTCTTCTGTAGAAATACATTTTTTTTAAGGATGCATTTAAACCATCCATGCAATGCATTTAAAGTTTGCCAATCTCTTTTCTCCCTCGGAGACAAAGGTGAGGCTGCAAAGATGTGGCAGCAAAAAATATTTTGCTAAGTACAAGCGCCAAAATCCAGTGGCAAAAGAGACAGGAAACTAAAATGGTTACAAACAATTTTGGCAAGGTAAAATCTGTTCGGTTTATTGCTGTCCATAACAACAAGAAGCCAGACCATATCGTCTGTGGATTTTCTGTAGGACTGGCTGAAAGAACTTATGACACATATTTCTTACTAATAAATTGCTAAAATAACTTACTCAGAGAAAAAAAAGCCTCTAATGCTAATTCTGATATTTAATGCAGTATTTTGCTAAATAGGTGAAAATTTAGGCTGCTGAATAACTCAGTATTAAAACTTGTCACTGCTTTCTAGATCTGCTTTTAAAACACAACCTCTTTTGTGAACATAAAGGTTGTAAATTTTATCATCTCACCTGAGTTCCTACTCAGTCTTGTTCTCTAAAAGGACAGGGCTTCCTGAGAGGGATTATGTCTAGAGGGTAGGAAATGAAGCCTGGTTTGGAGTCAGGGTGAACAGGAGATAGGTGTGTCATGGGCACTTGCTGACTAAGAAAACATGAATTGAAGAAATGTGAGTACACCTGCTACTAGTTTTGCACAATGCTCACCATTCTGCCCTTATGGATTAAGTACACACTAAACAGATATTTGAAGTCTGAGGAAGCAGGACTATTTTTTAAATTTCTGTACTGCTAAGTGTACAATCCACATGATCCTCATTGCCAGTTAGGACCTTGTGTGAATATCAATTTTCATATCACATGGGAGTGTGAAGAATGAAATTTTCTCTAGACAGATCAAATGACTGGGATTAAATTTGAAGGGCCAGACATTTGGAATAGCTGTCGACTTTTCAGAATCTGGCAGCTTTACACCACTTGAGAGTCTGGCCTAAGGTATATATTAATCTGTTTGAAGTATTTCAAGCATTCTAGTTGTATCTCCTAATAGCAGCTTTGCAAATGTGTTGCAGACCTAAAAGTATGTTAATATTATGTATACTTTTCCTCTCATATAACAGATAGAAGGAGAAAAGAATTTAGGAATATCTGAATGACTGAAACTCATATCCCAATCCTGATACTACCTTTTGGATATCGAGAAGTAGGAAGCTTTCCAATAATACTCACATGGACTTCAACTTCAGGCACAGAAAAGTAGTTTTGATTATCACACATTCAGAGCAGTCAAATAATTTATCACAGCAAAGTGTGAAGTGAAATTGGAGACACAGATAAAAGGCACACAGGTTGGAGAGACATATATATTTACAGTTTATTTAGAATGAAATTTCTTTAGAAAGTTAAAGCTAGCATATCTGTATCAATCAGGCCCAGTTCTTTCTCTCACATATAAGATTTTGCTGCCATCTTAAATTGAGTCCTAAGAGAAAGGCAGCTTTAATGGTGTATGATTTCAAATAAACAAAGAGCATATCAGCACAGCCCAATGCTGCAGACTGTGGGGACAGATTTGTAGTTTTGTCTGCATCTTCATTTTCCCAGTATATCAGTGGCGTCAGTGCAAGAGATTTTAGATTGACTTCACAAGCCTACATATTTTCCAAGTCCAGTAAGGAAGACTGTAAAATCCTTAAGAGGAGTGAGAGCAACCAAAACCTCCAGAAAAACTGGAAAAAATTTTACCTCATGTCACCTCTGTCAGCAGGGTTGTTGTGTGCCAAAAAGAGAAAAAATAAAGAAGGATTTATATTGACCATTGTCGCCACTTAATTATAATTTCTTCCCCCTCTTCAAAAAATAAAATTATTATGGACATAATTATGTCTACTGTTTCTCTCTGCTAGCACAGACTTGACCATCATGTGCCTGAGAAATAAATGGCTGCCTCGAATGAATGGGTTATGGCTGAAATAAAACTGACTCCCATGAAGCCTTCAGCTACTGCACACTTTCAGCCAGAACTGCTACACATTTGCAAATTTGCAAGTATCAGAAAACACGAATCTTAAAACTATCTCTTAATGAATCCAACCTTTTTTAATAGCAACAGACATATTAACCTTGATGTTCTTGTCTATAATTTAACAAATTATATATGGTTTACCAGAGTTCAGTTTCAAATTCGCTGTGGAGCTATCATGTTTTAATTAGTTGCACTCCTACGAAAGAACTGGATAGACCCTGTGTCTTAACCTTATATATAAAAAAAATATTCAGATGGCTAAATTTGATATGCAAATGCTATTACAGGCTCAGGATGGTTATTAAATCAAGGCAATCCTTCTCAATTTAGCAGACGGTATTCTTTCAAAGCATTACAAGTCTTGTATCACTGGTGTTATTTTTGACAATTACATATTTCTATATTCTTTTTTTTTTTGGTCTATCTTTTGCAGCTTCCCAGCTTTAACATTGCCTTTCCTCTCTTTGTGACTAGAAATTTATTATTTTATATTCCCCTTGGGGCTACTAATACAGTAAGCACACATTCCTTCCTGTAGCACAATTATGTTTTCAGAAAAGCCAATATAAAAGGGGAAAAATGGAATAATATAAGGATTTGAATTTTCTTACTTTATGTTGGAAAAATAAAATTTAGTCTTCTACTTTTTCTGCTGAAAACACATAAATTTTCTTTGGTTATTTTCCTTAACACAATTTTTCACACTGATTTCTCATCAGTCACTTAAAAACAAGTCTTTGCAACAACACTACAATATTAGAAAAAAAACCCAAAAGCAAGAAATATAGGACCCTTCAAACCATCAATAAAGCTCTTATCATGAAATTAAAACCTTTCAATACATCTCAGAAAATAATTCTGTGCATAGATGCAAATATGAGGCTTCTGTACAAGGAGACATCCATTTGGCTCCCATTCCCAAAATATGAATATAGCACAAGTTTAATCTTCCAAGACAGAAATATGAATGTTTTGGACAAAAAATGTGTATAGTCATTGAAAGTGTCAATAAATATGCTGAAATGCTGTTTTAGAAATACTGTTATTTAGTATAAGTTCTTCCTTGATAAAGGAAATGGATTTTTGCATTTGAAAATGTTCAAAGTAATTTTGACAGAAGGGTATAGGAACATTTATCTTTGTGATGATGCAGCTCTATAAGGAGTAGAAGATACATTGAAAGGCCCGAGGTGTCAACCATGATGGGCAAAAGTAATACTTCTCTTACCTTCTTTTTTATTACAAAAATGTATATCGCTGTCTAGTGAGAAATCTCACTGAATTAAATTAAAAGTATTGTCTTTTTTTTCTACTTCAATATTGCCTTCTTATTTTTTGTTTAGTTTTAAGAAAAAACAAATTTGAAATAAGATGAAATAAGATGATGTAACAATACTACTGGGACAGAGCTCAAATCAGAAAAAAAAGTCCAATTCTATCCAAGTAAATGCAAATTTTAAGAATTAAGACTGAATCAACTGATTTCAATAGTGTAACAACTCTCTCAGTGTTACTTAAGCAGCCTGATATCAGGGGATAAATCAATTCCGATTTCATAGAAAGTGTTTCCATAGTAAGGGAAGGATTGGGAGGTGGAAAACCCCTCCCTTGTTTGCTCATACAGCTATTTAGGAGACGTGATATGAATGCTGCAAATATGAAAGGCATAGTTATGGCTCATAGTGGTTCTCTCCATTATAGGGAAGGACAGGAAAAAACCTGAAAGGAAGGCAATGTGAGACCTGATACAAAACCTGCCCAAGCTCCGCAGAAAGCGCAGTCCCACTGGCATTGACCGAAGTGCCCGTGGGTGACGGAATTTGCATTTACCGCTGCGCAACCAAAAATCCCCAACCAACAGAGGAACACAGAGCTAAGGAGTGCACAGCAAACTTCTGCCTGTCAGATCCAGCCGCTGCTGGCTGTTCAATCACTGAGCACCAGCAGCAATGTGTTCTTTCCCCACCTACAAGCACAGCCACCACTGGCCATGCTCTGGTGTTTTGTGACACACAGCCTGGCATTGAGGCAAGGTTACCTGTGTTTTCCCCACACCTTGCAGAGGCTTCTGGCAGTAGCATCAGAATGGTTGCAGTGCGCAATAGAGAAAAAAGGGAGCACTCAGAGGTTTACAAGGACTTTAATCCCCTTTTCAGTCAAAATACTAAAAACTCATCCTTTCACAAAGGCACAAAGTGAATTTAGGGCAAGAAAATTCGTCTCTGACTGTATTCTCTTGTCCTGGTAGGAAAATAACTGAGGTGTCTCTACTGAAAAGCTCTGCATTCAAAATGCTACTTGTGGAAAACAGTTCATTATCTTCCCAAAAATCCTGGTCAAGTATCTGTTCCAAGAGAGAGCTTGTTTGAGCCCCAGACAGAAGGAGATGGATATGCTCCAGAAAGGTGGCAACAAGTTTCAGCAACAAAAGGCAGCAAATAGATGGGAAAAGTATGAAGTAAGGAAGGCATACAGGGACAAGGAAGAAGAGCTCATATTTTTGCTTGCAGGAGAGCAGAGTGGGAATTCAATCATCAGAAAAGAAAAGAATCTTAATAAAAGAATACCTCTATCAGGAAAACATCATGTCATTTCACCAGTGTCAACTTCATTCTGCAGTGGTTACCCGCTTCTTTATAACAATACCACCAAGGTTTGTGTATTTTCCGAGAACAAATATCCTTCTTTCCTTCCCCCAAAACAATGAATTTTCAAAAGAATTTTAATGCAAATCAGCCTCTTTTTTTCACCCTGTTTGGAGAACTATATATTTTTTTTTCAAAATAAACTCTACTGAAGACTATAGAAAACAATAAATTGAATACATCAATTTTCTTGTAAGCACATTTTTTCTTGCAGAGTTCTTTTAAAGCTAGAAAATCCAGAACATGGGATATGGGAGTATTTTAGTCCACAATCAATCCATCATGCTGGCCTACTTTTAGGCAAACATGTCTTAAGAAAAGAGAAAAGAACATGAAAGGGAGGTAAAAGCAGCAGAGTGTAATATCGTGTAGTGTGTGAATAGTCCAGCCACTGAACTTTGTATGCCCACACAGAAAAGAAAAAGGTGAGCTTGAAACATATAAATGTTTCATTTATATTCCTGATAAGGAATCACACTGGTTTACCATACATAGCGGCAGATTGCCCTTCCACTTTGAGCAACAATGTAAAATGGTTTTAGGAAAGGTGAATGGAAAATTCCTCTTCTGTAAGTAGATTTCACAGGTGAAATAATATAAAAAGAGATAGATTTCCCATGAAGAGCAACATACTGCAGCTTTAACTAAGACTGTCTAGTCTCTGCAGGATGCCAGCAGTGGCACACAGAGAAAATCCCCATCAGCAATTTTTATTTGCCTTTCACCCCCTACCAGCTCTAATAACACCTGCTAAATTTATTTGCACACTCTGCTATCGGAACTTTAAAAAATGCTGCCTTGAATGCTGATTTTTAAATGTCATCTGGAATGCAATACCCTTTGTGATATAACGAAGTAAAATACCCTTTCAAGGAAGTCACCATGTTCAAGATTAGGACAGTAGTCCCATTCTTCATGACAAGTGATATAAGAGCACCTCCTGACATCAGCCTGTATTTGTGTTGTTCTCAGGTATATTAATTGTTTTGTGAATCCTCTCTAGTTCCCCATGAACCTCAGCGTCCCATCCCACCTGTCCTTCCTTTCCACTTGGTTCCACCAACATGTGCTTCTTCTTTAACAGCAGCACCTCTTACTTGCTCATTTCCTCAGTTTGTGAAAGCTGTTCATTTTGTTCAAAGCTACAGGAATAAAAGAAGGAGAGAAATCAGCAATCCCTCCAAATCCAGAGATCCTGTAGCTATGAAAGAGTGTGGGAAAAGCAAAGGGAGAAGTGGCTGAGAGACTGACCTTCCTGAATGCAAAGGAGATTCTCAGTGCATTGACTTTCCTTGTCGCCACTGAATTGTCCTTTGCCCTTGCTCCTTGTCACATCACATCCTACCTGGCCTACCTTGGATCAGAAGCTTCCTGGTGGGATTACTTAGATCAGTGACCAAAAACCCAAGTATCAATGGAATTAAATTAACTGCCAGAGACAGAATTTTGGCAAGAGGTGAAGTTGGGTGACTGTTACTCATCACAATTAGAGAATCTAAAATTACCATATTAGTAATCAGCCAACTGCTTATTTGTCACTCTGTCCCTGAAATTACACATCTGACACACATGGTGCCATTTCAGGAAATGACATCAAAACCACATAGGCCTTCTTATATAATTCTTAGTAGAGGGAAGCATCTGCCCCAGTAATTACTTGTGTCCTCTATATTCATAAGTACCCACCTTTATATAAGCATATATTTAGCCTGGATTTATTAAGTTTTATACCATCATTTAAAATGTTGTAGACACACACTGATTTTCAATACCACAACATGGCAGTTAAAGAAGATTGCCTGAGAGTTTACGCGGTTTATTTACTTTTACTTGCAAATTAATTCTGATTTTCTGCACTCCTGATACATTAGATGAGAGTGGAAAAGTAGGACAAATCCTTATGACAAGAAAAATGCTAAGCTTGAGGGGAGAAATGCAAAATTAAAGAAAATATGACAGGCCTTTGAATCAGCACCCTTCCACTCTTGCTGCCATATATTAGAAGTTGAGGCAATTTCTTGAAAGGTAGCCTTGTTTCACTGCAGCTTTTTCAAGCATGAGCAACTAAGGTACTATAAACAGAATATCTGTTTGGGGCTGATGGACTTGTGGTCCTTTCTGGTATGTGCTGAGATACATCCTAGAAAAGAAACTTCAGTGTCAGCAGATCTGAATATTTTGGATCCAAGCCCACTGATAAATCTCTGTTTACAAGGCAGCTAAGGAGATTATGTCAGTCTTTTATACCTGCCAAGAAGTGTTGGTCTCATATACCACAGAACAATCCTTGCACGTCTCCACAGACACCCTAAGGACTCGATTAGCGTTTATACAGACATGAAAAGGCACTGGTAATCATACACCAGCTGATACAGCTCACACAGAGACATTCCATGAAATCAGCTCCTCCATTTATGTAGTGATTCCACCCCCCCAAAAAAATCAGAGAGACTTTAATATCTCAAATAATAAAAAGATGTCTTTTGTGGTGGAGCAAAGGAAATAGATTGGCAACAAGGCCTCAAAATGATCAGTTGAGTCAACAACAGATAAACAAAGAATATGTAATCAACTGCAAATGCTTCGTAGAAAACAAAAGTTCCTTGCAGAATAAACAAACAAACACACCCTCCATAATGTGTGTTTAATGATGCGGATCTTTAAAATCCTGATGGAAAATTCCATTTAGCTCCTAAAATACATATAGCTTATCCTTAATAAATACTTATTCAGGGTTTAAATATAGTATTAAAAATTTCTCTTACTTAGATGAAAAGAGATTTTTTACCTCTCTTAAAAAGATACAATAGAAAGTAGAAAAAAATCTGAAATCCAGGAAATGTTTATAAAAAATGTTGTAGCTGGTGAATAACTTCAGGTGTTTTGGATGAGTACTTATTTTCTAAAATAATTATGCTCTGGCAGAAAGGAGGACATGCAGTATCAGCATTGTGATGTTCTTTTGTTGCTTGGAAAGCCAAACCCCACACGCTCTGTACTATATTTAATTGCAATATAGTAATACCTATCATTTATTTATATCCTCTTTAGCTAATCTGGTAGCCAAACAGTCAGTATTTTGTAACCTTTCTGATTCTTTGTCATATGCTACTTCCACATCCACATACTCTAGGACCGTGCTGATGGAAACCTCGCTAAGGACTAGATTCTGGATGAAGAGAACCCTGTCTATTCAATGAGATAAATAAATCAGTGAGGTTGCTCCCTTGAAAATCTCATAAAAACTTGGCTCACTGACTACAGCACATGAGCTGTGTAGTTCCTTGTAGCGCAGATACTCTGGCTCCAGCAATTCTGATAGAGAAAAAGATTCAGAAAAAGGCAAATATGGGACCTCTTGTCATTTGCACTGCGTAACTGTTGCTTTAGTTCTTTTTAGCCCTTTTGGGACAGCTAAAACTCTCCCCAAGGCAATATCTTGGGCAAGCTTTGATGGATACCCGAGTATTTATATTCAGTACTATTTCTGCTTCCCGTATGAAGTCATCCTGGCGCAAGGCCTGCCTCTGCGGTTGCAGTCTGCTCTCATGGGTTGGGAGTCAGTCGGTTTGCACAGCCTGCCTTGGAGCCAGGGCTCACTTCCCAACCATTTTTATTTAACATTAACGATTAAAGCATGCTCCTGGAACACTCAAAACAAACAGCAGGAGTCAAAGCCCCAGATCTAGTCCCTGATGATAAAGTCATAGTGCATTTTGAAGTCAGTGTATCTCAGAGATGTTCACACCCTTTGCGCGCCATTTGCATTCATAGGTGTTAATCTGTTCTGAACTGGGCATTTTACTGAGCAAGTACCTCCAAATGTTAACGTTTCAAGACTGCTGACTCACTGCTTCCTTTGTCTGTTAAACTAAACCCCAGTCTCTTAAATTGCTTTAATTATTAAAAGCCCCACCATTAAAAATGATGCAATGTAACCTTGCAGCATTTCTGAGCCTAATAAATGTCTGTCAGTTACCGGGACTGGAAGTTAAAGACATGAAGCTTTCAGGAGAATTCTAGGAAGTGCATGGATAGGCTGCAGCTTTTCTGAATGAATGCACCTGGGGCAGATGCCCACATGACTGATCAAAGTTCAGGGAGGCTTTTTGTGTCTTTACATTTTCCTGCCTATCTCTTCCCTAATCCCTTTTAACTTTTCTGAACATTGATCCACAGGAAAACGCTGAAGCTGAACAATAACTCAGTTTTGATAAGAGGAAGCACAACAGACTGAACTGATTTGTTGGGAGCAAGAGAGGATTACAACGGATTTTGTTGTGCAATTCTTTCCCCCAAAACTGGAGGGCCTGTGGTTCAGTATGAGCCCAATACAGAAATAAGAGATTTGAGGTAGCCAATTTGATTTCAAACACTGTCAGGAAAACTGCTGTGGAGGGAATGGGATTGGGAAGTAGAGGATTTGTGTAATGCTTCCTTCTGCCTTGCTCCTGCCACTGCAGACATTAATTTTGCTTCTTTGCATCTTTGATATAAAAACAAACAAACAAACAAACAAACTTCATTAAATTTCTGAAAACAAGCAAGAGTCTCTCAGTTGGATTTTACTTGTCCATCTGTCCATAATTATATGGCTATCAGCAATATTTATATTTATGAAGATCTAGCACACCAAAAGGCACAACACAGAACACATCAAAGCCACTCAGTAGAGTGGAACGAAACAAACATGTTCAGACTAAAACACTGTATGTTTTTCACTGGGAGCATTTATTTCAGGCTACAATTGCATACAGTTCCTCAGAATCTTCCTGAAAATTTTTGTCTGAACTGCAAAGGTTACGCAGCTTCTCCTAAATGCCATTATACATGGATTCTATTAGCAAATATGAGTGTTTGGTTTGAAATTGTTCTAAAACCTCAAATAGATATAACCATTTTTATGGGTTTGTCCATGGTTCTTAGAAAGAGTAGGAAGAAAGAACTGTGCTGGCTTTATGCTACTCCTTAAATCAGCAGAGAAGCAGCCTGCAATAGCCAGCAACACAGAAAACTATCATGGTTTGTGTGAGATGCTCACACTGTGTTGACATCATCTTCATTCTGCATCAGAACTGAAACTCCCTCTAGTATATTTTTCTGATTATTATAATGACCAAGGTTTATTTAAACACATACCACAAAAAGCTGCATAGCTAAAAGATGCTGCAAACTTTTAGCTAAAAAAGCAGACCTAAACCACTTTTTCTAAATCGGTCTGGGTTTTTTTTCCTCATCAGATACCACCCTCTAACCTGGATATCATCTTTTTATCACATAAATTCAGGTTTTCATTTTAAGAGCTCTGAGATGAGATGTCCTGGACAGTCCATGTTTCCACACTGCAACATACCAAATTAATTAATATTTCTCTCTTTAAGCTTCTTCCTGAGTAAGCCAGCCAATTTCTTTGTGGCACAACATTCAAAATTTTAATGTGTAAATCCTTCTCATCGGACATGTATTTTGGATATCAAGGAAAAGGTTCAGAAATTGATCCAAAGTAGTTGTCTCTCAATTACTATGTAAGGCTTTATCCAAATGTTGCATTGTTTTATAGAATAATGTTCGCTCTCTTTTATTCCTGTAAGTGGTTGACTCCCTCCTAACAATTTCCTCAACTTCTGGTTAAAGTATGTTTCATTCACAGAATTCTTGTCTTTAAATGGTGCTACGTATCATTCAACATGAAGTAATTTTTGTTTCAGGTGGCAATAGCCCTTTCTTTATATGCCTCATAAGAAAGAAAAGAAAAATAATGAAAGGTGGTTTAAGAAAGCTTTAGCATCAAGCAAAAAGGTTTAGTCGAAGTATCTGCAGTATTAACTCTATTATTTATCTGCTCTTTTCTCTGTCAAATACTGACATAATAACTGCCTGAATATCACACCTGAAATTTGGGATCTCTTTTATAACAATTATATCTGAGGACCTATGGCTTCCTAATAAAGCCAAGCAGAACTATTTTGCCTGCTGTACAAACTATGTCCCAGAGTGCTGTAAGTTTAATGATACAATAGTGGGGATAAAAACCTGAAAGTAAAAAGAAAAGACAATACTTAAGAACAGAGAACCAACATATATTTTTAGGGAATGTCTAAAGGCAGAGATGTGTTACAAAGTTATCCCAAACATCAAGGATTCTCACAACTGCAATTACAAGGTGGTAAATAGGAAAATAAATGAATGTCAGGGGGAAATAACCAGGCAAAATGGAGGTAAAAGTGGTGACAGGTGTTCCCAAAAATAGTTGTGCTCTATTTTGACATGCAGAGTAAAGAAACTACACTAAACATAGGCACATTGCCTTTCACTAACATTTTTATTCATGCTGCATTTTTAGAAAGCTCAGATCTTTTAAAAGCACATTGACATTTCGATGTGTGAAGTGCATTGTGCCATCTCTGTGTATCTGGATTTTTCAGGGCACAATAAACTGATGAAGAAGGTTAATGGAGACTGCCAAAAAAAACCTTTTGTAAACTTCAGCAGGGAAGGTCTTGGTACAGGGACACCAACATGCACAGCCATAGACATGCACACAAAAGCACAGCAGAACAGGAAAGGGGACAAAAATGAAACTAAACTCTAAAGACAAATCTCTGTGCATCTTAGAGAGTGGAATGTTGCTAAAGGCTGCTCTGAAGTCAATGAAATGGGGTAGTAAATGCGTTCATCAGTAGGAGGGAAGATGGCAGTAGCACAGAGCAGAGTGAATTCTTTTCTTGGGCAGATTGAACCATTATTGAAAATGGTCAAGGTTATTGCTAAGTAAAAGGTGTTAGAAGGGGGAGAGGCAGCCATTGTGTTTCCTTCGCATAAGAGGGCACAACATATGCCTCTGCCATCTGCTCTGCCCCTGTTTGCAGCTGAGGTCGGCTTCTTATTCGTTATCAATGTTGAAACCAATCACCAATCTCTAATTTCAATCTCTTCTTGGGCAGACTAAACAGAATATTGTCAGGTGCTATGTTAGTACTGCTTTTACTAGCAAGTTACCTCCAACTATTGCAGATCTTAAAAAATATTTATAATTGTGGCACTGTTCCCAGAGGAAATTCTGTGTCTCAGAGCTAAGGAGACAGAGGGTGAACCCCATGAGGCAGCTATTTCCCAAATGTCAGTGCTCGGGACATCCCCTGAAGTCATGGTAGGAGGCACAGGCAGGCACATCCCCGCATCTACTAATAGTAATACTATGCACAGCATTTCACCCAGAGTTTTCAGCAGTCCAAGTTTCCAGAAGTTAGCAAGCATTTCAGCAATTTGCAATCAGGAAAGCCATTTGAATATGGAAAAGGAACATACAGTAATGCACACCAGTGCAGTCCAAAAGTACTATGTCAGTCACAAGAAGCTAGAACAATGAGGCTGGAGCAGAATGCACAGAGGAAAGCGCACAGATGCAATATGCCTGTGATCCTGTCTATTCTGTAACAGCGTGAGAGGTGGTCCAGAGGCAGGAACAGGAGGAGCCAGTACCATCCGATCCATGGGACATGAAAGACACGAGAAAAAACTGAGAGAAAGAGAGATTGTGGCTTACTAAAGAAATGAAGAAGGATCTACCTGCAGTATGGCGTTCCAATAACTGTGTTGTCATGTGTGTGGTTGTTCTCTGTTTTTAAAAACCTATTATTGCAAAAGGACATTCCTTTAACTTTTAACATTGTCTAGTGACCATGTTGCCTGTGAATGACTGGCACATAAAAAGGCACACTCTGCCTGTGCTGGCCAGGAGCACTGGCTCACTCATGCAGGTTTGCATAGAGAGGGAATCTATAAATACAATGATTAGGAATGTATACTCTTTAAGCTACTTAATATTACAATGTTAAATTTATTTATCGTGTCAACTACTTGTCAACACATTTGAGCTGAATCAATATTCCATTTCTTACATCATTACTTTCAATTAAATACTAAATATCTTTTGAACCTAAAAATGAAAATCTTGTATATATACATCTGAAACTACAAAATGAAAATTATAGTGTGCTGGGGACACTATGAGATTTATACATGAAACTACACAACACAATAAAAATGCATCACAATGTTAGGTTTTGATTCAAGCATCAGATGTCTTATTTCAATGTATAATTTGTTTTCAATAAACTTTCTGAAAATGTTAATTAAACATGCAAGCTATCTGCAACACTGTAAGTCTGTAATTTGGACAAACTCCAGAATACCTGCTGGGTGTTAGTCTTGAATTATGCAGCACATAGAAACGGACAGAAATTATTCAAATGCCTTTATAACTCACTTGTCAGTGTTTCTGCCAAAGAATAGAAGTACTGAATTCCTACAGATAATACTTAAAAAACAAAATTATTTAACTGATATATATTGATCTTCTTTGCATGTGAGATGAGAATTACTATAAGTTGGAAAGATGTGCATGCCAGTAATCATTTGCTGTTCTAATTCACATTTCCTGTCAACATTCCTATGGATGCTGTTTTTCTTACACATACACTCATGGAAATAAGATAGTAGCTGCATTTCCTTTTAACTTCAGAATCAATTAAAACTGAAACACATTCAGCATACCACACTTCGATAGTCCATTGATCTATCACCATTGCACTACTTTAATTGAAACTGTGACTGTTGAGCTGCTTTCCTTAATAAGGGGGATGGACACTAGAAGCTAAACCAGCCCCAAAACTCAGAACAGATAAACTAGGGGGATGGAAACAGAAAAATTAGAGAAACCATTATGAGATCCAAGGAATGCATGAGCAAGAACAAAAGTGAGAACAATTAACATGTAAATTAAAAAATAAAAAATAAACCCCCAAAAATATGTCTGAGATTTAGGACACAGAGAATTTGGGCGTGTGAAAATAGTTTCTTGTCTCATTTTCTGTACTTAAGGTTCATAATTTTGCATCAGATTAAAAAGGTGAAAATCTACATTTAGGTAAAAAGGATGAAAATTTTTAGTTTCCAGTTGATTTATCTGACAGGAGAACAGACACATGATAAAAGGCTGGTTAACCACTTAAATTAAAAGCCATGCAAGCACCACAGAGCTGAAGTTCTAGGGTAACCACACAGCAGCACTTTCTCCTTACTGAGATTGTGAGTGAAGGTCACACCAAAGACAGATGGAACATGGTCACCTTATACCCTCCTGTGTTTACAACCATCTCAGAACTCATAAAATTGTTCACGAATATTTTTGTTCCTTTCCCTTATTCTCACAAAAAAATCTCAAAGATGGGATACATCATGGATACAGTTATTAGGGGGGTTAGAGAAAATTACTTTTTTCTGAGCTTCCATAATTTCCTGAAGAATACATGGGCCAGGTATTCCTATGAAACTTAGAGAGCTCATGAGCAAAATGTATTAAGTCTGGACACAGGCAAGATTTCAAGCCTAAGAACACCTATTAAAAGGAGTTTGCATGTTGGCACTGGGAATTAAGGGTCTCCTGCTTTTCCCTGAAAATCACACATCTGTATATTCCCGCAGTCCAGATTACAGTTAACTTCTAGGGGTCTTCGACAGAGTCAGATCTCTACTGATTTAGAGCTCACAAACTCACAAAGAAATATTATCCTGCTTGAGGAACATGAACAGAGGAAATGGAAAACAGTTGTGAAAGGGTGTTACAGAGGCTGGTTATTTTACTGCTGAATACAGAGAAACTAGATGCATTTTGCACATTTCTGAGGGCCAGTCTGAAAACCTGATGAGTGATTCTGTCACTGGTATCGACTAACAGACCCTACTCTGGGATGTATGACCCTGCTGACGCCACCAAATTGCAGCACTAAGCCAGCATTGCAGGGAACAGGAAAAGGGGGTGTGTTAATGAATCCTCCTTTTTGTGCCTCACAAGTTCCCAAACAGAAAATCGATAGCAAACAGCTTATGAATCAGACTGGAATATGATTTTGTGTGTTAAGGCAGGTGGGCATGTTCCAAGGAAATACGATGTTCTGTAAATGGATAGATGAGAAAGTTGAAAGATTCCTTGTTGGATATTGAGATTTAAATGTAAATGTGTATAGTTTCTGAAGTTTTCAAGCTATGATTAGAGGACAATGTAGGAGAAAGGCAATATGTTATGTTTAGAGCTGAAAGAAATAATGTCTGCATCATAAAGCTTTAATATTCAAAGTTACCCAGTTACTTTTAAGTTAAAAGCCCCTGGCTAGTCCTCACTATTGTAACTTTCTATTTTCGCACATTCAAGTTCTCCATAATGTTGTGTCTCATGCTATTATCTCCAAAGGACTTTGATGAGGTTATTAGAGCAGTGGGTGAACTGGAATTGTGCAGACACAAACTACTGTAAAGCAGCAGTACAGAACCATCACGAAGTCCCAGGAATTTATAGCTCAGGGAGCCATAACTGTGCAAAGGGAAACAATAAAATGCACTTATGCTCAACCATCTGGGTATATTTTCCTACACAGCCAACTAAAATTTTAATAGAAAAGGGTATACAATTAAATTACGTCATTTGGTAGTGTACAAGGTTTGGTTTGACGACTCAGGGAACAGGAAGGCTTTACACAATAACATGAATTTCTTTTCTGTTGAAAGAAAATGGCGTTTTTGCTTTCTCTGTATAGCTGTCGGTAATTTTTATCTTACAGGGTGCTATTTTACTTACACCAGACTAATTATTGAAAGCTTCTAAGACAAGATAGAGTACCCCTGTTCTCTTGAGTGTCAAAATGATAACAGGGTGTACATAGATCCCTTCTTCTTTGATTCCTGTAATTTGCTGGTACAAACAGTTTTAATTTCTTGCTATGTTTCCTCTTTCACACACTACTACAACTGTCTTCTTATGCCCTTTTACTCCAAGCCAGGTCAGAAAGAAAAAGAAATGACTCCAGAAGAGCTTTTTAAAGGAACTACTCGCATCCTACAAGATTTACAGGGCAGCAGCTGGTAACAAAATAGACATCTTTTTGTCATGGTTAGAGACCAATGAGCAGAAAAACCTGATGGGATAGATTTCCATTACACTGGATCTGTGGCACAGCTTCAGATCTGCAGAAGCTATTTTTCCAGATACTGGAAGCTCCTCTTGAAGGTTGGGAATAGAGATACCGAGGTGGTTGGCAGAGGGGGAGGAAAGCAAAACTAGTAATTTGAGAAGAATTTGCTGAAAGTACACACTTATTTGGGCTGGATCACAGGCATTCAAAACCTGGAGATCGCTAAACTATTGGATAATTTCTCTCTGTTGATAGTTTTAACACCAGGAGTGTGTGAGCTAAGCAGGGAATCATGCAGGAATCTCAAAAGTTAGTGGCTTATCATTGGAATTGAGATGCTAAAGACGTGAAAAGAATGAGAAATTCTGGGTGACCACGACTGACTTGACAGCTCCTGATGTCTGGTTGCAAAATCAGCACTTCCTTCTGAGACCAAATATGGGCAAACTTTGGTTCTCCAACTCCTCCCAGGGTCCCTCTCTAACGGTAGAACAGCAAATTTATGTGTAATTTATTTCTACAATGAACTTACAGAGATTGGTAACTTGCTTTTCAGTAACAGGGGATTGTAAAAAGATGCAGATTTAACACTGTTGCTTAGGAAAACAGAGTATTTACATAAAGACTCTCGTATCAAATGCTGAAAGATCTGGAGTATATAATCCACCGCTGGTGGTTAAAGTCAAGTGTTCAGGGTTTTAACCTGATTAGTGAATTCAGAACTCATGTTAGAAAAGTATTTTCTTCTAAAAGGTAATTTCTTACATCATATTCCCAGCACTTCTCCCCCACCCCAAAGAAGCAAATCTGTTGCTGTAGCTCAGGTCTTTTTATACAGGAGCTACAGTCATAGCTTAAGTTCTGCAGCTGTACTTGAGTGCATGAACAGCTTCAAGTTTGTTTAGCAGCCCATTCAAGCTTTAAGAATGCAAAAAGCTCTTTCTGTTTCTCTCATACCTTCTAACTAGCACACCATAAATATCTCATCTTATCAACAACATCACCACAAGATAGAAATGGTAAAACATTTTATGTTATTTACATGAATTTCAAGCGAATTCTCAAGTTTCCATGGCAAAACACGTTCATCTGGTATTTTGCACAATATTTAATAATTTATGCAAAATCCCTATCAGAAGTTCCATGCACATGAGCACAGAAAATTTGAACAGATCTAAATGCACTTAATTCCCATAAATACAATCTTATATCACTTCCATCTTGACACACTCCTATGCGAAACTCATGGATAATTATCTCAACAGAAGAGCTTAAAAAGAGAATGACCCACTCTGCTTGTTCTAAAAAGCCAGATTAACAGATTTGAATAATGTGGGTTGTAACAGACACCAAACAAACTCATTATTCCACATTCTCCTGAAAAAAAAAAAACAACTCTCATTTATATTCCCGGTGGGGGTTTAGATTTTGGTCTGCAAAGTTGTTTGGCACAGGAAATTTCAGGTATTATGGAGCTCCCCGTGGCGTGGGGCTGCAGCCAGTGGGACTGCAAACCTCCAGCTGGATCTGTGGAATACCAGCAGTGGAACTGAAGCGTTCCATACTGAGCAGCGCTTGAAATTTCAGCTCACCACTGATGACACCAGCCAGCTCTGTCGCAAGAAAGGATTAATTATTTGTTTGGAACAGATTATGCTGCTTTGTTGAAATCCTCTTCAAGGTGGGGGAATCAGGAGAAGGCCACCCTGTTCTTTGAGTGCAGCATGCTTAAGCAGATGGGACTATACATATGGATGAAATAATTAAGATTCAATGTGTAAATGCACTACGCATTCTGCCCTGCCTGCAATTAAGAGATTTTACTTTAGGCTACGGAAGCATACTCCTACAAAACCCAACCCAAAATAACTACAAAGAACTTTCTATATGTTAAGCTAAAACAACACCCTGAAGAGGAAAGTAAGGCATGATATGCCATAACTGTTTTTCAGCACAGAAACATAAAGGTGTTACTCCAAAACGGGATTTATGAATTAGTTTCACTCATGTTTACATATTGATCTGTGTGTTTTGTAACACTCTACCTTCAATAAAAACAAGAATTTTACATTTTCTTTTAAGAAAGACTATCTTATAGCAGTAGGAATATTCAAGGAAACTGAAGTAATAGAAATTAGAGCACCAGCTGGGCTACACCACATTCTCTAGAGGAAAAGCATAATAGTGATCTTTAGTATTTTCAGCTATGCTAATGACACTGAAGGGTTTGCTGACACACGTTAGAGTGATTTTAACCTTCAACCCAAGTGTAGATGTTAAAATCATATTCTGAAAACTTTCCTAGAACAACACTGTGCACCCTAATTATTCAGTAGCTATTCTAGATGATCTTCAGTTTGAATCCCTTTATAATAAAGGCTAAACATATTTTATCTGCTACTTTATCTTAATTGAGATTTCTAATCAATTGTATTCATTTGCCACTAAATGTAATATTTTCTCTAAGCTACAGATTTGGGATTGATATACTAGATTATGGTATCTTTGACCACATATTCCCTCAAAACCAGGATGAAAACATATTTTTTCATCACTTGTGTTAAATGACCAATATACATTGTTAAAGGTTCTCAATCCATGATGGAACCTCATGCAAAATTTGGGTTTCCTGCAGTCATAAAACCAAATGAAAATAGACAGAGGACACATTCTTGAAAAGTCAAGTGCAGTTTTGCAGAGATTTTTCAATCCACTATTGGATCTTTATAACTGACTGTGGTTTTGGAGAAAAATATCATTAAATATGCAGTTTTATAAGCTTAAAATGTATCCTATTCTATGATAGTAGTTAATTACTTTAGATATAAGTATTTGTTTTGACTATTACAGGAAAACATCTGCTTTCACCTAGCACCAAATCAACAAGTAACACTTAAGAACTCATGCACCACTAGCTCTGATTCTGGTCAGAAGGAGGGATTCTATGTACCTGTTAAATGCAAATGCGATTTAAGTTTCTGAAGTTCAGTCTTATTCTAAAAGTGTTCCTTCTGCTCCTAATCAGTCAGAAATTACAACTCTACTTACAGGAAATTACGTCCATCATTTCAAGTTAATATACATTAAATGAATGATAGAGATTTAATCCAAACAAGATGTCTGAGATTCTGTTCCTGTTTCTCCTGGATAACATATATTTGATTTGACTATGCATTTAAAAGTTGAGCTCTTCTCTGCCACATCCTGACAGCCCTTCACTGGTACTCTCTGTTCTGAGATTAATAAAAGCTCTGAAGGCTCCTTAACCCCAGAGTGAAGGGAGAAAGATGGAAATGTACGCAGCCAGCTGCCACCAGAAAATACTTGGATGTCCTTGCTAAAATGGCAACCAACAGTTCCCACATGAGGCACTCCAGGAAAGGTAACTGTCTTTGAATGGCTTTCAAAATCAGATCAGCAATTTCCAACTTTATCATCTGTTGAAAAGGTATTAGCACCTATATTCTCTGTTGTGGAGTATATGATGAACTTTCATATTTCTAAAAACACACCTTCATATAATCAGAGAGGTTAAACTCTAATCAAATGAGAATATAGAAAATAGGTTTAGAAAGATGATGATTTCAAAATCTGATCTCTCTCACACCATTCAAAACACAGTAAACTCGTAGCAGTTACCTGTTTTCTCCCTCTCTGGTCCCACAGTTGCAAATGTTGTAAGATGGAGGAGGTGACAATTAGGGCCAGGGTATTTTATGGCCCTGTAATCTGTGCAAACCTCTGGGTTGCAGGTGGAGCCAGTTCATACACAGCCAACTGCTTCACTGGGAGATCTTAGAGATATCCTGCCTGGATTACTGTATATTATGGAAATTTGGACACTATTTTAGAATGTGGGAGAACCAGGAAGCCTCATGAAGCAAATGAAAGAGTTTGGCCTCATAGCAAATGAAAATATTCCAACCACTAA
The DNA here is from genome assembly GCA_013397315.1 of Donacobius atricapilla. Taxonomy (NCBI): domain Eukaryota; kingdom Metazoa; phylum Chordata; class Aves; order Passeriformes; family Mimidae; genus Donacobius; species Donacobius atricapilla. Next base: position 1,097,222 of record WBMY01014653.1, read on the forward strand.
CATATCTAAACTTCATCCTTAAATATGTGGTTCTTTTTTTGGAAGGAAAGACTTTCTTCCCCTGAATATTCTGTTCTATAAGAGGGTTCAGGGCTTCGAGTCAAGTCATATGAGCTCATGAATTCTTTGGGAAAAAGAAAACTAAACTTTGGGGTTGTGCACTGGCTTGTGTAAATGCCATTCATAAGGGTCTAATATTTCTCTGTGTATTTTTAGAAACCTAGAACATATAGCTTTAGCAGGGACAGCTCTGGTCTTACAAGTCTCCATTTGGAATCTTGTCTGCCATTATCATTAGTCTGGGCTCTTCTTTTAGAAGACAACCCTTTTCTTCACATACTGTACAAATGCTAATAAAAATTACTTATTAAAATAGATGCTAAAATTACTGCCTTTAAGAGTTGGCCAAAGTGGTTTAATTAAAGATTTTTTCAAGTGAATAATGCTTTTTAAGCCAGACAGAAGAGAACCATTAAGCAATATCCATTTTGCAGGGCCAGGGTTCACTCTCTTTTCAGTTGATACACAGAGGAAACCTTAGTTGAAAATCTTTTTCAAGCAATTAAAATTCAGGTACACAGATACATTTAGAATGTTTGGTTTTCACTTTGTCATGGAATGAAAAAGATCCATAAAGCTCAATGCTGCCACAAAAGAAATCGTTTCTGGACTATCTTCTTCAGTTACTAATCAATGCAGTGCTGTAATCTTTAAGATTACTTTTAAAGAGAATGCCCAAACAGCCGAGTCAGCTTTTAACAACAGTATCATTATAAGTGAAGTTGTACCATATTTCCATCTGTTTGTTGTGTGCTGACTGCCTTCAGGAAGTGTGGGAGAAGCACGTCATTTAGGAATTATTACAATTGTTAAATACTTTTCAAAGTCTCAAATGGGAATTGGAGCTAAAATTCCTTTCAAACTCTCACCAGTAAGACTTCTAGGAATTTTATATATTTTAAAAAATCCCAAGGGTGTTCTACTGACTTTGCTTTTGCTTACCATATGAAGAGAGGGAAAAAGAAATTAAAATCAAGAGCATGAAGCAACTTATTCAACATGGAAATTTTAAACGTGCTGTGCCCCACCTGACAACACTGCACAGGACAGAACCTGTATCACACCTGACACCTCCAGCTGGTTGCTGCAGTTTGAGTGGTACTTTGTGTGTGCAAGGAGGAATAATGCAAACCAAAAAGACCCCAAGAAATTCAGAAAATAGGGGAAGAAATATATAACCATATAATATAATATAACCATAAATGGTTCTCAGTCTTCCATGAGATTCATTAAAAAAAATGTTGCAAACATTTAACACAACTGAGCCCTTTATGCTTTGGTTGCACACAAAATTTGGTTTCAGAAGTGTAGGAGGCTTAGTATAGCAGCCACAAGACTCAGAAAAATGAGGCATTGGAACTAATGTAAAGTTACCTGCCTCATGGGAACCGTTTATATAAAAACATTACAAATATGTGGGAGAGCATGGATGTGAAAATAAACAATAAATCAGATTCTGAAGGCTAATGTGCCCTTTAAATAGATAGCAGAATTTGGATGATCCCTTCTGTTCTGGTTTGCACTGGTAGTGATCTCTCACAGTTACGATGATAGATAAGCATGCTAAAGGAGCAATCATCCATGTAAATTTGTCTGACATCAATAAGAATCAAGAAAAGGGAGGCAAAGAAAGCTTCTACTTTCAATAGAGGATAAATATGGTGTTAGAGTACGGCATTTGTCAATACCCAGGCACAAAGAATGTAATATTTAAAAACTCAAAGCACTAAATGCAGCAGTCCCTCATCACACGGAAATCCTGCTGAGGACAATGCAAGTCTTGCTTGATGAAAGGCTGACAAATCTGTCCCAGGGACATGATAAAACAAACAGCAGTTATTTCTGCTTATTTCATATTGTCACACTTAAACATAAATGGGTGAATTTCAAGCACAGCAGGAGAACAATAGGAAAACCATGGCTTAAGCAAATTGCTAAGCAACATTTCAGTGCCTACAAGTTCTCACTTACAAACTTCTGCTAGACCAACAAATAGAGCAATACTGGAGAAGAATTCTTATAAGCCTCCAGAGCTTAGGTAAGTTCATAAACCTTTAAGTCAGGATATAAGACAACAATTTTATTGGCATCACTAATTCAGGGGCCTTTTTAAATAGCTCTCTTCAGCTTGAGTCACTAAGAGAGCTGGTAGTTCTGCCACTTGTAATACAAGTCATACAGTATTAATGATGTCAGCAATATCATAAATATTGTTTGTATTAATGATGCAGGTAACAGACTAGGTATTGTCTATCTAATTTACAATGCAAGCACTACTTGAGAATCTTCAGTTCAGTGTTAAGATGACAACAGCTGCTTTTTACTGATTCTTTAATTCTAAACTACAAGTGTCAAGATTTACTTCCTGAGATTAATCTGCTTTTATAAATACCATTAAATTAAGAGATTTAGGGCTAGTTGTTTTCCTGACTTTGTTTTCTGGGGCCAAATCACAAATACTTTTAGGCTTAAGATGAAAAG
>WBMY01014653.1:1099774-1120413 GCA_013397315.1 Donacobius atricapilla
GGTGGTTTTTTTTGTTGTTGTTGTTTTGTTTAATATTATGGAAATCCTACCAGTACTGTCTTTCTTTACAGCACATGCCTTGTTCAAAAGCAGGGAAAGCAGGGACTATGGCCAAGTCAGGATGCATGAGCTCCAAATATGTTCGTCTAGCTAGAAAATCTTCTTATGACTAGATTACATAATGCTTCATCATAAATCCTCATAAACACTTCAGTCACTTTTTCTTCAAATGGCTTTATGCCACTTGCTTGACAATTTCTGCTTCTGTTCTTTTGAACAATGTGAACAAACCACGAGGTCAAAACTGTCTCCTGAATAGCTACATAAATTACTTTCTACATGCCAAAGGTGGTTATCTGAGTGATCTTGAAATTTATAAGGAACACCAGAAAACCCTCTTAGGACACTTAGGGATACAAATCTCACCATCTTTCCATCCCAGAACCTCTTCACTTTGCTGCTAACTCGGTTCCAAAGAGAAGTGAGGAGAATTCAGGTTTCCTTGATTCCTTTTCTATCATCAGCACCACACCTTCTTGCAAACAACTGCAAACATACATCTGTGTATCTTTCAGTTTAAACGTTGAATAAACTTAGGGTAAGTACAGATGCAGCAAAAAGAATTTAATGTTAGTTTCTTCTGACTTCTAATATAATACATTTGTTCACCTGTGATAGCAGATTGTATGGGTTTTTATTCTGCAGCAGAAATGCAAATAGGCAGTGAAGTACAGACAAGGTTCCAACTATTCATATGCTAGTTACATTACCGATAAACCCTGATATTTTCCAAAAGCATGGTTCTGAGTGTGGGTACTGTAAACATGTTGAAAAAAAGGAATAATTACTGCAAAATAATTTTAAATATTATTATAAACCTATAAGTGTTATTTTGAGAAACACTGCTTCATTTTAGATTAAGGGTGCATTTGTATAATATCTGGAATTCATGAATCATCTATAATAATGGGAAAGGATTATTTGACTTCTCTGGTATGTATTTCTGTTTAGTCAGCAAGAAATGATTCAGATGTTAAGCGATGAATGATTGCTCTATCTACAATCCCATGTCCTTTTACAGACTCCTTCAACAGCTAATATTCCTAAAATTCCTAAAACACTTCTAAGACAGTTTTTTATTGCTGGTAGGTGTTGGAGCTGTATTTTCCACATGGAATCATCTTTCATTTGATAGCATTTTTTTTCAACCCAGTTTGAATGGAGGTAAGAAGCATGCTTTCTATATAGCACTGTGGTCAGAAAGACAATCATACTTATCACGTTTAAAATTCTCCATAAAACTGTCATGTAGCTTTATATACCTGTCCTGGTATAGTCACCCTAGGACAATTCCTCAATATAGCTTAAGCAGACTGGGAGGATTAGCTAATCTGACCTCCAAGGACCAGTTAACTGTTGCAATAAGCAAAATTATATTTTAGCCTCCCCAGGAAAGACCACCACCACCTGCAGTAACTTGTTTAAGATACCAAACATGGAACACATTTCATACTTGGCTTCCCTATATCAGGCTGGTAACTTAAATCTGAAATTGTTCAAGTTAACTTCAGATTTTTTTATTGTTTACCAACTGTGATGCTTTGTCAAAGGGACCAAGTCAAATTTGACATATTTTAAAAGATCATTCTGTATTGAAAGTTATTGACTGATAACTACTGTGAGGCGCTGTTTTAATTTGATAACATAACATGCTGAAAAATGGTGGCTTTCACTTAGGAAAAAAAATAATTTGAAGATTAAGAGCTCTCATCCTCTTTCTACATTGGCTGAAAATGATTATCATATTATTTTTACTCAAGGTGAAAAAAAAATTGCGAATTCCAAATCACAAGAACATTGCATGACATTTTTGTAATAAAAACAGATTCTCATTTCAGTACGGAATTGTTTCTGCTGGCTAAGCAGTTGGTGTTGGAGAACAGGCACAGCTCTTACCTTTTAATTCACCACTAGTCATACCTAAAAGATGATGCATGACATCCATTGCACTGACAGGATTTGAACTATGGGAAACTTTAGCCAGTTATGTTGACATTAATCAGCTAAATCTGGCTTTGAACTTTCCTTAAAGGAGCGCAGTAGGGAGTGGAATGAGGGCTGGAATGGGTCTGACCTAAAGAGAGGCCACTGCCAGTGGAGGGCGTTTGTCATTGTCACCTTGGGGTCGTGTGATGGTGCTTCCTGTGATTTGCTTTGGAGCAGTCGTTTTCCCCTCGGGAATAAAGATGCCCCATACGCAAAGAATCTTGTACCTTTGTAAAACACCAAGTAGGGCTTCTCATTGCAACTTGTGTGCAAAGCAGCTCTGAATTTCATTTACATGCATTACTGCCGGCAGGCGCCACAGGACCCCAAGGTACTACAGTAATAAGACATACACAGAGGACATAGGAAAGTCCATATTCGGTTCATAATACAATTTAAAAGGAGTTAAAGTGAGATGAAGAAGAATAATCAGAATCAGTTGACACTTTTTTAATACATGGGTGACATGTTTACCTCTAAAGGGTGGTGTGATAATCTGGTACCCATTATGTAAGAGTAGAGATTTGAATTTATAGGGAGATTTGAATATTAGCTTAAGGAAAAAAAAAACCAAATGAACAAGCAAATTCCCAGACTTTATGCAAGTTAAAAAAATTTCATATATTATAATAACTTAGCAAAGTATTTCATGTACCAATCATCTGGTCTTCAGGACTAAGGCACAGAGAATTAAAAAAGGCAAGTGAAACACAGCACACAGCTAAAGAATAACAGTAAACAAGAAAAAAATCAGTATTACAATTGCAAAAATAGTTATCTAGTCACTGCACAGAAAAACTGCTATTTGTCCACTGAGTGTATTTTACCTCATAGTTCCTAAGACAGAAGAGAAACACAGAAGTTACTGCATTTGTTTCACAATCATACTTCTAATTTGGCATACAAACTGCTGAAATGTATCTAAAAATTATTCAATCTGTTTAAACTGCAGGGAAAATCATTCCATTGTGCTATGAACTAACAAGCTACAAAGAAAAAGATGCACAGTAATGACAGAAAAGTGACCATATTACTCTTTGTAGTGTTCATTTAAATTGGACTTAAGCCAAATTGGAAGGCATACTTATATATAAATTTTATGCTTCCAAGAACATCTTCAGATAACTTCATATTGATTTAAAGTAGAATAATTTTCATTTCAGCATACTGAATTTAAAAATTCTGAAAACACTTTTGGTTTCAGAACTATGTTTTTATCTTGTCCTATAGTTACCTTTCAGGTACAAAACACAACTGAAGCTTGAATGAATTAGGCACTAATTCCCTAGTTATGAATGTTCAAAACTGACAATTTTGGTTATACTTGCACACTCATCCTGCTGTTGGACAACAGGGATCCTGTGTTCCCATCTTGTTAGACCTAAGATTGCCCTTCAGAATCACAAATTCATCTAAGCTGGAAAAGACTTCTAAGATCATCGAGTCCAAAACTTCCAAGTGCACCAACCATGCCCCTAAGTGACACACCTACAAGTCTTATAAATACCTCTAGGGATGTTATATGCCAAAATTACACCTGAACATAAATAACTTGACTTGTGAATAATAACATCATGTCGACTTCAAGGCTGTATGTTGTATTTGTGAGAACAGGAAAGTATTTCCCACTGTGGGCCCACTGACAAGAGAGGTCATCACAGCAGACAGAGAAGGAACCACTGGTTAGCCATTAGGAGACTAATGGGGTAGATGTAGTCTGATAAATGTACAAACAGCTCACATTAATGGCTATATTCATGTATGCATAAACCATAGTGTGTGATTCGGGCTGAAGAAAACATGATTAGAAATTAAAAATACATTTTGTTGAGAAGAATCTGAAGGCATATATTCTCTCTAGAATATATGATAGAAAAAGGAAAAACTACTGAGAGCTAAATAACCTACTGATTATTGTACTTTTTAACCATATTCAGCTTGATTTATTTAAGGACAGTTTTGGTTGCATGATGCTTAGATTCATGGTGTGAGAGCTAGAATAACCTGGTTTTACGTTATGAATATTTGGCTCAGTAAAATTTTCATTATGCTGGCTTGTTTGATTTTCAACAATCTTATCTGGCACAGCCAAGAGATGAATTTGAAGGGAATGACCACTTCAGGCTCTCTCACATTGGTTCTGTTCTGTGCATGCTGCTGGAGCTACACAGGTTTCCTTGGGTTTACTCTCAACTCTGACAACACAGCCAGGCAGACTGAGGCTTTGTGCTTTCCAAGGTGTGAAAATTGCTCCCAAACTATTTGGGGGATATATTATTTTCTGCAGGAAAACATGAAAGGAGGAAAACCACAAATGTTTGCTTATTCAATGTAAAGCTCTGCCCTTGTCTGCAGAATTAGGCTCTCATATGTTTTCCTCTCTGAAGTAATTCTTTATTCATGGCAATAATACCGGAAACAAAATAAGAGTTTAAGTTGAAAATGTTGTCACTATCCAAACGAATATGAAATTTCATAAATATTATGGCTTGTGTTATAGCACTTCAAAAATATTTTAAACAGATGGGCTAGTGAGACTGCCATTCATGTTTTAGCAGTCAAGAGGCATGTTTAAGCTGCTGGTTGAAACACAATATAAAGCATATTCCACACGTAGTGTCAGGGAAAAAAAAGTGCCTAACTGGATGACATAATATTTTATATAACTGTAATTTCTTGAGAAGAGAGCAGTGGTCCGAGAAAAAAAATACTGCTTTACTGTAGAAGTAAAAGAAGCAGAAAAAGAATCCTGTTTCTCTGAATAAAATATCACAGTATTTTTCAGACAACTATGTGGATGAAAAGCTAAAAGTTTTGTATACTCCTCTACACCAGGAAAGCACAATAACACCTCTAGAAATCAGCTGGGGGAAAAATATTTTCTTCAAATGACAGCAGTCTAATGGAGATAAAGAATGAGGGTAAGAATTTTCATCCGTACATAAATGAAGATAAAGGTGATAGATAAAGGAAGAGGAGAAGGAGGAATCTGTTCTGTGTCTTTCCCTATGATTTGAGATAGTCTCTTACTGGAAGGACATTAGTTAACCTGCATGGTCACACTCTGGAATTTCTCTTTATAACAAATTCCACAAAGTAATCTGCTCTATATCATCATCTTTTAAATGTTAAAAATTAAAAATTTTAAAATATCCTATCAGCCACTTTGATTTTCTAGTGAAGATTCGTGTTCATTTATAAGCCCCACAATGATGAAACACAAAAGTAACCACATATGAGCAAAAGCATTAACTGTAGTCTTATGTCATGATACAGAATTCAGTTTTAACTCCCAAATCTGAAGGAATCCTTTTGCATAGGGCACAGAAGTATCCTAGTACAGGTCATGGAAGGGAACAGAGGAGGCAGAGCTGCCCCTGAGAGGGAAAAATTACTGTTGGGAACTACTTTCTGCATTTGGAAAAACCAAACATAATGTCAGTTCTTCCATTCCCAGTAGGTGAAAGAGAGAAAGCCAAGCTGGTAGGTTGTTCCTTGAGGCCCTGTAAGAGATAAGGAGCCCTGGAGCTGTAGCCTTACACTCCACCTATCTCCACAGAGGTGTAAGCTGAGCTTAGATAACGTCTCCCATAGGACTTAGTAATCATTCCTGCTTGGGTCCATTATCTGAGCAGGAAAACACATCTCTTCACCCTCAGTAATGAACAATGGCTTAAAGTCAGATTCTAATCTTACAGGTTGGCATTCACAAGTGCTAACAGATGATTCTAGGGCACAAGTATATTCATTGGCAATGCGACTCAGTTTTTTGTGGAGTCAAAAGAATTTGAAGTGAATTCATCTCTCCCAGCTGCATTTGGAAACACTGTTAGGAGCTTGGAGCACTTGGATTCCTTTGCCTTCTCCTTCCCAAATCTGATCCTTATTCTGTAAGAGAGTGATAAAAGAAATGAAAAGTAGAGAATTTGCATCCCTTACTAGAAAGTGATCTCTGCTCAACTTTGTTAATTAAAGAGAGTCAAGACCAATTATTCTAGAAACAAAACTAATGCATAGAAAATACAAGTGACTTGTCAGTGTGTTAGGCATCAGAGGCCACTCAATGTTATTCACCAACCCTTATCTAAGTCACTTCCCTCGTTTGTAGGATATTATTTAATCAAGTCTTTGTAGGGTCTATTGCTTGCTTTTACATGCTTTGAGTAAACTAATTTTTGGAATTTTTGCATGCATTTTTAGGCAACAGACATGTAAGAACAGTATATAACTTGAAGTCCAATGCAGCAATGAGGTATGGGATATTCTGTCATTTGTTCTCAGACCTGCTGCTCATACTGTGCTGTGCTGCCCATATGAACAAGATCAAATAAGGGTATGAGAGAAAAATCTGTGAAAATAGCTGTGAAATAGATGGATCAGAAGTAGGTTTAGGTTTATTTTTCATTTTTAACCACGCTTCTTTTGTCACAGATTCAGGCACAGGGAATTCTTCCCCTTCCCCCCAAGCCCACTAAGCCGGGATCTCTACAGGAATCATTAAAGCGCAGCTGTTATTTTTCCCACTAATGGCAATGCTGGACTAGATCAGAAGGAGAAAAACTCCCTAAAACACCATTTCAGGAAGAAATTTAAAAATAGAAATTCTAACTCCCAACTATTATGACTGACAGAGAGCAGAGATGGATGATGCAGGCAGAGGGGATAGTAGCAGCCATAACTCTAACGTTGCTGCCATTAATGTTTATGTTGTGTATGAAGTGGTTTACCAACATGCCGAAGGACTGGCATAATGTGCAAGCACACGATTTATTCCTTCATGCAGCAGCTATGGGAGAGCACAACCACAAATAGAAGTTTCAGTAGAGACAGTTTCAAAATACAGAGATTTATCTTGACAAGTAGAGAACTGCAATAAAAGATGTATTATTTGGTGGAAAAATTGGTGAATGCATTATCCTGTCAACATTTAACTGTGTTGATCAACTTAAATAATCAAAGCTACCCTAGAGTTTTTATTGTTTTACATTAATTTGAGAATTATTTATAATTTTACTTACATTTGCACCAATGTAAATGGAACTAATAAGTTAAATCTCAAAGTTATGTGAAACAAGAAAAATAACACACTAACACTCGCATGCCTACTCTGCAGGCCATGCATTCTCATACAGGCTGCACTTCAAACCAGCAGGTGACACCAAAATGCTTGGGCCTGCTACCTATGCTGTATGGGCTATCCACTCACAGTGACCCTGTGATAATGACTTTGCTAATTCCGGACTGCTTGTAGTAATCGTTGGTCCTTCTCTCACCCGATGTCACTCTGGAAGGTGGCTTGCTGTGCCTGGCTCACTCAGCTCCTTGCAGACGTGTTATTAACGTCTCTTTGTGACCTCCCCAGCTCTGTATGCTTCATTAGTCTGTGTGCTGCACTCAGCCATAAACTGCTGATTTTTGGATTAGCTGCTTTTGTCTGTTAATCTGCCCTTGACTCATAGACTGAAATGTTTTAGCAGTGGAATTCTGAAGCATTTCAACAGTTGTTTCTGAAGCACTTAGTGAGTGCCTTTAGAAAAACCTGCATGCTTTGCAGAGACCTGGGGGTATTTGTAGACTCTCTGTATGTGCACCAAGTCGTACATAATATGTATAAATGCAATGCTTAGATAGAGGCAAATTCAGCCTGAAGTGGTGTTCTCAGGTAATTATGTGGATCTCAAATTGAAAGCAATAGCATGAGATCTTTTGACTCTTTACAGAGCTGAGAAAAGCTCTGGCTGCAGAATTCCCTGCATGAAACAAAACCCCACACCAAGTCAGTGATATGTTGGTACAAGCTCTTACACTGTTTGCACCAGCAAATTCTGGCTTGTAGGGGATTCTGCCTTGCCCATCCTTTGACTAGTGGGGCCATACAACAGCCTCAAAGAAATGAGGAAATAAGGTTAAGCTACAACTTTATTGTAGAAAGATGGGGAATTTAGCATGTAGATTTATGAAGACAAGAGGGTGCTACCTACACTGTGATTTCGATGCCAGTCAAGCTGATGGCATCTGCACCACGGTTGAGAAGAGAGAGAGCGAAAGAACAAGAACCCATGTAAGCTTTGAGGCTCCCTGGGGGCAGGTACATCCAGCTGTATATTTAATGTGTGTTCAGCACAGGTACCAGGACAGCAGTGTGTGGCTCACCAAATGCAGGCACACAATGTGGCATGTCCTCAATGACACAGCGGGCAAATTAAGAAAAACACCAAGGGTTTGTTTCACTGGATACCATCCACAGTTTGATTAATTCTGTGTCTTGTGTCAGAATGTCCAAGTGGCAGAAAAAAAAATGCATTTAAATATATTGCTGATGGTTTAATTGCTGAAACTTGCTACTCCATCCCTGCTCAGTTGTAATAATGATCAGGGCATGGAGCATTACTTGAAGAATTAATGGCCACCTGAGGCTAACAGCCCACAGCTAAACCTTGAGCCTTCAGCTTTCTCAGATAGTCATTAATCCCCAGGATTTGTCTTGTGACTCCATCATTATTTCTAATTTAAAAAGTGTATTTTCTCCTTTTAATTTTCTTTTCACAAAATGAAAGTACTCAATTAGACTTTGTCATTAAATCACATCTGCATTGATTACCTAGGAAAAAATAACGAGAGCAAAATTAATTTTGCCTATTTAATCATTGCATCCTGATTAAATATTTTTTATGAACATTTCATTGCAATTAAGGTCATATAAAAAGTGCATATTAGGCCAAGAATGGTATACAATTCAAAGATGTAACATGTCCAGACTCACTGCTCCTATTTACTTCCTTTATTCCTTGCTGAACAATGCGCTGCATTTGTGAGAAACTTTGCAAATTCTTTTCAGCATCACAGGACTATTAATATGTAACAGTAGCTAGGGAACTACGCAAACGTTTCAGTGATCTGATAGTGAAATTCATTTAAGTCACAGTGATGAAGATATTCCTAAAAGAAGCACATTATCACATAATTACTTTCATTTCTATAGGTTAACTGAAGAATGAAAGAAGGTAGGATTTCAGAGAGTGATCCAAATTCTCCAAATTTCTCTCAAGAAGCTGGTGCTCATCAGCAACCCCCCCGTTTTTGTCCATGAGTCTGTTCCCTGGTGGGATTCCATAGGATTCCAAATGCATCTAGAGATGCGCGGTGCCGTGATTAAATGAGTCCCTCGCTCTGTCCCTCTGCAGCCGCAGAGAGGACTTTGTACCCCACAGCGCTGTGTGCTGAAACTCTGGGGTCTCAATTAAAGTGATATCAGTTCACTCAAGTTGTGATTTCATACTGAACTTCAGCAGGAACTCCAAAGATACTTCAGGGGGATATTTGTCAGCTTAGCTTGCTCTGCTGCTGAAAGGAGCCTGCCATGCTGACACACAGACACATTAACAGAGGAAAAACCTTCTTCAAAAAAAGAAAAAACCTTCTGAATAACCTCGGTATATGGGTACTGACCGCCTTTCCTCTTTGTGCACGACTTTGTGCTCGTGCCATCGCACCCAGGTGCACAACCCGGGCAGTGGCTGCTCAGAGCCGGAGGGCTGAGCCTGCAAACCAGACTGGGACCCACAGACAGGGGACTTGGGGTCAGTGGCTGCTGTAGGTCACGTATAAGCTGCCTGATTTTCTGTGAGAGAGTTTCATTTTGCCCTCCACTATATGCCAAATATCCCATGTCCCCTTCACTCCCAGTCACAATATTCCAAATTTCCTGCAAGTCCCATCTCCCCTGCTGGATTGAGTGAACAGGTCTGTGCATTGAATCTGAAGTAAAGAAGATCTTGATAAGATCCTTCCCCTCTGTATAGGAAATGACTGATTTGGGGTTTTTTTGTACACAAATGGTCACAGAAAATAAGATATATATATATATGTATATATTTGAGCACACAAATTAAAAATATCAATAAATGTTTAGAGATTTTTTTCCCCTCCCTGTCTCATTTCAGCTTCTCTAATATGAAAGCAGATGGAGCAGCACAAACCCAACATCTGATCCTAAAATATACCTAAAAATTTTCAGGTTTTCTGACTGTTTCATTGCTCCTTCCAAGTCTTTTTCCAAAATCTCCCTGCTTTCTTTTAGAGTGTCTATATTCAGACTGTAGAAATCATACCAAAGGACTCATCTTTTTGGTACCTTTTATTTAATCCCAACAATAATATGAATTATTTCAGTAAGAAGGCTGACATATTTGGTCACTTCCATGATTGTGCCATTAAATTAAGTATCTCAGAATAATTTTAGCAGGAACACTCTTGATGAAATTGCATGCATTCTTTGTGCTGTCAATAAATTGACCACAAAAAGTATTTCAGCCCTGAGCCACTGGAGGGTGTTAGTGAAGTAACAGGGACGTTATCTGGAGATATAACCAGCTTGCAGCTGCCAGATGGTGTCGAACAGAACAAAATGCTATGCAGAGCTGCTGAATTTTCACCAGGTAAGCACCCCATTACTCACAGTGGTTTTGTGTATTTGGATGGCATAGGGGAATGCTATATGCATATTTAAGCCAAGTAAAAAAAAAACCCAAAAAATCTGAACAATCATCGAGTTCTTTGTGTTGTCTTTCAGACACTAAAATTATAGATTATACATGTAGAAACACCTTTCTATCAAAAAATCCCCATCCAATAAAAAAAAAAAAAACCCAGCTGAAAAAACCTCTAACAAAATTACCTTTACATAGCCCAACATAATAATGGGTATTGTAATGCCTGCATGTATTTAAGAATAATAGTAATAAAAGACATCAACATTTGCAGTTCTTCAGTAAATATTATGGAGTCCAGTTTCATTTTATAGCGCTGCAAATCTATTAAGGATACAATTCAATAGACATCACATTAAAAAACCTCACTAATCAAGACTTTGGGCTTGCTCATTTTTCAAAAAAAAAAAAAGAAAAAAAAGGGAATGGCTACCATAATTAAAATTACGGGATTCATTTTTAGATGCAGTAGGCAGAGTGAAGTGAACCAAGGCAAAACAAAAATCCAAACCTCCAAATCTTACTCTTGAAGAGAGAATGGGGGAAACTTTCATGGGCACATATGGTCTCATCTGAAAGAGCACTTCCCACACTAACTTCCCACTAGTACTTTATGAAACATTGGTTCAAAACTGATTCAAAAGAAGACTGACCTAGTGAGTCACCAGTATCATTTAAGGAAACCTAAGAAATACCTTCAAGACCTCTTGCCCTGCTGTTTGATCTCGTCCCATTTATAAGACCACAGTCCAAGATTGCATATATTTATTCAAATACATGAATAGATTTTAAAAAAAATATTCTGTAAGGAAAGAATTCTTTCTGCATTTATTATGGAAGCAGCTGAGAACTCTTTATTCTCCAGTTTTTGCAAGTAAAACCAATAGTAATTTCTAGGCTTATCACTGCCACCTTCTGAAACACTGAAGTGCTCTGGTTTCATTACAATTACCAGAGCCTATTTACACATTACTAACACAGCAACTGTTTACTTTAAATAGAGTTCCTCCTTGTTAAAACCAGGTTTACCAACCTGTGCATGTTCTTAGCTTTTACCACAGAGCAGGGTTAGAGGGAAGGTCTTGCAATTTAGCATGATCAGCCATTTGTGAAGGGTACATAATTCTTAAACTTCACCATTAATCATTATTCTGTAAATAGATGAGTCCCTATGCATGTTTAAAATGAAATTTACACATTAAACCACTCAAGATGATCTTTAATCTCTTTAATAAATTAATTCAGTGCTAATGAAGGGTGAAAGACTGACTGAATCAGTCATTAAGTCAACCTTTCCCTCTTGAGAAGATCAGTGAGCCACCACTTCTCACAAGGGTATGTCAGGGGAACAAGTAATTTTATAACAACTCAGTGAAATGTATAAACATGGTAGCATTTAAAAAATGCATTAGCAAGAAATTTACTGAACCACCTTCAGGTCATTAGAATAACTAATTAATTAGCCTTTCTAATGCCATATGGACATCATCCACAAACATTTTAGAGATTCAATTTGAAATTATTTTAACAATTATAATTTTTAAAATGACTATAAGTAAATTATGCTTTTCAAGAGGAAATTCAAGAGGTCCAAGCAGGCTTAACCTATGTAAATAAAGGACTATGTATACCAGTTCTTGTAGAAGGTTTTGGAAAAAAGAAGAGGGGGAAAAAACCCAACAAAACGGAAACCTCAGGGTAACATAATAATAAATATAATACCAGCCTGATCAAAAAGAAAGAAAACAAGTAGGACAATAAGCCCAATTGGAGACACNTATAGACTTTGATTTCTACTAGCAACCTGTAAAAAGCCATTCTAGAGAATACACCGAGCACTTCAAACATTTCCTGTATTTTCTAGGAGAGACTAGATTACTGAACGCTTGGGTGTTGCAAGGCACTGAAGACTATTTCTTTGTTTTCCATGACAGTTTTCCAGAGCACACTGGAAGGCAGCTTTATTGCACACTTTACCAGGAACTGAGTTCCCAGTATCACAGTACTGGCAACAGAAGTATTATTTGTACAGATAATTCAGCATATGCAACTACAAGAAGGTAAAATGTCCCTAAAACTCAGTATCATCTCAGGCTAAAGCAAAAGCAATGTGAACCTAAACCAAGGAATCAAGTGATATTCATAGTCCTCCTGCTGAACAGCATTTCTGTGGCAGTGGCCTACACATTTGCTTAAATTCTATTTTGGCACAGGAAACATCTAAAATACATTATTTTCAAAGAGGCTCTATACTTTTGCCTCTCAATATTGAAAGATATACTTGGTTTAATTTGATTTCTGATTATATTTTTTTTTCCTCAACTACCCTTTGGCCTTCAGGTGAGAAATATAAAGGCAAACATCTACTAAAAAAAGCTGCACAGGAAACAATAGCATAGGCTGTGCACCAGCAAGCACTAAACGATTCTCTGTAACCACTGGAAATAAAGTTCAGTCATGTTCTTTACATAAAACATCTTGCTATTATCTAATAGCAATGTTACATCAAATCATGGCTAGAAAGGTCCAGGTATCTACAGAGACATACAGAAATGAATTTCAGTTGTTAAAATAAGCCCTGAAAAAGTAATTTTCCTAATATTGGCCCCAAAAGAATGGCACCCCAGCTTATTTTTATGATAGAGACAAAAGTTTATTGGACATTTTTATCAGAAATCTAAATGCACTCGGATTTATGTAGAGCAGTCACGCAGCCAGTTGCAGTTTGTTTTAAATGGAGATACATCTGCACTATACAGCTAAGATCAAACAGCCCCTCGGAAGTGCAAATATGAGATATTACAGCCATTTAGTCAGAATGACTTCCTCAATCCACAGAAGAGCCAGGAAAGAAACATAAAGGAATCAATAACAAAAAAGGCAGACTCTGTAAGAAGGTCTAGGTTAAGATTATGTTAACAGCAGATTTTTATTTCAGTTCTTTTTTTCTTTTTTTCTTTTAGTTTATTTTGTAGTTCTTATTAAGAACTGAAATTTGATGCCAATTTTAGTATGTTTCATTGGAAAACTAGAGATTGGCATCTGAAGAAAACAACTTTGAAATCTCAATCTTCTGATGTATACAGAAAAAGCCAAATAGATATTAATTTTAAGCTATCTGGTTAAACTGTGAATAAATTTATGATTACTTGCGTACATCATTTATGATATATATGCATTATTTCAGAATCATACAAGATCTGCTTTTGGTGTAATATAAGAAAAAACAGTTCACTGTAAGTTACTGCCAAAGAGCTCATTATATAAATCCAATGGGTTCTGGATCTCTATTCCTTCCTTAGTGGCTTCATGAATATTGGGGCAAAGGGGTGTTTATCTTTTTATAAGAGGGAAAAATTAACCCTATTAATCTCAATACTTTAGGATCAGCAATTGTTTGAGTGCTTCATTCCTAGGACTTAAGTGAAGAAAAAGCAATCTCAGTTTACTTCCTGCTGGAGTGCACATAAACACCATTTATCACAATAAGCACTATCTTGCCCACATACTCAGCTGGCTATCTCAGCTCATCTCCGCTAGACTCTCAGTGAAAAATCCTTTCATACTCTGATTTCATTGAAATACGACTTATTTTCGTCTCAGTTTTCCTTACTCATTTTCTCTAACATATTTACATGTCTTGCTTGCTTTTTCTCTGGTGTATTTTGGGATATTTTTTGAGTAAGACTCAGTTGCATCAGTCCAGCATGTTAAGGGAGGAAAATGGAAATTAAATGTATGCAAGAAAGTACAGATGAATAAAACAGTGAGGGTTATTTGTGTTACCTGATTCTGCCTTGACTGAAAAATTCCAGTTCCACAAAAAATTTGATTGCTGATGAGAGACCTGAGTTGGCATTATGTGAGGGGCTGATGGGGCCCTGATGACTTCTCACAGCTTTAGGGGAAGTGAATGGAAATTGCTGGGTATTCAGGGCTACAGGAGGAAAAGCAACAATTTGCAGGCTGCCTAAATATAGATTTAAGAGTCTGACATCCTGAAACCAAGATAGAGGCCAACTTTGGTCATTTGTCAATAGTGTATCTTTCCACGGTGTTCAGTACTACATACACGGAAAAACCCCTGTTTTCCTCCTTTCATCTCCCTCTTTTACAACATGTTTTTTTCATAAGAGCTGCAAGAAGGATTATTAATATTCAAAACTGGTTCACTGAGCACTGTGTGAGAGCTTCCTCCGACAGCATTGTAACTCGTTATTTAGTAACCTCAGTTCTCATGATAACTGAGATGTCTGTGGTCACAGATGAGATGTCTACAGCTCTGTCTGCCCACGTAACTTTCAAACTACATGCAAGTGCAAAGTAAATGTGGTAAGTTTTTAGTGAATTCAGCTAGATCAATATACAGCCACAAGTCCCAGTCCTCCCAGCCTTACCCTAAGGTGACTTAACTTTCTACCACAGCCAGGGTTGATTTTCTGGAAAAACAGTGCACAGCAACCAGCAATCCTGTTGCTCCAATTGGTATCAAATTCATATATTACTTTTTTTTTTTTTTTNCATGGAAATAAGTTTTACAAAAGTAAACCAGGACTCAGGATTTTTTTTTACTTCTGGCATGATATACCAAAGAAGTTTAGTGCAATGAGACATCCATCTCTGTTTTGTCTTCTAGGCAATGTGAATTTACAGTGGATTGCAGAATCCTTCTCCGAAACACTTGTGTGGTGCTGTGCATCACACCCATCACAGGGCACATGACAGCAGAGTGGGTGTGCAGGAAGAGATTCTCTTGCTCCACTCAAACTGAGTCTGATAGGGGTTTGCACGGTTCCTAAGATATGTTTTCTAATAGTTCCTTTAACGTTACATTTTGAGGAATAAACACACAATTTAGTAGGAAGTTATAACTGTAATCCAAAAAACTTTTGAAAAGGCTTAAAGGATATAGTCATAGTGTAAAGATCAATGTCCCATTCAGTAATAGACACAGCAGAAGTAACACTGTGGTCATTAAGGAGCTCCTGAGAGCAACCATCTAAATAATATTTCTGTTGCAAATTGCTGAAGGTAGATGAAGCACAGGTACTTTCCTATTCAATAACAAATTCTGCTCCACAAACAAGTCCTCTTAGCAAAGCCATGTCCTAATCATCTACACAAGCAACCCAGTAGGAGGAACGATTCAGTTCCCCTCGCTGCCTCAAATAAAGCTGCTCATTGTACTTGAAATGCTCCTGACAGGGAAGATGGGGCTACAGCTTGTTTTCCTGCTAGTGATCCTGTGTTTGGACACAACATGATCCGGCCTTGTGCACAAACATTCTGAAACTGGATGAATTCATTCCTGAGGATTGGTGGATACAGAAGTCTGAATGGTGTGTTAGCAATTTCAAGGGGAAATAAATGACAAAAAAAATGACAGTCTTCCAAAAATACTGAAGTCTATAGGCTCAGAAATAGGATTCTATCTACCACCTATTTGAGGATAACAGCCATACTCCAGGTATGGAATTGTGTCTTTATTCCAGTGCATTGAGCACCAGCTTCAGAGTGCCCTGTACCTCACATGAAAAGGAATATTCTTCTGCTTTCCAATAGCAGGTTGATGCCATTATTTTAACTGCAATCCTGTCTACAATACATGGAAACTAAAAAGGATGTAAAGAATGGAAATAACTTGGCCACACCATTTCATTGTTCCACTCTTGCTTTTGGTACAATTCCGAGTGCAAACACTTTCTTTTAAAAACCTTATTGAAATGACTCTGCAGGTCACCTGAAAACTGTGTCTAGCCTCTGAGAAAGTCCAGTCTGGTAAAAGTTAGCATATTACAGTTATAACTTGCAGTATCCTAGTCACCCAAAGGTATTTATCACCTGATAGATCTTGTAGGCATGATATCACAGATAGGATTAACTCTGAAAAGGTCAGGTTTGCTGAAAGAAACAGAAAAAAAGTTCTGGTAGGAAAGAAGTGGCAGAGCAATGATCCATGTAACAGAGAAAATACTGCCAGCAAAGGAAACCAATATTACAAGATCATTACAATAGTCATCTAGAACTCTAGTATGGGTAACAGGAGAGTAGACAAAGCAAATTATTAGTGTTATCTTGGCAGAAGCAGAAAATCTGGACTTGGAATTAGTGAAAATTATTCTATCTTCTCGTTATTATTTTAGTATTCCCCAAGGTGAATGTAATCCTAACATGAAAATAAGCAAATGTCAGAAGTAGAAATTATGAAGAGATTTACAGTGTGACAGCCAACACATCCCTATCCTAACAACATGGGATAGAGCTAACAGGGCACTGGTACCTCCTCTGTGGAATTACTGAAAACCTGCTGTGACAGCTGACTTGTGGGCTGTATAATTCCAAAACAATGACAAATCAACTATGATAAAGACAGAAGAATGACCATTATTGATAACACACAGGAGATCATTGATCACTCTTGGCACGACTGTCTCTGAACTATGGACTAACAGTAAACTAGATCATAGAAGATCCAAAAAATTGCCAGCCTGGAAAATGAAGAGCCTCTGGCTTCTCAGCATCATCCTGAGCAAGCAAACACGAGCTAGTAACTGCTATTGATGTGAATGATGGCACCATGAACGAAAGGTCTTCCCCGAAGATGGGCCAAGCACTGCTGACACTGGACAAACTCAATTTTCCCCTCACCAAAAGGGGCTGTCTGGTTTATTTCCTATTTTTTTTCCTCTTTTTATTTTATTTTTTTTTTTAATTATGCCTTTCCCCAGTCACCTTCATAGCAGTTTCTGCAGCCTTTCCTTATAATCCTGTTTCTTTTAGCTGCAGTTGTTTTCATTTTTTTGCCCACTACTTCTGCAACTGCTTTACTTTGTGATGAATGTAGATTCAGGACAATTTTCCAACTGAGAATTTACAAGGGTTAAACAGCCATATTATTTAACATTTTAGCAGTTTTATCAATTATAATTTTATGAATCTCAGAGTGATTTTGGTCATCTTTTCCTCATGGCTGAAATGTAATCAGACCTTTGTCTTTCAAAATATTACCCAGGAAGTTATACCCAATTTTATATTTGTGCAGTTGATTATTGCTGTCTGTAACTTCATATTCATTGATCACAAAATTGCCTACATTAAAAAAAAAAAAAAAAAAGAAAGAAATGGAACCAACAAACCAACATTACTTTATCAAGCCCTGGGCACATTTTGTAGTTTTAAAAGTTCTTCCCTGCTGTACGATTAAAGAACATTTTGGATCCTAGTGAAATCTCTGCTGAAAATTCTCAGTTTGCTCTTGCAGTCTGGTAGAAAGAAAGTGATAACAATTCTGATTAGTCAGTCTTCCAAACATTCTCATCATAGCAATGTATCCTATATCTCTAACTGATATATTTATGTTTCAATTGAAACGTGTCTCTTTGGCTTGGGAAGTTTTACTTCATTTTCCATCACACAGGTGTCATTCAAGACTTGACAGCCCTTGTCATCCTTATTTACTCCTTCCTCCAAGCTTTTATATATATATTTGAGTTGAGAACAGTAACTCTCTAAAGCCTGTAAAGTATGATCAGACCATGAATTTACTAAGTAAAACAACAACTATTTTATTCCATATGGGAAATCTAAGAGATATTGGAAATTTCTGACTTCATCACTACTAAGACCTGAGCTGTCTGGGAAAAACTTAGGCTCTCATATCTAATTTCAATTATCCTCTCAGAATCTATCCTTTTATATGCAAATTTTGTGTTAATTTTCCCCCATGTGCATTGTATAAAGCAAATACCAGCTGAATGATCTCAGAATTGGAAGATATTCTGTTGACTTTTATGGTGTCAGCCATCCACAACTGCTCTTGAGCTGGATATAGTGGCTTAAGACAAAAATGTAGTGCATAACAAGTGTCTAATACAGGTGGTTGAAAAGCCTTTAGGAGTCATGGTCCAAATACAGCAACAAACCATGCTCCACCTTGATCTCATCCATTTCTAGACTTCTCTGAACATAAATCTTTCACCTCCTAAAGGGGAAAGGTGCAGAAGAAAAACATCAAAGAAAAGATAAATATAAATTTTCAAACGTTATTAGGAGCCTAAACATACAGATTCATAAAAATAGGCTTTCCATAGCAATTGAGGATGATTCTGAAAATTCTGTCAAGAGATCTTCAAGCCTTTTAAAACCTCATCCTATCTGAGGACACTGAAAATATGACATTAAATAAACTTTCCTCCAGTTTTAGCATCATATTCTGAATAATACTTCTTCCTAAGTGTATGACTAGCAGAAACTATTCTGCCTTTAAGGACAACAGATTGTATTTCTGTACATCATTTTGCATACTGAGATGAGAAGCAAAAAAATACGGCCAAATTAGGTTGGAAAATCCAGAACATGATGCACAAAACTGTTCATCAGAACTTAGCATCTGTCAGCATGAAAAGTCATATATGATTAATTTATTTTTATGAATCTATATCATCCTGTAAAACTGCACAGCTTTCCTGCTTCAGCATATTAAGGCCTCAGGGAGGTAAAGCGCAGTAGCCATCCTTCACAATCAAAGTGTGTTTAACAAGATTGTTAAGGGAATTCTCTTAACATCCCCTCAGCAGCTGCATGGGCAACTGATCAGCTAGTGAGCCATGGTCATGTTTTTACAGTGCCTGCCCCAGTCATCACCATCCTGCCCAACATCTGCACTTAACACTTGACATGCTTCCCCTTTCTGTGGCACAGGAACACATTACACATCAGCCTTAGAAACCTCTGCGTTATCTGGTTTCACTGAGGTGAAAGTGAGACCAAACCCGGAGTGTTTTGCCTTATAGAAGCAACAAAAAGATTTGGGAGAAAAATAAAATATGATTCTTTAAAATAGTTGTTCAATATTTCAGTTGATTAGATAACATTGCAGAAAGGTCCTAAAATATACATTTAAAAAACCCCAAACACCAAAATCCACCCCAAATGACAAAATTCTTGCAATAGAAAGCATTGTCCTTGGAGCACAATCCACTCTGTAATTTTAGGTCAAGGAAAATGGCAGAATATGAAAAGGAAAGGATATTGTGGTTGGGTTATGAGTTGATATCCCTTCCTAGCTAATCCTCACTGTTATCTTGAAGATAATTTCTTTTCCCTTCCCCTGCGTGGAATCTGATATTCTCAAGAACGAAGTTCAAAAGAGACGACGAAGTGTTAAAAGATCAAGGCATTATGTGTGAGAACAATAGGAGAGTCAAACTGAATGACAAAATAGGGCTGTTATACAAACAGCTACCTTACAGTAAAAACAAGAGTGCAGCAGCTGCACGAAGCACTTATCACGACTTCCAGAACATTTTTTACTGGTGCCCTGCGGGTGCCAAGGAGCGTGCAGAGACTCAGGTCGGTGCTGTCCTGCCTGGAATTTGCCGGGGCGCTGCGGAGCCCTGCGGGCTGTGCCCGGTCCGCGCTCCCGGCGCTCGGAGGGGCTCGCCGCGGCTGCTGTGCCACTGCAGCGAGCTGGTGGCAGTGCCTGCTGTGCCAGGGCAGCCCCTGCTGTGCCAGTGCAGTGACCTAAAGGCAGCGCCTGCTGTGCCACTGCAGCGAGCTAAAGGCAGCGCCTGCTGTGCCACTGCAGCGAGCTAAAGGCAGCGCCTGCTGTGCCAGGGCAGCGAGCTGAGGGCAGCGCCTGCTGTGCCAGGGCAGCGCCTGCTGTGCCAGGGCAGCGAGCTGAGGGCAGCGCCTGCTGTGCCAGGGCAGCGAGCTGAGGGCAGTGCCTGCTGTGCCAGTGGAGCGAGCTGGTGGCAGCGCCTGCTGTGCCACTGCAGCGAGCTGAGGGCAGCGCCTGCTGTGCCACTGCAGCGAGCTGGTGGCAGCTCCGCCACCTCCGATCCCACAGCAGCCATCAGCCGGAACAGTGAGAGGGAGCAACGACCCAAAGTGCATTAAAAATGCATTTAAAAGCGCTAAACAGGTCTTCCATGATACAGATAAATCGGCGTGGCAAATGGAAACAAGGCCGTTCAGAAAAAGAAGCAAGCAGGTAAAAACAGAGGGAAAAAGATCAATGAGTACTCAAAGACTTAGCCTAGTAAGCAAAATGCAAGCCAGATCATCTGGGTTTTGCTAACAGATATGCACAAAAAAAAAAAAAAA
>WBMY01014653.1:1120428-1271239 GCA_013397315.1 Donacobius atricapilla
AAAAAAAAAAAAGAAAAAAGATTATTCAGCTTGTAGGGAAGAGACAGAGCGCAGACGGATAAGAAAAACATGTATTTCTGATTTTGAACTTAGGCTTTTTTTTATCTCGCCATATCTTCTGTTTTCCATTTCCAGTGAAATAACACCACGTTTTTTGTTATTCTGTTACCCCTTTCTACATGTGTTTGGTAGATGGCAAAAAGTATTATCAGCAGAAAAATATCAAATGGAAACTCAGAAGCGAGAGTATTAAAAAGATGTGTTTGGCCACGAAGAAGACATTGAGGAATCTGAGGAGTCATAGCCTTGTCATAGACTTATTTAACATTTCTGAGCGTGCCTAAGCAGCTCATCACAAAGCAGTGCAGAGTCTTAAACTAGAATGTCCACATCAAGTGTGCAGTAAATTCTGTTTCCTGTTTCCAACACAGCAAATCTGTTTTACAGCATCTCTCTGGCAGAATTAATGAGTTAAGCCCTGTCAGTGTTACAGGACTACATCAGAGGCAGTTTAAAGCCCTTCAAGCTATGCTCAGAGCTAGGGTGAAGTCCTGTCTACATTAGAACCTCGGATCTGTTCCTGTTTCTCTTCCCACTCACAAAGCAAGATGTCATTTCTTCTTTCACCTTATTGCTTATGTTTTCTATTCAGTCTGCTTAATCTGGCACAAACAATACCTTTTTGGAAGGCTGTCTTGTCCAGAACTTATGTGGCAGTGACATGACTGCAGTTGGGTTCAGCTGAGGCTTTTACATCGTAGCTTTACAAAAAAGGCAACAGAAAGAAAATTATGTAAATATTTTAAAGGTGGGTGGAGGTGGCTCCCTTTGCTTAGATTTGCTAGCAAGATGCCCTCATTTAATGTTATCATTTACACATATCTATAGCACAGATATAAGGTAGTAAATGTTGGAGATTGTGGCATCGTAGATGGTTAGTTCGGAGAGTGAGGATGTAAAGGTAAATTTCATCATGGTAGTATGATCCTAACACTGGCTATTGTGTGGTGTTTGTGGCATTTATAAGAAAGCTCCATTGCTTCTCTCTAAAAATCCTGATTTTATTTTCAGTAAATACTGTAGAATTGGTGGATAACAAGGATACATGAAGCAATGTTAGCAGTTGTACATCAGAGAATCACAGCCTCCCAGAATAGTCAACTTTGGAAAAGACCTCTATGATTATTGAGTCCAGATATTTTGCTTAATGAAAAATCCCTGATGAAGGTAAGTTTATTGTATATTGCTGAAAAAGAAGTGAGAACTGAACCTACTCTTCATTTCACCACTTACACACCAGAGGCTCCAGCCAAAACCTACCTCACATGACTTGGAAACCAGAAAGAAGACAAGGTACCAATTTCCTGTTTTATAAAGCTTTTTACATGAGTCTTTTCCATTGCACAAATCCTTTTGATTTCAGTCCGAGTGGACTGCACAGCTTTTTTCCACACTAGTTGCACACTAGTTCTTATATTTCTTATATTTTTCTGAGACTTTTTATTATCTTCAAATATTTTGCCTAAGTTTTGTCAGATTAGCTGCACACATTTGGAATGCCTTCATTGTCTTCATCTGCCAAGAGTTCTTTCCCTGTACTAAGACATTAGAGCCAGGACTCTTCTTTAGTTCAGTGCCTCTTAAATTATCATAGCACACTCTTAGCATTTTCCAAATACTTCTCCTGGGCCTCAGCCTTTGTCTAGCCTAATACAGATCCCAATTGTCTTGAGGCAGAGAAAAAGTTTTACCCACCTAAAAAGCCTTGTAAGTTTACAGCTTATGTAAATGCTTGCTCATAATAATAGCTGTGATATACACTATGTAACATACACA
Organism: Donacobius atricapilla; assembly: GCA_013397315.1. Classification (NCBI taxonomy): domain Eukaryota; kingdom Metazoa; phylum Chordata; class Aves; order Passeriformes; family Mimidae; genus Donacobius; species Donacobius atricapilla. The sequence goes on from WBMY01014653.1 coordinate 1,122,265, forward strand.
TGCATTAAAGATCAGCTGGCCAAACAAATCACAAGTCACAAGATAACAATCACTAATCACTAACTGCACATTTTGGCCTGTGCAAAACAGAATAGATTCACTGACTTGGGACTTGAAGAAACAGATTTCAGTGGAAGAAAAAAAAAAGCCCAGCCAAATTAGAGTAAGGCTAAACTGAGGGCAGGCAAAATTTATACAAATATCTTTGAATCCTAAAAACTCTAAGCCTAGGGCTAGTACCAATTAAACAGCATTGCATTCAAGTACAGTAGTTGTCTTTCAAATTTTACATTACTTAAGGTTAGTGTTTACCTACCAGGAAATGGTATTTCCCAAGGTGATGTAGAATTATTTAAAGCCACAACAATATATATTTGTGGTGTTAGACCCTAACCTGTGATGTTCCACTTAAGCTTCTCTATAATTTCAAATATAAAAACAATTTCCTAAATTGTGCCATCCACATACCTCGGGTTTGAGCTACATCAGTGTGAAGGATGGGAAGGAGCAGACATACTAACACTTCAGAAGTATTTTAGGATTCTCACTAAAACCCACTGAACTATCACAGGAGAAAATCTAGGAAGTTTCTTGCAGAGACTTATATCTGTGTTTTGCAGTATGGCCTCATCCCTTAGATAAAATTGCTACCATTATTCACATGATATTTGCTAAATTAGGTATGCATTTCTGTAAGCATTGTTTTTTCCAGGGATGCTCCGTATACATCCCTGGCTGCCAGTTACAGTCCCTCTCGAGAGAAATGAAACTATGAGTATTAGAGACAAACAGAGTGGAAAGTGGCATAAAATGAAAATAAACATTAATAATCTTTAACCTCATGCTGATTCATTGACTCACACAAATCAGCACTCTGGGATTTGGTCCCCATTACAGAGAGGGAACTCAGGGTATTTAGTCTTTAATCATAAAGGCACTTAAGCACTGTCTTTAGCGCTGGCATTAGAGTAAGGCCACGGCAGTGAGCTGGCAACTCATGCCCTGAACCATCCTTTGCGCCTGAGGCTGGGCATTGGGGCGGGCCGCTGTGTGGTGCTGTCATGTTACTGTTGCTCATTTCATCTCTTATTTGTAAAGGCCTTGGAAAGGTTGAGAGGGAAGTCCCCAGGACCCACAGAAACCTTTCACTTAGCCAAGAAGGGAAAGTGTGCTGGAGTGGAAGCTGGGAAAAGACAGAAAGGCACCACTTCCTTGGTGTCATCCAGCTGAGAGGGCAAAGAGAGCAGGGAGCTGAGCACAGAGGCCGCAGCCCATGTCAGTCATCTGGAAAAATATTATGAGAAGACAATATACCACGTAATCCTTTCCTAGCAGTAAAGTTTGGAATTGTCAAGTGGTGAGTACTGGATCTGGAAATTTTTGTATCCTGCAGCTCTCCCACTATTGGAAAGAGCTCTCTCTTAAATTCCAGATCTATGAGACAATAAGGGTTTACTACTGCTTTGATCTTTCTATTGCTGTATAATTTACATATTTATCAAAATATTTTAAGCTCCCCATCTACCTGTGTTCACTTCTGTGTATTTATCCATGACAGTTTTTTGATTGTTTTTGAAAACACGAATATGTTTTTTTTTGTTGTTGTGCAGTTGTTATCAAATTTTAATGAAAGTTAAAAAAAATGAGTAAACCTCATTTCCAAGCAGCCGATAGCTTTATTCATGTGTTGTAACACCATTTCTCTAGAAAGAAAAGCCAGTTCACTACTATGGTTTACCCCTCTGGCTCCAACATTGTTCATGAGCATCAACACTGTGGGAAAATATTTTTCCCATCATTACCTTTGAGAGGTCTCCCACTCTTCACAGAAGGTTCCTGACAGTACTGTTGAATCAAATCTATTTTGCCCTGAAAAATCTCAGTTTTCAAGATGCAACACTTCAGTGATTACACACTTGGAAGTGCTCAGGCTTTAGATGGTATGATGCCAATGAAGGGAACAGCACCAGGTGCTCGGAGTCCTCAGCACTGCCGAGTAGAGCTCATAGGATAGCAGCACATAGCTACTAATACTTTACAAACACTGTTTGGTGATACTTGAGGCAGAAGATGAAACAAGTCTAGAACTTGTATTTATAAGTGGGAGAATGAAGACAGCAAATTAAATAGGCTGTAATTTGGGCATTTATTTCCTACACCACGCTTAGGCTGAGCTTTGAGGAACATGAAATTGATGCTTAATTGAGTAACTTCTTCAAAAATAAGTAAGCAAACAACGGGTATGGCCAGAAAATAATTACTTCGGTTCCTTGCAAAAATATTTTTTTTTTTAATATAATATTTCTGAATTTTGAATTAATTTTTGGACTATTACAGTAATCCCAATTTTAAAAGTCTGCTAGTGTGTCAGGTCAGGGATATAGTTGTATTTTAGGCTGAATAAAGTGTAAAATCCTGACACTGGATAGCAGAATGGATTTAGATATGTGTTAGAAAACATCTGGAAAATAGTTTAAAAGTTCTGTATTTCAAGTCCAGCCTCTGAATGCAAAAAGAACTGTGTCAACAATGGCTTTCTGGAGGCTTTTCTTCTTCACAGTGCTAATATGAAACTCCTGCCAGGACCAACTGCCATAATTTCAAACAGGTAATTTCTATATTTTAAAATTAGTTCATTAGGAACAGAGGTGAAGCAGTTTCAGCCTCTTTCCAAAGTTCAGTCCTTCCATGTCAGTGTTTTATAACTACTGCCTGTAGTAACCAGCCCTGGTTAGATACTCCTGCTCGTGCTACAAGACACTGTTTGGAACAGACCATTGTCTACACTGTCCCAAGAAAATTCACCTGCAAGCAACACACCAGTCCTTGGAAAAGTCCTTCAAAAACATTCCTCCTGTCCCCACAGCACCAGGAATATATTTAGGGCATTCATTTATAGTTATTTTTGGCTAAAGTTAGACAAATATGATTTAGACATTCTAATCCTTCCATATCAGAGCAGCACTTTAGGGCTTATGTTCTTAAACTCAAGCTGAGGAGGGAGACAGCCAGAGGAGGGTGTGAGGAGAAAAACCCCACAAATATTGCTTCCTGCTATTTCTGATTAATTTCAAATAAAGCCTCTCCCCAATTTTCCAAAGCTGCCTCCCTCTATAGCATATAAATTTTATATAAATATATAAAAATGTGAAATATGTTATAATGCATATTAAATTAATGCCCACTGCTGAAACTTAACATTTGAGGCTATTCTATCCATTTATAATTAATTTAGGAGCTGTTTTTGTGCACTTCCATTATACAATTAATCTGCTGTAACCACAGAAATCAGTGTCGTGGTCATTGCAGTAAAAGTAAAATTATTTTTTAACAATCCTTTATTTTTACCATCATTTTTCCTATCACTGAAGTGTACATGATGCTAAGAAGGATGACATAACAGCTGATATGTAGTTATCATAAATTATATTTGCTCCTAAATAACTGGGAATGTGACATGTAAGAACTACCAAGGTCTGAATGGGGAAAGAATCACAGCTGCTCTATGAAATAAGTATCACTGAAGACGTATTTTTAAATCTACAATTCCTCTGCTTTTGTAAGGGAGATACCACAGTCAAAGATTCATTAGAAATTTCATCAATCCCAAGTGGCATTCACTCAGGAATAGCAGCACTCTCCCTGACATTGCATGTGATCCTATTGTTACTCAGGAAAGTAGAAAACAAAAAAAAAAACTCCTTTTGAGCACATTTATATACATATAGAGGAACTTTACACAGAACAACATATGACACCAACTTAGGTAAGCAAAGGCTACAAAAGCCCCATAAAATTTTTTTTCAGAATTGATTTTGTGTGTATATCTATCTATTAATATGCTAAACATATCGCAGCATTTGGCTTCAATACAGACTGAAAAAATAAGAAAGGCCAACAAGACCGAGGACAGCTTAGCATCAGAACTGCTGTAGAAAAAATAAGGGAAGAGGCAAACAAGCCAGATTAGAGTATTCTGAACACCTTTTGAAAGGTTATTCTTTCAATTAGAAATTTTCCAGACAAAATATACTAGACTGTGTCCAAGAAATTCTAAAAGTCCTAGGGAACAAATGTAAGTAAAATTTATGCAGATTGTGATCTGCATAAATTTTCAAAGGTAAATCCAGGAAGTAAGCATACCTTTGAAAAAGAATTATGACAACAACATTTAAAATGCAATTAACATATAATGTAGTCACAAGGTCTGACCTGCCCTTAGTCAGATGCTGTGTATATTTCTGGAGAATAATGACAAGGGTTTGAAAAACCCTTAGGCCACAGCTGCAGCTTTTATCCAATCCACTTTATCCATCAGTGCAGCAGCACAGCTTTGGACCATTGTGTTTGTGCTGAAGGTCGCCTGGACCTCCCCCAGCCCTTAGGGCAGAGCTGATGACAGCTCTTCATACAATGCAAGGTTCTCTGATGGAAGCAAAATTTAAAAGGGAAACCTTTTCCTTTGGAGTAACCACCATCTGCACTACTGAGGATTTTATCTTGGAGACCTGTACTGTTCATGCTCTATATCTGCTGTGTCAATAGATGGTTCAAGGTTCAGCTCAGGGTTTCTGGCAGTAGGTCCTTTATTTTTAACTGTCAGTGCTGATAGACATCTGCATCTCCTCTGGTTTGCCTCCCTGCCTGCTACATTCATTTTAGTTAATGTAACGTTCATTAAAATAACTACTAATACACAGCTGAGCAGGACTTGCCAGGGTACCCCAACAATAACTTGCATCAAACAGCTGTTAAGCATCATTAAGAAAAAGCAAAAAATTGGAAGTTACTTTCAAACTCTCTCTACCTTGAGAAATCCCAGGAGAGGTTGACTGGGAAGCTCATTTCCTGAAAGGAGCGTCCTGATTTCCTGAGTTTGGCTCTTGAATTCATTCCAGGTGATCGCACTAATCTTGATGGATTTACTCTAGCTTTGCTGATGGTGCCCTGAAGATATGATCTCATGGCTGCTTCACGTTCATCAAAGTCCACAAACAGAAGGGACAGTCCTCCTTTATTTTTACCTCCTTAGGGCTGTCTAAAAACCTCATCCTTCTGTTATTACTACCTACCCAGCCACCCCAAGCCAAATCCTGCTCCTTTTCACAAGACACACTCTGGAAATTAATTCAAAGCATCCACATCAACTATGATACTTCAGGAGCCACCACAGGAAGCTCTTGGCAGCATGAGTAGCCAAGTGCTCCTTGAAACATTTTATGTGGTAAAATTTGGTCTTCTTTTGCTCTTCATTTGCTCTGCAGAGTCCTAGCTACCAGTTCTAGGTACTTAGATGAAAGAGGAGTAACAAAATATGACAAGTGTTTCCTTGTACCTGAAGTCTCATTCTTTGGAGTGTTGTGATACTTAACTGGACTTCATTGTTACCTCACTAGTGCTCAGAATAATAACAATAAGATGTTGAATGAATTTCTGTTCACTTTAAACAATAGCCAGTTTCTTCTCATACTGCTCTGCATTTTGATCCATGAAAACTCCCTGGCAAATGTTTTGCCCATATTAGAGGGGAGCAACATTAAAAATTGTCTGATGTCATGCTAAAAGCCCACAAAATCTTTTCAGCTGAAAACTGCAAATCCCCAGAATACCAGTATGTATTTTATGCTGAGAGAAAGCAGTGGAGATGACAGGTTGAGAGGGGAGGGTGTATTTTATTTTCTTTTTAATTGCTGTTCTCAACAATTTACTTCACCAATCATGAGACAATATCCAAAGGTCATAATTATTTTGGGCTGGATATGATAAAAATAGCCTTATGATGAAAGCTTTCCTACTCTAGAACTGCTTGAATTGTTTTATTGCTTGGCTAATTGTTTATTAGACATAACAAAATAACTCTACCAATGCCATTATGTAGAAATATTCATTGCACAGAAAACTTCAAATTAAATTGAAGTATATGATAAATCAGAGAGAAATCTAGACAAACTTTAATGAACTTCTGGGTAAAATTAAGAATTTTAGTTAAGCCTGAGTACTTTTTTATCAAAAGGGGAAAAACTGAAGGAGGAATGATGGAGCATTTTTCAAAATCTCCCTTTAACTGGCAGTCCAAAAGAAATTCCTGGGCAAAGCAAGTTTGACATCAAGGCCACCCTTCCCCCTGAGGCATTTTGAGCCTTTCTCTGACCCTCTACAGTCAGAAACTGAGCAAGGAAAGAGCAAAAGAGCTTTATTCCCTAAGACATTCACTTGCAACACAGGATACAAAACTTCCACCTCTTCTGAGACATGGTTATTACTTCCAAAAGCAGGCAGAGAATCCACAAAAGGCTGACCAAGAGCAGCTGAAACATTAGCAGTGAACAAGATACTCTTTTGAGAAGTGAGAACTGAACCAGAGTGCTGTGTTTTGTATGTGTGAACAACATTATTTTGAGTATGTATAATGTGAACTCTACTCTTAGTGTTTCTCTTCTAGTAGGTTTTTGAGTAACATTTATTTTGCTTTGCTGTTGAGTACAAGACAAAATATTCCCCTTTGTTTGTGGTTTTGTTTTTCTTTTAAAGCAGAACGATCATTTCAACTCCCAAATTACTGTTTTGGCATCAAGTACATGAGCTCTTTTCCCTAATTGGAAATGATATTTATATTATTATAGGCATTATTAGTCTGCCCAACTGATCCTTAGTTATTTGCATAGACTTACTTGCAGGTTTGTCACCAGCCTGGAGTGAGTTTGCATTTGTTGTCCCAGAAATAATCTGTGTAAATGCTAACAACGCAGAGAAGGCCATCTGCTGAAGCGCACACAAGTGTGCAAAAGTACCCCATAGCTGCAAAACGGCCATTTCACTGCTGCTTCAGAGGTGTTTAAGCCTTTTGCTTCCCTGGAAGATCTCTCATCAGCATTTACTGCCTTTACACCCAAGCCTTCTTTTACCCTTCAGTTTAAGCCATTTCCTGTGAGCCTCAGTCTTGAGACAATAGCACCTTTTAAAGATGCAATTTTGAAGAGTCAAAGAAAATGAAAGGAAGAACAATGGAGAAAAAAAAATAGTCTTCTTGCTGTATTTTGTGGCTTAGTTGCTGAAATCAAACTGTGTTGATCTACAAGTTAAGTGTTAATGAACATATTTTGAGGGGAATAAAAGGCCAGAAACAAGAATAACATTGAATCCTTGGGGGGATTATAAACAACCAATGCTAATATTGCATCCATTCTATGACACCTAGTATTTAAAAATATTTTGACTTTACAAACTCCTTTAACAAGATTAATAGGATTGATTTTTTCATATCCTTAATCTGTTCAACATTTCATCGGTTCAAAGGCCAATAAATTCCTTGTCTCTGCTATTTTCCTGAAATCACTTTTGCCTTGAGATCAAGAGTTTGATTTTTTTTCTTTATAAATAAATGCCATTTCCATACCAGAAACTTAAAAAAAGCCCAGGACAAATGAGAAGAAAGCTCTTATCCTTTTCTAAAAAGCCTGATTTTAATATATTAGGAAAATCAGAATTACCATCTGAATAATGACAATAAATAATCTTTCAACCATTAGGTGGAAATTTATTATTCCAAGAGATATTATAAAGAAAGGGAAAAGGACATTAATGGCTGAAAGTGGTTGGCTTTACTCATTCCCCTGCTGCCATGGTATGTCAGGATAAACCATTTTACCCTTTTGGGATAACAAGAAGGCGGTAGAGTTCATAAGATTGACGTACCAGCAGTGACTGATGTAACTGTAATGAGAACAATTCATAAGCATCACTAGTTTGTACAGAGAAGCAAACCGTCTATTTGGGACGGGTACAGTTTTAGGGCAATTAACCTAATAAAAGGTACTGATACCTGGAGATATTACACAAAAATAGAAAAAAAAAAAAGATGCATCAGGAATGAGAAACTTGGGAATTTTCTTCTCACAGTTCAATTCTCATCTGAGGTCACACAGCATATGCCCATTCGCTTGCATGATTTCATTCTGTAATGCATTTTTTAATTTTGCAGGCAGATAAACTGACTTATTTTGTCTCCTAGAGGTATGCAGAAGTGGATAAATTTGGTATAGCTCCACATAAAAGCAGGTAAACTTATACTCTTGCCCACACTGCTGTATATACTAACTTGAGTGACTGAGAGTTTGCAGGCTGGTTTGCTCAGTCCATGAGAAACAGTGCTGGATTCCAGACTTTTCTTACCACTACAGTCCCATTTAATTATATAGATTTCCAGGAATTTACTTGCAATAGTCAGAAAAGCTGTGCTACTACTGCTATAGTAGTTATTTTGCATAATTTTAGTTTTACAACGTCGTAAATCTGAAAATAAGATATAGTGCAAGAGCAGTCATAGCAGAACCCATCTCTAATAGATCCAATTCCCAGCTAGTTTGTTAACACTTTTGAAACACCTGGATGTCCAACATTTTAGCTACCTGCTTCGACTTCTGACAAAATTCAGTTTCATGTCATTTAGGTTTCTAATCAGCAGTTTATCTTTTTAACTGTCAATGGCTGCCTGCTAAAGGTTCTTTATCAGTGCACAAGCTGTAAAGCACTAAAGCATCCCTGCAACACATATTTTCCTAAACCTTAAAATACTTAGTGAGGGAAGAATTAATTTGGTTTCTTTTAAGCAATGCGAAATTAGCTGAACTAAAATGCCATCCTGGTTCTTTAAAAAAGCTTGATAATTTTCCATCAGGCTTAATGTAAATTTAATTAGAAAATCACTGTTTCCTTCCACAAATTTCAGCTCAAAATGGAAGCTAAGATATTTTCAGACAAATAAAGAGACAAGGCCACAGAAAAATCCTAGAGAATGTAGAGAAAACAAACGCAGGCAAGCATATGGGTCCTGACATGGGTGCAGAGGGGAAACATATGGCTGTGCTCACAGAAGATATTCACTGCATCCTGACATGTTTCGAGTAGAAAAAGGAAAGCCGTTTGAAAACAAGCTGTGCATTTTGTTGCACACAGTCATTAGAGGCATCCTTCTCTACAGTACTTAATATTAAATTATATTACTGCAAATGAAGTGCCAACAATAAGGAAAATTCTAGAAACAGAGCGCTATGCACTTCTGCCATCTATGTACAGAACAGAGTAGGCCAGATGTCCACTGGCACCGAGTGACCAAGGCCAGGGAAAGCAGCAGATAATTCCTGGATGGAAAACAGAAGACAGCTCTCCCCCCCGGTTTGCCAGAAGGCACTGTGATGGAAGGGAACATTGTCTGAACTCTGCCAGAATCTCCAGCTTGCTCCCTGGACAGTTGCACTGATATACATGGAATACGCTCAGAGAAATTTTTAACTTTTAATGAGATTTATACCATGTGATGCTGTTTCAATGGATATGTTTTTCTGAATAAACAAATAATTCTCTTCAAAACTGTATTTGTGCAAGTCTTACATCCCCTGGGGACTCTATTATCCAAGGTGTTATTGCAGTACCTAACACAAATGAAATACCATCAATAAATAAAACATAGTTTTACTAATATTTCAAACTGGATCTCTTTGACATCTGTTTAACCAATTTATATTCAAGTCAGAATTCACAGGTATTTCTCTAACACCTTATTGCTTTCATTCTAAACATTTCAGATAAATTAATTAATGGGAATTCAACAATAATCTCTCCCAGATACATTATTTTCATTTTGCAGATGTTAGACTGGGGCACCAAGACTAAGAAATATGACTGAAGCCTAGTAAAATCCATTGAAGAGGAAAGGTAATAACTTGTATTTCCCAATTTCAGGCTAAATGTTCAATTGAACATAGTTTTTGCCTCCTTCTGAATGTAGGGTAGAAGATCCTTAATTAAATGCTTAAAACTCAAACTGTTTGGGTGTCAGACAGTTTCTCTTCCAGCATACATTACTTACAATATCTTTATATTCCCTGGTAAAGACAAAGTCTGTTTGTACAAATATTTATCAGGTTACATCATGCACAAATGCAGCAATTAGAAAAAGCGCAAGCTGCTCTATTTAAATATTTTAACCTCATAATAACTCATTAATACAATTACCATTAAAAAAATCAGAGTGATACATTACACTAGTGTTACTGTTACTGTTTCTACTACTTCATTTCAGAGAATTAATTATATCCATTATCTTGCTGCCGTTACAAACCTGTCAAAAGTTTCAGGAGGCAGATCAAATTTTCCTTTTTAATGACTCAAAATTATCAGATATCTAAAATTCCAACAGTAACTGATGTTGTGTAACAGAGGTAAATAGAGCTTTCTGAAACTGGCTGCATATTTCACCCTCAGCCGTAATTTTTGGAGAGTGCTGATGTGGAGAGCTGGTCCCTCAGAGCAGAGGGGTGGGGGACAGCTGTGCCCCCACAGAGGCAAACCCAGCACGGGCTTCTGGCCAGGGGAGCTCCACGGCTGCCTCCGGCTGCTGTGCCAGGGCAACACTGGAAACACACTTTTCCTTCCCGCACCTGGGAAGATTGCAAAGAAATCGTAAGATTGGGACTTGTATGTGAAGTCACTTCCAAATACAGAAATCCACACTGAAAGGAGACAGGAGACCTTGGGATCATTCCCCAAGCTAACAGAACTCAGTGGAAAAAATCGGGGGTGTTCATAGGATTGGTTCTATTGACCCATTTGACAGCAGAGAAGTTCTGACACTCCTCACTGGAAGTACCTGTTGAGAAGGTACTGTTATTTGAGGCTTTCTTGAGGAGAAAGTCATCTAGCCCAAAGTAATCATATGCTCCTATAGACTTCTAGGATTTAGTTAAAAAAAAAAATTCTTACCAACTACTCTTTAATTTAGAGCACACAAATAATTGTGTAAACAATTTTATACCTAAACTAGTAGTGATTCTGAGATACATTACTTTATTTGGAATTTAACCTGCTTACAACAAGAGAATTTGGCCTTTTATATGGGTGAAATTTTGTTTGAGATCACTATCCATGCGATCCACTATACCCTTATACCTCGAGGGAAGAATTGAACGATGTGGATTAGAGAGCAATATGAAGCTAGTTTTACATTTCAATTCAAATCAATGAAACTTCAGACACAAGTCTAGTTTGCAAAGGAATTGGACACCATTTATGTTTTAAGATCTGCCTTGATGTTTTTCATTAGACCCTGTGCTGGTGTTTTTCATTAGAGTAGTATAAATGTGGAGTTGTTGCACTTTACCCAGATTTATGAGAATGTCACAGAGCTCAACTTATTACAATTAACATTCCAATTACATTTCTCGAAGTATTTTAGAAAGGCCATTTAGAATGCTTTGACAGGAATTTGATGCACAGTTCACTACCACAGCAAATCACACTTGGAAAGAGAGCTGGAAATTGTACACGCTTTGAAACTTGCATACTGATTTTGGCTGAGCAGTCACAATGGTTACCTTCCAGAAAATTCAAGAACGAATTGTCAGTGTATGTTCCACCAGCTTTCCCTCTCTCTAAGTGGAAAATACAACTCAGCAGACAGCAAGTGGCATGTATGTAATTGTACTCACACGCGCTTCAACCACACAGCAATCTCCACTGATGTACTCTCTTTACACAGCTCATTTGCAGCCTTGATTGAAAATAATGAAGAACTAACATACACAAAATGCTTTAGAATGCTCTATACCTTATTCTTTATGTTGGGCACTTAAAGTTGATCGACCGACTCTTGTCCCTAATTATGTCTGTGGAGTTCACGAGACAGTGACGCACCCCGAAATGCCCCTCTGAACCACACCGAGCTCTGCCTTCAGCTCAGCGCCCCTGCCAAGCCCCAGACCTGGGCTGCAGCTGGAGAAGGAGCCCTGATAACCGGGGCAGGCTGTGGAGGGCTGGTGGAAGCTGTGGTCCAAGGCCAAGGTGGATGGGCTGCCTCCTGCCCTGCCCTGGGCTGGGGAGTGACAGGGGCCTCCCGCTGGGGAGGGGGCTGCAGTTGAGTTACAGACAGAATCACAGACTTCTCAAGCTGCAGAACACGTTTGAGTCCAAGTGCCAATACAGCACTGCTGGTTTTGAACACCTGCATGTTTTCTGAGCCCTTGAGGTATAAGAGCTTTGGCAGAAAGGGAGCAGATTATAGTCCCAGGAAGGATGAGAGAAAAAGCAGTGTGGGTTTAGACCTTGCAAGAAACCAATGATTCAAGGAGGGAAAAGCAGCTGGAAACGCACTTGAACAAACAGGGGGGACAGCTCACAAGACATAGAAGCTGGAACTTGTGACTTCTAATTGCAGGAAAAATTCTCCTACTCTACCCTCAGGTCTGAATGTACAGGATTAGTTCAGTTCTTGGCAGTTAATAGCCAAGGAAAGGGAAGAGAACAAATTTTGTGAAAGGAGGCTTAAAAGACATCTCAGTTTGTAATGACCACCAAGAACCCTCTCAGCTATCATTTGAGCTTCCAGCTCCACCATTTTGCATTTTGCCAGCTGCCCCCTTTATGAGCAGTCAGTACTGGATTTCCTATCAGTTAGGGACCAAATCCTAAAAACCCTGCATAATTTTAGGCAGTCTAATAACATTATGCTATTGTACATAGAACACTTGGAAATTCTTTCAAACTCCCAGCTGCTTCCTAGTCTGAATGTTTATAGGATTTCCCAGCTCAGCCATGACTTCTCTTTTGGGTATTGATGGTAGCTGCTGCCTGCAAAATTCAGCGTATTTGATATTTTCACATGTGCCTTTGATTATTACCTTTGTTACTGTTCTAGTTTTATTTTTCTTGTTTTTCACTTAGTGTGCTTTTAGGAAAATCTTCTAATTCATAATGTGAAAGGATTTTAGCAAGTTTTCAGAATTTACCTTAAAGCCAACACTTAATTGGAGTCATACCAAATTCCATTAAGTCTGATACATAGCATGTGCCTGACATGCATGGATCATTTCCCCCTTTGGAGTTAACTCTTGGCTGGCATGAATTAGTGCCGCTGAAGGTAACAGCCCTACACCAACTTCCAATTTCCAGTTCTTTAATGGTGTATAAGTTAAAAATATTACAGGCATCTACCTAGAGCAATAGAAAGCACTGCATGATTGTCAAGACAGAAAATACTTTATCTTATTTCACTGAGCTGGGACTCACAGACCCTTGATGAACCATGTTCTTAGAATTTAATTGGTTTACCTCACCATGTATATGGAACCAAGAAAGCATCTATTCTTACACATTAGTGGAAAGCCTGAATGGATGTAAACATTACATTATATAACTCACTTTGAAATCAGGATGTATTTCAGGGGAAATGCCATTCACAGAGATTCTCTAATTGCCTTAGAGAGTTAAAAGATTGACCTGTGGATTTCCCCACTCAAAACCTTTGAGTATTTCCTATGATCTGCTGCTTCATTTATTCATGCAAAACTTAAGAATACTAAGAAAGATCAGTATCAAAATTACTTTTAAAATAGACAACAACTGAACAAGACGGAGTTATTGACTGTATTTGACCTCAACCCATGTTTCACTGCATAGTCAAGAAGGGCACCTCTATCATGTGGGAAGTGTCTGTTTCTGAAGCACCCTGTCGTGTCCTCTAGCTTTTGCGCCACGCCAGGATGGAACCTGGACCTTTCCCATGGCTTTTTTTTCTTCCAACATTCATCTTCGTAACGACATAAACAACAGCGAAGCTTCATTCCTAGCCACTCCTATCATACTGTGAAGTAACACTTCAGGCATGCTATTCCCCCCATCCTCTTGTGGCCACATTCCACGAGGCATTTCAGAGAAAGCTGCTGCAGGCCCCGTGCCCTGGCTCTGCTCTAGGAGCTGGCAAGAGGCCCCAGTGAAATCAATGGTAAAATTATTCTTTCATCTCAAGCTCCATATGGCAATATCCAACTGATTGCCAAAAAGAGAAATTATTCACAGCTATTAGCAACTTTTTCTCACACCAATTGTTTCTCAGTTGAAATACCTTGTCTTTTTTATTATTTTAGCACCCTATAAAACTGTAATGATACCAAAGTTATAGTGAAAATTCATAAAGGTGTAACATCAAATAGGCAATTATACTTTCCTTAGAAACTAAGATTTACAAATAAACATAATTTGAATGAAGCACTGAGAAATCAAGGTCTCTGATTAATCTATTTATATTTAGAAGTCTATGACTGATGGGTTATTTTTTGAATGTCAAAACTTTTTTTATATTAAGGTGAAAATACATGCATATACAAGCAGCATTCATTATCCCTGGATAATCATCACAGGAAGAGACCCTGAATGTCAAATTCACCTGTGAAATTAAGAGAGAAAGTTCCAAAGAGAGAGCAAAACAAATGGGATATGACAGAGCATGACTGACACCTGCTCATGCACTGATGGATGTACATCTCAGTAGCAAAAAAAATATAATAAAAGTGCAGCACAGTGTGGAAAGAAATAGAAAGACTTCATGTGTTGTGCTAATGAGAACAAATAACCTTTCCAATACAGAGCTCAGAGAGAAATGGGCTGAGCCATCCATTATTCAAACAACAGCCAGCCCAGTTTTCTTAGGAATGGCTTTATGAATACACCAGCAATGTCTGTTTTGCTTCTGCTTTTCTTGAAATCCAACTCACCATAAGTTCTAGTCCTTACTAAGAATGTTATGAACCAGAATTTGAATTCTATTTCTAATAACAATGACATAGGAGATTCAGTGGAAATGTCTGGCAAAAATCTCATAGAAACTGAAGTCTGTCGGACTGGCAGTATGAAAAAGGTGTCAGGAAGTTATTATCACATTTAAAATAAACTAAAGCTGTTCTTTCTCTAGTTTAAGCCATATATTTTTATAGGCTTGTATAATAATTGTAATAATAATCCTTATGGAAATATTAACATTTCTATTCTAACCACTATTTCTATAAGCATGCAATCTCTTAATAAATAAAATGAAATTTTATTTGATTGTAGATTTAATAATGAAGTAATGCAGTTTTATCTTTATTCACTGAAATGAATTAATTACTGTGAATATATATTTCACAGTCCTTAAATAAGTATTGAAGAATAAAATTACTATGTGATTGGCATTCAGTCTGTGATATTAGGTTTTGGGGTTCCTCGTGAAGGAATTTGTTTTTAATAAAGTGCCACAAAGCCATAGTGCAACAGCAATGTTGTAGTTTAGAAAAGAAATGGATAGGAATACATAAGTTTTTCCATATGAAGAAAAGATTTAAGAAGTATCTGAGAAATGCCTGTAAATACTGCACCAGTTTGCACTTACAGTTTTTGTAACTGCAAATCTCTCAGAAGTTATAAGCAAAATCAATGTTTATTTGCACATGTTATCTATATTACTGCACTGCAGTAAATAATCTAAAAACAAATGCACTTACATGACCCTCTTTTTCATGTCTACAACACAGGGAAATAAAGACTCAAGAAAGAAAATGTACTAATCCTATCACATTGTGACATGCATACAACAATAACCATGGGCAGAATAAAATCCAAATCCATAATACATGCTCACATCACAGTAGGTCATGGACAAAATCCAACGGCATAAATTAACTTACTACAGTGCCGCTGCTTCATTATGCACTAACAAATAAATTTTTTAAAGCCACAAAGCAGAACAATAGTTTACCCTGTTAAAAGTATAAAAACAAACCACCAAGCATAAAAAGTTGATATTTTTGTCTTAAGGCTCTTCTTTTTTAATGCTATACTAAAAACTGTAGGAACAGATATTTTAAAACAAATCATCCTCAGAGATAGTGGAAAAAACCCCACTTGAATAAAAGGGGGATGGGGGGTGCAGGGAGCAGAAAGGCAAAGGAATCCCAGCAGATCATTCCAAATCCTTTGCATAGGCATGACGCCTCATGAATGACAAGATAAATAAAGTGTAACTCAACCCCTCTGTAAGCATTGAACATCCTCCTTAATTGAAGAGCTGTATTAGATTTCAATACCCTTCATTTTGGAGAGAATTTGGAGAGAATTTTCAACAATACAAAGACACAAACAAAATAGCATTCAGCAATGAGAACTTTCATAATGTGTAGATGTAACAAGGGATGCTATTCGACTTGCATAAGTCTAAAGGTCATGTTGACATCTAGTACAGAAGATTTTTATACGAGAAAGATATCAAGAAAGTCACAGGACTTTTTCTGCAGATTGCCAACTATAGATTTTTTCAGTTTGAAATGCAAAAGTAACTTAACTCTATATTTTTTCCTTTTATGTTTATACTTACCAAGAAATTCTTATACTTCTCTGCATATTCTTTTTCTCTTATGTAAAATTACAGTAATTTAAACAAAGAAACACAAAACCAAACAAACATAAAAACCCCAACAACAACTTTGAAAAAATCTCCTAAAGGATAGCGATTTGCTATGACATAGAAACAGAGGATTTCCTCTTTTCTATTTTAAATTTGATCCTATGGGATCTTGTTGTACATTCAACCTCTGTGTTTATAAGTACTTTAAAATGAAATTTGTTTTCATCCATAGGTGTGCATTTCTAAACCATGAGCAAAATACATGCCAGTCCTATCAATCCCTTGAGTCTCACTGTAAAAGATATTAATATGTCGTCTTTAGGGAGCTTTTCCTAAAATTTGCCATGTTATCTAGGAAGAGAGCTATAAAATTTATTCCAGTAACAAACTCATCTTTGGTCTATACAGAGTATTTTTGATGTTCAATAGTCCATTCTTTCCACACTTAAGTCTCCTTTTTACCTCTTCCCTCAGTCCTACAATATTAGGCAGCCATTTGCCCAAAGGAATTTTTTTTTCAGCTGCTTTTTCCCAAATCATGTTCCTTGTGAAAGTGTGGCCTACATTTCTCTCCTAGATGTATGCACTTATATTTCTCTGTGCTAAGGTACAGTTAACTCTTTAATTAAATAATCCGTTCCCAGATGGCTGAAGTCATGTCTAGGGGATAGTTACAGCCCAGGATACACAGCAGCAGCTCTCCTCCAGCACAGGAGAAATTCTCATGTGAAGAAAATTCCCCCCTGAATATATCAAGAGCACAAAGAGCTGTTCCAAATTCCACTGATTTCAGCATGAAATGGATTCAGCTCAGGAGACCTAAAGAGAACAACACAATTTCAATTCTCTGAGTATCATAAGGGAAGTGTGTGTGGGGGGGGAAGTATCGCTAATGACAGTGTGGGAGTAGAGCAATTGTTTCCACAACTCTCTAATCAAAACACACTAAATTATGTTTCAGACTGGGAAAAGCCTGCAATTTTAATGCAAAAGAGAGAGGTTTAATTTTATGTATCCAGGTCTTATCAAAACAACACAAAGAAATTCTAAACATGAAAACTCTAACCACACTTCTGGCCCAAAAATCTCTAAAAAAAAAAAAAAATCTAACTGATGGTTTTCATGGCGGAAATGATCTTTTGTGTTTATTACTATTGTGTTTTGAGGTTCTGGCCATGATGTACATTTCTTTGTGTGAAGCCTGACAAATCCTCTAGATTACCTGCATGCAAGTTAATATGCTGGATAGTTTTAGAACCTGCATATTAATTCTCCCTACAAGTCTTTTGCAGAGGCCCTTTTTTGTTTAATTCCTTCTATAACAAGTTACACTTATGGGAAAGCACAAATGGTGAAATATCAGGTTTAGTCAGATGTGCTGTTTCCAAACCTTCTTGGTTAAGTGCTTTGGTCTAGTGCAACCTTCCTCCTTTGCCCCTTCCTTTTCTACTCTACAGTCTAAGAAACTGTAGAAGCATCCAAGAAATAATATTACACAGCAATGTTGTTTGCCAACATCTCTTTTAGAGATGAAATAGCAATTTAAAACAATAACTGAAATTATACTGCAACAAAATGTAATTAGCTACAGCTACAGAAAGAACGCAACCTCTAAAAATGTTACAGACACAGGAACATGATGATTTGGGCATAATGAAGCATGGCCAAGGTAGATCTAAAACTGATTCATAACACAGTAAAAGAGATTCCAGCTCTATTTTCCCCAAAACTCCAAAAAAGCCCTCCACAAATCACTTCCTAGTGTTCACACTGTACAAATACGGGTGTCATATGTAAAATCCTATGTGATTACTTCAAAAACCGAACAAGAAAAATAATTCATATATTCTTTTCCTCCCTCAATTAAAAAAAAAAAAAAAAAAAAGAACTCCAGGATTTTTTTTCAGATTAGGTCCACCCCCTTGACTAAATCAAACACATCTTAAAGGTCAAACAACTTCACCCTATCCACTCCCACTACAGGCTTCCCTTTTTAATATTGACCCCGTGAGAGGTTACCAGTGTGTGTGTTTGTAGATCATTTTCCTGTACTCTAGGGCTTTCATTCTGTTCACAGTTGAAACAACAGCCACAGTAACCTCACTGACTGAGCAAAGGACCGCTCCTACTGGTGCTGGTTCTCCAGTCCCCTGCTGTACCTAACCCTGTTAAATGTGGGAGATTCCAACAGGCTCTTGCAATTTCTGTGGAATATAATGGGGTTTTTTCCTTAGGCCTGGTATATTACTAGGCATGAAAGAGCTAAATGCCAATTTGCCACATAACAAGGGAAGTATGTTTTCAGAAGAGGCAAAGAAGCCACTCATTCCTCCCCTCCACTTCTGGCCAAATACCATTTCCCCAGCATTAGCAACTCAGCCCTTGTGCACCAGCCTATGAAACAGAGAAAAAGCTACTAATTGTACACAGGCATTCAAAGAAATCAGCTCCAGCACTTAATCCATTCCTTGTGGAACTTTACTGAGTTCTAGGATGAGATGAGGCCCACTGCTTGCTGATCAGACTGAAAATGAAAAGGGCTGGCGTGCTTGAGCCCCATTCCCCAGAGTGACAGCAATTCTCACTTATTCAGAGCAATTCCTGGTACGCACAGGTATCTTAGCTAGGAGCACTATGTGGAAAATAAGGAAGTCCTTGTTAGGGCTATCCTTAGAGGTGAAGGCTAAGTAGTTAAAATATATAACCATCCATTCATAACAAAAAATATTTTCTCCCTCAGTGAGGATGAAAATTGGATTCAATAGCAAAGCAATTTAAAGTGAATTTCCCACTTTGCAAAGTTTATACGGCACACAGCAGATTATCTTCCGTCTGCAGGTACTACAATTAAACCCACTGAATAAAATTAAACTATCTGGGGTATGCAGATGAGTTCTGTTGCTATTTCTCCACCAATATATTTAATGCGGAATTGTGTCCAGCGTTGTGAGAACAAAGGACATTTTCACATTAATTCTTGTCAGTCTTTTTATTTATCAGCCTTTTCTTCATCACTCTGGGGATTTATAGGATTTAGTATAATGAATAAAAGAACTAAGTCATTCAGTCTGATATCCAAACCACAGCAATGACCACTGAAGAAAATATTTACTCTGTGATATCAAGGAAATTATTTATTCCCTCAAGCATAAATATATTTTCTTTCCTTTTTTTTTTTTTGTACATTTAAAATATTTTTTCAATGCAATCATCATTTACTAAAGGGAGCTAGAATTTATGAGTAAAAAACAATTTGAGAGACTAGTTAAATAGACATGGAAATAACAAGAGGCCTTTGCTCTCTTCACATTGAAAATAAAAATTGAAGGAAAACTCAAAAGACAGTTTAAAAACTCCAGTTAAGAGTTCTACAAGAACTATCTTTCTTTTTCAGAATTTTCTTTTCTCTTAAGAGAACTAGCTTATGGAACTAGGCATTCGGATATGTCAAACCCCCAAAATCCAGGCAAAAGTAATCAGCTAAAATATACTGTCAATGACTGCAGTCCTACAACTTGCTTCTAATTAGATTTCTAATTTTGGTAGTGAGCTATGCTGTGTCAGTGGGTTCAAAGAGTATTCTGGCATTCCACAAGACCTAAATATTGTGTTTCAAAGTAAAATGAAGTGTGGAACATGCTGTTCCACATCCCTCCCGTCTCCTCCTGATAGTCGATCTACCTGTCTTATCTGACTTAGGTCCTGTTCTGCAAATCCCCCTCTGATTTGAATCTAAAATGGGACACTCGAGGAAAGGATAATAACAGCACAGTACCATGAGCCTTCATTCAACATCTACATTGAAAAAATTATTTCTATGCATGAAGTCCTTTGAATTTAAGATTTCACTAAAAAGGTGATTTCTAGAATTTTAATAAAACATAGCACAATTTGCTTTTAAAATACGCCATACATATAAATTCAGAAACACTGACAGATTACTTTGGAAGTCTGGGGCTCACAGCATAGGTTTTGGGTTTTTGCTTTTTTTTTTTTAGTTCTAGCCTTTTCATCACAAAATTCCTAGACTGGATGACTGCAAGTTGCAAACAACTGCCTGTTCTCTATTCTCTTGAAATAAATTAAAGCAAATGATTCAGTTACAAAAGAAAGGAGAAATGTGTCATTCTTGCTATTGTGAAACATAGAACTACTAATTCTTTTTTGCGTAGACACAAAGAGCCCAGTCTGTGATGATGTATTTTGGCTCCACTTGGGGCAAACTGCAGGAGATGTGGCTGGTTACAACTCTGCAGCACTGGAGCTCCAGCGTGGGGATGGTGGAGGACACAGTACTTCTGGGAAGCAGCAAAGAGCCAGTTTAGGGGACAGGGATAACTCTGAAGAGATTATTCAGTCAGGTCAGAGGCATGCAAGCAATGCTGAAGGCAGCAGGGCACACACACACACAGAGCTTCACCTAGGATTCCTTCACTACAGAACCATGCTACGAGGCCTCTGAATGCTCGTAATCTTCATAAAAAACATTCACATTTCTTGCTAAACACAGTAGCAACAACTCCCTCTTGGGAAGACAATGGAGATTACTTCAGAAACCTGAGCAGAAACACAGGAAGTATGTAAAATTTTTTGCTCTACAACACAGCACAAAGCTGACAACTGAAGTATAACTGACACAAAGCTCCATTTCAAAGGATGACATATAATTACTTTCTGTGCCCAAGAAGTATCAGCCTTTTAGCCAGGTAGCTCTGTTCTCACAGGATGTTCTCAGGGGATTCCTTTATAGCTCCCCTTTTTAGAGGGACACACTTTCCTACTCTGTAGCCCAGATGATGTGGGTGATGAGATCAAACAAGCACAACAGAGAAGTTTTTACCTGGAATGTTTTTATACACTATATAAACCCTTGGCAGGCAATCCCTGAATCAAGCAGTCATTTGCAAAAGAGAAAGGGGTGCAGGATTTGCTAAAGAAGTGTTTGACAATGACTGAACAAGACAATATGCCTGGAATGAGTTAACATGATGGATACTGGTATCCAGGTAGCAACAAAGTCTGCTAACAATATTTAACATTTCTCTTAAAAGTTTTAAACTTTTTTTTTCAAATATTGTGTTCATTTACAATTGACAGTTAAATTTGATTCAAACACACAAAATTCACAGGAAAATATTAGATCAATTGATTGAAATCAATTAAATTCCTACAATTTAATGTCAATAGCTACCATTCATCCAATGTCAAATAATACAGTGATCTGTAGGGGATCTTTGTTTCCCTAATGAATAGGCACTAATTAAATTACTTCAACTAAGTTCACACTGTAACTGCTCAACTTTAAGAGCTACAACCATTTTTCCCAGGATTAGCTGGGCAGACTCCCCTGGAGAAACCTGAAATCTCATGGTAATTATATAGTCTCCTTTCTTCAGCTTGCACTATAAAATGCTATAAGACCTAAAAGTTCATGTGCCACTTCATCACATTTTTAGCTGGTGCAAAGGTCCATGATTAAAGAATGACAGAGGAACTCCTAAGGTATTCTAATCTGTTTCCAGGGTTATACCTGCCCATGGATTGCCTCGCTTTGTAGCGTGACACTTTTCCTTTCTTACTTTGCCCTTGGCTGAGCTGAATACAAATTCAAAGTTTTTTCCTTCTCCTTCTTCTTGTAGATGGACAGAAATATCAATGGATTTCAGCTGTCTTTTGAATTTACATTGATGAGTAAAATAGAACTTAAAAAAACCCCAAAAAACAACAAAACAACAAGAAAAGCCAACCCCCAAAGTGAGCAAAAGGGAAATATGAAGGTTTCCAGCCTTTATTTGTAACTCTGAGGCACTTCACTATGAAAATTGGAAATTGCACTCTTTGTGCATCTGGTCCAGAGGTCTCTTTTTGTTCTCTCCCTGGTTATAGACAAGGAAATAGTGAACAAGCATAGAAAGAGTGAAGGCTTAGAGGACATTGCATGGGAATTGGTAAAGATTCCCTTATAACTTTTGGATGCTCTTTTGAGCCTGTAAAACGGGCTCAGCAAATGGCAAAGCCCCAGTTTGAAAAGCACATAGTGGAGAAAACCCCTGGACTATTAAGTCATGATTTCAACTTTGATTCAGTAAGCAATGTGCTTGGTAAATTCTATATATCTATCTAAAAGTACTGACTTGAAGGAGAAGAGATAAACTTCCCAGTGTCTAAAAAATCCCCCCATGAATTCTGCCTGGTTAAGCAAAAATCACCTGTGAATTCTTTGAAATGTACATTCTATTCATGTTATTCAAAAATGTTTTTATAGTAAAGTAAGCTCAATCTAAATAAAAAGCCAAACTCTACATAGAATGCGATGTTTCAAAAAAATTCATTCCCATTGTACTCTTCCCAATCACATTTTAAATTCTTTTCAAAACTACTTGTCAGATTAAATATTTTTCTCTTAAAAAATAGATTTTAACACTCAATATTTTACATGCTGAATAAATATTTTATACATTTGACAGTGTCAATGATATTTGAATATAATTTTATTGGATAAAAATGCATTTCTTTGGCACACTATACAAATTTGAATATGTCAGAGGCTGCAGAGAAAATGTAGCAGACATTATTTAATTAGTTGCATTCAAATAAAGCTTTTCAGAGCAAACATGAGAATATGGATCTTCTTAGTCCTTCTTCACTTTTCCAGAGGAACTGTAACAGATATTACGAAAAGTAGAAAACTAAACACTACCAAGACCTTTAGAATACAGATGGTAAAACAAAACCTTTTACCATATATTCATAAAATTTAGTAGCAGACAGAAGAAAAAGTTACTACTTTGCTCATGTACTGCCAGCACTAGACCAGGTTCAACTATACTTTTTTACTTATTTTTAATATTCTCCTTGGTTAATCAAGGGTCATTCTTATTTATAGCATTTATTTAACCCTAATTCTGGTATATTTTTAATAAATGGGTAAAATAAATATCCCTAGTTGACGATACTACTGCCTATAGGAGCCAAATGCAGCACTGAAGTTCCTCAGGAATATACTGCCTGATCCTGCAGCTGTTGAAGTTAATAGCAAGATTCCCACTGGATTTCCACAGAGACAGGATTTTACTCCAAAGTTCCTGTCAGGTCATCAAACTGCTTGAATTAACAGACCTATTCTCATAGGGAAACTCACTGGGGGTTTGGAGCTCATTTTGTGAGCTGCATGCATGCAATTGCTCTTTGGGTAATACAAGCCGGCCATGCAAACTCACTTGAACAGGGTGCAATTCCACCTGCATCCCAAAACAGCTTCTGTCATCACGTATGCACAAATGCTCTATTCTAATACTGTGATAATTATTTGTAACCAATGTGGAAAATTACTCCATCTAAATGCAGACAATCTGAAATACAAATTTACGTCTCTCAAAAGTAGTGCTTATTCACTCGTTTTCACTTAAATCAAAAAGTAAAAAAAGCCAGTATATTCATCCTCTCTGATCAGTCCAGTGTTTTCCAGTGCAATTCCTACCACTGAATAGCTCTGTTTTCAAGGAGATACTGATCTCAACATAAATGCTGTAGATCACCAAGATATCACATCACTGCATATATGTGCACAACAGAGAGGTGCTAAGAGAAAAGCCATAGCCTTTCCCCCCTCTTTCCCCCAGCATCCACAGTGGAATTAATAATCCAGGTTTTACCTCACATGTAAATTATTTCACTTTCAAAGGAGCATAACATATTAGGTGGCAACACATCTCTTCCAGAGATTTCACTTCTTTGGATATTTGCAGAAAAAAATAAGTATTTTTGTCAATTCTTAATTCTTAACACCTAATGTTAGAGAAGTGCACAAAAATAAATAGAAGATGCACAAGGCTACCAGTGCTTAGGTAGTGTTTACAACTGTCAGTGTGTGCTCATCACTACTTGTTGGTGCTTGTAGAAGGGTTGCTGGGACAGCTGAGGAGAGCCAGGATTATTCTTCTTAGGAAGATCTATACAGTTTCAATGACATTTCTTGTGTGAGAACTGGAGAAGGGGAAAAGGAGGTTTCAATCTAATTCTAACTCTGCCTTCTCTAATTCTAACATAAAGAATATGACCTTTATTAAATTACAGCAGTTGTATATTTGCACAATACACTAAAATGCCAAATACCACTGTCACCCACTTAGTACACATGCTCCTGGAAAGACTAGCATGCTACTGTGCCTTATTCCTCATGCACTATGGAAGAAAATAGCTGGAAAAAGTCAAAAGTATTACAAGATTTTGTAGTAATTTTTTAATATATTTTTCTAATAATAAATCACAAGAGCAAAATATCTTAAAAGGTATGTCACCCTGTACTTCCAGGTGGGTTAGAGCAAAATGATTGTTCCTTGATCAGCAGGGTCTCTGCTCTTCAGCCTAATTTATAAAATGTCTTTTTCAGTAGATGTCAAAGGATTTTAAGGCAGAAAATAAGATAAAGTCTTTATCTTTAAAATAAGACAGAAAAAAAAATCAACTTGATAATTGCAACCTCACCAGGATAATTGCTCCTCCTTCCATAGAAAGAGGATCCCTCTTTCTTAGGCATACTGTGTTTAATACCAGTATACTACCTGACATACTTTCAGTTAAGTAATTTTACTTATAAACTTTACCAAACTGTTCCACAGCCAAGAGTTGATTTAAGGTCAAATCCTGAAATGAAGATGGTTTACATCTGCTTACCCAGGGCTCTGAGGTGAGCAAACTGAGCATGATTCTATGGTCAGAATCAGTTCAAGTAAGGACGTGTTTATAAGAGAATAACTGAACTAACATTGTTTGGCCTCATTTTCTTGCAGCTTTGTCTGTCTCTCTGTTCTTTCCCCCCTGCAGAACTGACTGACTGGTGTGCCTTTGCCTGTTACATGCCCACACACATGATAATTCCAGTATTTGTGCCATATGCAACTTTAGCACTCGCTGTACAAAATCTAGCTATCAGGGATAAAAAAGTTCCTCCTTTGCTATTCACATCTGACACAAAAAACCAAAAAAAGCCCCAGGCTTTGTTTTGACTGGAAGACGAGGATCTGAGTTTACAGAGTGGAGAAGACAACTGTTGCCAGTTCATATGGTTAAAAGTCAGAGCAGTTCCTACTCCAGCATAGTTCTGGGTGACAGCAAAAATTTCTGCCAATGCAAGGCAGAGCCCGAGGGAGACAGGACAGACACACACCACATTTTGTGTGCTATTCCTGTTAAAGCGCTGAATTCAAAGTTCATTTGAAAGTGGTAACTACCTATACCAAGTGTACACACACTTTGATCATAACTCCAACGTTATTTTAGTGTTTCTCAGCCTGCCACCAAATCATCTTTAAGGCAGATCTAACACTGCAAATCAGAGATGTGGCAAAGTATTACGTAAACAGAGCTGAATGATCTCTAACTTGCTTTAGTTCCTGAATTAAACAATGCAGGTGTTTGAAATCAAAGCTGTGAAACTCTTCACAGCCTGAAGGCAAAAAAATTTAGTAAGCTCATTTCTGATGCCACAATTATCTGTGCAGAGCTTAGTTTAAAGCTCGTTCAATTCTATCTACTTCAGTAGGGTTGAGTTCAGCCTCTTCCAGGCAGATGGAAACAACCACCCCCACCCACCCCATCACCCCCACATCACTGACTTCTCACCCACCATAAAGGTTTTTATCTCATAAAGAAAAGGGCACATTTGTTTAATATTCTGTTGGAATAGCTGTGTTTAAGAACAGTAAGAAACGGATTCAGACATTACAGATGAAAACCATTATTCCTATGAACAATGTGGGGAAAAATGCAACAAATGCTGTGCAAGGTATAATAAATACATATAATATTAGCTTAATATTCTCTCTTTGAAAAGGTAGTTGACTACAAGGCAGACATTATGAATCTGAATTTTAGTAATGATTTCTATATGATTGCACACAAATATTAGTTATGGTGGAGGAGGAGCAGCTTCAAAGAGCTATGGATAATGTTTTTCATGAAAATATTATAAGGGTAGGGATAAAAAAAAAACCTGACTGCAAGGAGGTTACCAGTTCTTGATGGACTGACATGAATATTGGTATTTTACATGTTAATGTACTACATTAACAAATGTGAAATAGGAATGCATTAATGACAGCCATTATTGACATAAAACATGGCATTTTAAAAATGAATGTGGATTATGATTTTACAAAGCTAGTCTGGTTGGCTTTTGGAAGAGAACAAACAGAAATTCGATTAATATGAAGGGACTAATTTCCGTTATTAAGTGGAAAGCTCATCATTTGGGGGTGATGGGGGAGGAAAAGCTCAGATGTTCTAATTGATAAAGAGTCAAATACAAGTGTGAAAAAAGAAGACATTAAGAAGCTGAGAAAATCTACAGCATCTGTCAAAGTGCACCTGTGATATTACATGAAGTGTCTGTTCGAGACAAGAATTTATATCCGAGAACAGAAGAACTTAACCTACTCTGTATAGTAAACATAAAACGTCAGAGGAGATGGAATTCCTGCCTTTAAATAAATCAGATGTGTAAACTCTGGGGGAGGCAGAACTGGGAAGAGCACTATTTTATGGTTATTGCCAACCTAAAGCAGAAACAAACAATGCAGTAAAACCATCATAATGTTCAGTTTGGTGTTTAAGAGAAGGATATCATTAAACAGCCACCGAAGACTCTCCAGTGTCTCCAGATGCATCAAGCAAGAGAAAAACCTAAAATTTAATTAAGTATTATTAATTAGTGAATCCTGCATGTACAACTCAGCTATCGCTCTTCCAAGGTATCTAGTAAATATTAATCCTCCCATAAAGCTGCCCAGCCTAAAACCCCCATATAGAAGAACTATGTGGATCATTTCTGTCTTTGAGGGGGTATGAGAAGAGGGTTTATGCACAATAATGTTTTGAGTACTAGTTAAATTTATTTTCAGATTATTGAAAGAAGAGCACAGAAAAGTCACAACAATGCCATCTAAGTATAAATTATTGTTTCCTATTACATACACCATGAAGTTTTACTGCTTTTTATCACTAATAAAGTGCTCAGGCAATAAAGATTTCAACAGGCAAGAAAATTTAATAAACATTTTCTTTTCTTATTTTCTTGTCAAAACAAAGAGACAATTAAAAAAGCATGTTCATAAAGTTTCAAATACTCTAGTTGCCTCTGAATTGATTCATCTGGTGTTTATGTAACAAGAACTAGAAAAAACAGTCTGAGATAAACCCCAAATCCAAATAATCACCCTTCTCAACTATACCCAAATGTTTTAGTTCTAGGCATATATTGATAGCACCTATCCAATAACTTTCTGGCCAATGACAAGGTAAAAAAACCATGTTGATACCGGGGGAAGGTGCAGCTTTTTAAAAGGAATTAGCACTTATATCTGATGCAGTAAATTTTCCCCCAAGAGATTAAAGATTATTCTGCTATATGATACTGGTTTGATGGAAGCTGGGGCACAAGCTAATACTAGATATAAAGAGATCAAAAAATGTTTTTATGTAAGCCATGCACATAATCCCAAAGTTTCAGTGATAGTTAAAGGTAGTTGTATATAGTTTATCCATAATAAAATAAATAAAGGATGAACAAAGGTAGTTAATTATATCAAGCTGTATTAAATTCAGATTCTGAGGGATGATGTAAACAAGCTCCTCCAAATTATTGTATTTTTAAATCCTTATCTATGTTTATCCAACCTACAGCAATTTCATCTTACATATATAATTTAAATCATTAAGACCTTGTACCAAAAAAAGAGCCAAAACTCTCAACATCTGCTGTAATCTACAGGGGAAACAGAAAAAAATTCAGATCCTTTCAACAAAATCCTTTGACCTCTACACTCTCTCATGAAAGGGCTAATTTAGAGACTGATATAATTTGAAAAGACAAAGCATATTTAGATGCTAGTGTATTTTCCTTTCAAGAACTAGTGTTGGCCTACTACTATTTGCATTTAGCCATTGCTGGCATTTTATTGCAGGGCAACATATAAGCAAAGTACAAGTTTGATTCAATTTGTTAATCTATAATAACCAACACAAGAACTACCTCATCTGAAAAAAATTAAAATTGGGTTTAAGATCAGTGGTGGAAGAAAGAAGTAGTTATGCTTTCAATTTTTTTCCTTCCCACCCCTAACTGGAATTCCTCTGCTCTTTCCTGCCAATGGGTAAATCAGGAAATATTTCAGAACTATAAAATGTTACAGGATCACAATGTTCTTCCTGCTACCTATTGGTGATAAGCTAATACTGATCTATGAAAGTTATTCAGCCTTCAGCCTCAAAAGAAATTGGATCTGATCATAATATTTAACAAACAGATATTTCTTAGGATACTCAGTTCTGGGACTAAAAGCTAATTATTCTGAGACCAATTCACGACTACTTCTTGCCTTGACTGGCATGCTGAGCCTTTGAAGAAAACCAGCAACTGCTTCAGACCTTGCTGGGGCACACCCAGTCTGGGCAGGTGTTCCTGGGCCCTGTGCTGCTGCTCTCAGGTTTTGTTGTGGCAGTTTGCTGTTCCGTGTGCCATGGAGAGTGAGGAAAGGAGTTTGCAATGCGCAGAGAGCATGATGCGGGCAGTGAAATGGGGCGGTTGTGCCTTTGGAGGCAAAGCTGTATCTCAGTGTCCCTGCCCATCTCTGCTGAGTTCCGTTTCCAGCAATGCTCTGGCTGATAGTGGAACGTGACCCAGGCTCTCAGCTTTTACTCTACAACAGAACGAATCCAATTCATGTCTACTGAAAAACCAGTGCAGCATCTATGGAAACATTTGTGGCTCCAGCCTTCCCAAATTGTCCTGACAAAACAAGTATTTTCAGAACCTGACTGCTGGGTTAGTTGACATAGTTAAATTTATATCCCCACATTTCAAAAGTATTTCTATTTTTAGTATATTGGCATTTCTTAATCTCTGCTAGTGGGTTTGGAAACATAATGTCTCATTTGAATATATTAGCATATCAGTACCACAAGGTCATTTCAGAATGCAGAAGAAAGTAGTTTTACATGCTGTTATTTTCCAAGAAAACTGGAAGAAGCAAGAATGTAAGTAGCCTACTATTTTGTTAAAAAGACCCCCAAAACAAAACCACAAAAGAAACCCCAAAGCAAAGCAAAGCAAACAAAAAAACCCCAGAAACAATTCAAACAATGCACTCAGCATCTCAATGCATTGATGCACCTGTGTCATAGATAGCTCTGGTCTGAAATGTTCTGGATCCTTTTGCTTTTACAGATACTAAAAACATCCCAAACTGTTTTCAGATGTAAATATCCCAAAAGTTCTATGATGACAAATACAACAAAATTAAAAGGACTCACAGTATTTTACTCGTTGTTGCTAAGCAACTCTACATTTGTACACCATTATATTTCTGGTCAGTATGAGTAGCAGAGCAATCAAAAAACCCCAAAACCAAAAGGTGCAGCATGTTCAATGCCTCTGCTTAGCTGAGAGTGCACCATGGTAACTGGGCTGGGTTTCCTTTGACAATCACTGCACTCAGGAAAATCTTTAACCAACAGCAGTACATGACAGTTAATTGCAGTCTCCTGTCTTTGCTAATTCAAAAACAGCCTACCAGAGATGAGCAATCCAAAAAAAGACATTTTCATTAAAAGACCCAATTAAATATTTGTCTGCAGTACATTGGCAGATTTGAAAATTTCAAAAATTATACACCTCATATAATCATACTGTAATCCAAAACAAAAACTCATGATGGTATTTTTTATTAGAGCTATCCAGTAAATTCCAGAAATTCAGTGGAAGGCTAACAATTAGCGGCATCATGGCATTAATTCTGAATTTTTGTTCATCAGGGAAACACTAGCTTTAAAATTTGTCAAGAAATTTGGTTTTGAACTTGCTTGCTCTCATTGTGCATCTAGATCCATGGCTATAGTTTGGATGCATCCATCCAAAGTATGTTTGTGAACACACAAACCTGAACAGGAAATGGACCAGTAGAAAATTGAAAGGTCATCATCAAATTATAATTCTTTTTGATGTTACTAAATTCCTTCATCTTTAATTTGCTTTCATTATTCTTCAAAGAGACTTAAAAAATTACTCCTCCCTTTTTGATCGGTACAGCAATCAGAAAGTCCACAAGTTAATATTTTCCACTAATATATTGAGAAATTAAGGTAAAAACTAATTTGGAAAGCATAAGGGTTTTCTTAAGTTATAGGATATTTCAGAAGGTACTTGCACTGCTTCTTGAACTTTGAATTTTCAGACTCATAGACTGAGCAAAAAAGCTTCTATTTGCACTTTTTAAGGCATTTGTGTATCCAATTAAGATGTAGTAAAGGCTACAGAAGTTTGTGAAAGCATCCGAGGAAATGATTTGAAGATTCAAATGAAGTTTTCTTTTAGTTTTGGTTGTGGTGGAAAAAAAATATAAATATGGCTTTTTAGGGAAATAGAAACACCTCTGAATGCTTTGACCATTTAAAGCATGAAGCCTAACATTTCAATTATTTTAAACTCTTTCTTATTCCACCACATCACCAGATGTGCCCTTCTCATTTTGACAATGAGAAAAGTTGCTTTCCAGACTTCTGTCCACACAGATGTCCTCTCAAATGTGCTAACTGGAGGGGATTATTCACTCTCCTTGCTCTACTGGTCATGTTCCTGCTCACACAGCCCTAGTGGTTGCTGACCAACTTGCTGCTGACGCCTTAAATTTTAGTTTTCATATTTTCAGATTCTGTGCTGCCTAGGCGTGCAGTTCTGAGCCTCATATTAAGTGCTAGTAAGCTCTCTCACAGAGTAGGACAAAACAAATCCTTTCCTGCTGGAGACCAAGGACTATGGTTACAAGTTTTCAGGCCCAAAAGCATAAACAAGGGTGGCTGAAGAGAGAAAACAAGAAGGATGGGACTTCAGAACCTGAAGCTGTAATTGGACAATTAAACCCAGTATGCAAATGGACCAAAACTTCTGAAAGTGTGAGACCTCATGACTGGTTGTCCATTTTGTGATCATTCTGAATCCACGTTGGATGTAGCCCTGGTCAGGCTCTTGTGCTGACGAGGTATATCCTTAAAGGCCTTTCAATGAATACCTACTTTATTCTCTAGCTCTGTCCCGTCTCTGTTCCAGGTCAGCCTTCCCAAGGCATCACTGCCAGGGCGCTTTCCTTGCCCATATCCCCCCTGCTGCCCAGGAGGACCCCCATATCCTCCCTGCCAGCGCCCAGCCTGCCCTGCTGGCAGCGCCTGCTCCTTCCTGGCCTGGACATTGCCCATGTCCCTGCTGGGCTCCTCGTGCTTCCCATCAGACCATCGCTCGGAGCTCTCTGGGCATGAGGAGCAGCCCTGCTCTCGGGCAGAGGAGCTGCTTCCCCAGGTGAGTGCCACCCGCACACCTGCCGAGCCCCATCCACACCTCTGCTTAAAAACTTGCACAGGATGGGGCACAGGAGGGTGCGCAGGCCTGACCTCTGTGCTACTGCTCGTCTTGCTGGCACCCAGGCAGAGTACAGCCCCCTCCTCTGGGTTGGAGCATACAAAGTCTTTTCTTACTCATCTGCTTGTCCACCCATCCAGACTGCAACATCCCAGCTAGGAGGGAAGGATGCTATGTGTGACTGAAATAAAAATCCCAGTAGCACTTTTTTTAAGCTGATGGCATGGCCATCTGAGCACTGAGAAACACTATGGGTTCACAATTATTAATTATTTCTTTTTCTTTTCATGTTCTTTTACTTCTACCTGCTCTAAATAATTTTATGCTCATGTATACAGCAATTATTTTTCTCTCACAAGGAAGAAAAATTAACATCTAAATTACTTCAAAAAGCTAATAACCAGTAAAGCTGTTTGAGCTACTCTGACTGCAGCAAATTAGTAGAAACAAAACACCGTAGGATATGAATTGGACTTGCTTTTAAAGGAGAGTATTTAATTGGTTGGATATACGAAGACTACCTTTTATCTGACAGTGTGCATGACTCTAATCTACCGATACTTAGAAAAAAACTTCTCTTGTTACTATTTTTGTAATGAAAGGAATTATCTCAGCAAAGTATAGCCAGTTATCATCTCATATTCCAGATCCAAGAAGAGGTTACTTAAAAACCTTTAATTAAGAAAAAGAAGGCGATTCATGAGGATTTCAATAGTCATTTTCATATCAGCAACTTTTAGTTAGCAAAAGAGATTTTTTTTGTCAAAAGCTAACAGAATCCACAAGTCCAGAAGGAAAGTGTTGGCAGCAATTATTTCAGCAGGGAATTACTGACAATGTTACATAAAATTTTCTCAAGGGAAATGTAAACTCATGCTACATTATTTTGAAGTGAGTTTTAATGTCTCAGAACTAGAGTTTAGGAGCTTAAGTATGGAACATTTACGTCATTACCAACACGTGCAGCTGTTATTATAACTATACACGAAGAGCAAAAACATACAAGGTTTTGCAATTGATTTAACATATTTTAGCAAGTTTTTCAATGACACCAAGCTCTGTGGTGCAGCTAACACACTGGAGAGAAAGGGATGCCATCCACAGGGACCTTTGACAGGCTTGAGAGATGGGCCCACAAAAACCTCATGAAGTTCAATGAGGGCAAGAAAAGGTCCTGCACCTGGGCCAGGGCAATCCCAAGCACAAAGACAAGCTGGGCTAGATTGCAAAAGAGAGAATGGATTGAGAGCAGCCCTTGGGAGAATGACTTGAAGGTGTTGGTTAACAAGAAGTTCAACATGACCTTGGTGTGCTTGCAGCCCACAAAGCCAATTGTGTCCTGGGCTGCAACCAAAGCAGCAAGGCATTCAAATTTTTTTTTTTTTTTTTTTTCCAACTGAAAGGACGCAGAAAGGGAAGTACATTATCACAACTCTGGAAAATGTGAACAGAAATTCAAATACTTTAGCAAACAAACCATTCTGTGAGCACAGCCTTACTACCAGAAGGTTTCAAGTCATCTTAAAATGTGCAGTTGAAGTGCAGTGGAAATTATGAAACAGACCTCTGCTCTCATTTATCTATCTATGTACAATGATATCATGAACACATGATCTATCCTAGTGTGTAGGACTATTGTCACACACAGTTTCACTGTTTCAGCATGGCATTTACTCCCAAGGTTTATACACCTCCTACTTCCTCTGAATTGAGAATTATTAATTCCTGTGACATTATTCACCACAACATCAGCAAGTGTTTTATAAGCATCATTGGACCGATGGGAAAGCTGAGACAGAATTGTGAAGCAGCTTTCACAAGGTGATGCAGCAAGACTCCAGTAAAACCAAGAACAAATGTCATGGTCTTGCCATCTATCTGTGAGACACATAAATGTACAAATACTACATTCTTCATCATTTCTCCCATGTTAGGTTTAAAAGCAAAGACTTTTGTAGAGATTTATATTAACCGTCACTATATATATATATATATTATAGTCCTTCATATATAAAAGATCTTAAGTTTATCCTACTTTTTGGTTTTGCTCTGAATTAAATATTATAGAAAATAGTGTCCGTTCTAGTCTTATAGCTTGGAAAATTAACTCTGGGAACAGAGACTGAAACCTAAAAACTGATGGAAAACACAAGTTCTTATGACAGATCAGAGGCAGTCACAGGTGATTTTTCAGCAGCCTGGCACAGCTGGAAGAATACTGGATCAAAGAGAGACAAAGAACAATATCTAACCCTGAGGTAGCAGTGTTGTTTCACAGAATGTGTTTCCAGGTGTCTGACAGCCTCCAACCCTGCTCGTGCAAGGACATATGGGGGGTGTACAGAGCAAAATGCAGTGTGTGTGTATTTGATTTTCTGTACATTTTTTCTGTGTACATTTTCTGGTTGCTGTGTACACTCTCTCCCTGACATTTGTTTGTGGCTCATGGTAACCACATCTCTAAGGAAAGCAAGGACAGGTGTCCCTGGAATTTCTGCATACAAGCACTTCATGGATCTCTATAGTTTCG
The DNA here is from genome assembly GCA_013397315.1 of Donacobius atricapilla. Lineage (NCBI taxonomy): Eukaryota > Metazoa > Chordata > Aves > Passeriformes > Mimidae > Donacobius > Donacobius atricapilla. Next base: position 1,156,414 of record WBMY01014653.1, read on the forward strand.
CCACTGAGCTCCCTTAGGTTGACATAATTCTTTGACCCCACCAGCAAACATCACTCGTGTAAGGATCGTTTTAGCTTTTCCTGGGGAATGTATCCCATCACTGATTTTTCAACATTTAAAATAGCTTCTCCAAGAATTCACAGCAGTGGCTATTTCAAATAATTTTATCAGTGTCTCTACTGCCTCTCAAGATGTATTCATCTTTTTTGCTAGCATGGTTTTCCTGTAGCTTCTAGATAGTAGGGGCAGACTCCCTATTTTTCCAGTAACACTGTACAGGCATGAGAGACATGGTAATAAGTTGATTAATATTAATTTGGTTTACTCTTGAGGAAAATGAGGAAATTGGGAGTTTTAGAAACTTCTTTGAAATTAAGTTTTACCTCTTATGAGTTATTAGTTACCAAATATTCTGTAGTTTCAGCTAGTTATACGCATTCTTTTGAAAGCAAGTTATAAAAGTCTGCCATATAACCCAGAGTTAGTAGTCAGTCCATGACAAATACTTTTGGTATCATTTTATGAAGGTCAGTTCACCAAATGTGCATGTGTCTCTCTGCATGATGCCCTAGTTATCCAATCTTCAATATATATGAGTGTATTCAATCAAGCCTGATTAGCTTCTTCCCTTTGGTTCAAGTTTCTTACCTGCAGTGCCCATAAATTCTGTTGATATAGACAGGCTCAAATTCTAGTAAGATAAATTCAATTTTCCTTCATCAAGAAATACATTAAAAGAAAATACAGTGAACAAAGAAGTGAGAGGAATATGGGGAAATAAAACTAAAAAATACAGCTCTCCATGAATGTGAAATTAAATTAAACTTGCAGGGACAAATTGGGACCTGCCTTATGGTAAGCACAAAGCAGATCAAGGTTATAGAAGCCACTAGTTCCCCACAGAGACCTCCTCTTTTCTTTATTCCAGTGAGACCTTTGCTGTGTGGTAGCTCAAAGACACAGCATGAAAACGTGAACTAAAGATCAGCTTTCTAACTCAGCCACAAGTGCATATTTATATTCCCAGGTGGGCAAGTATCTCAGGGCCTTTGAGCAGTCCTGAGAGCCACAGGCACTCCCTGTTTAGAACCAAGCCACTGCGCTTAAGATGGGAAAGATTCTCAATATATTTAAGATAAAGAACAACATTAATGACTGACTGCATACCTGGGAGTTCTAAAATGTAACACTGCTTACATGTTTAATTCTTGCTCTGTAAATATTCTGCTACAGTACAATAAATAATTTCCAATTGCACTGGACCCTAAAGTGATTGAAATATTTATATAGTGGCAGAGTTAGAGGAATTATTCTGTCATGCAAAATTTAATTATCTTGAGAAAGGTTCCCAAAACTGAATGGTTTGAAAAATTACCTTTTTGAAATCCATTTTAAAGATACTATTAAAATCTTGATTAAAGAAAAGACAAAGATTATTGTGACAAGCTAAGCCCCAACCAAGATGTGGATTTTTTTAGATACAAATATTGTGCAATGAGTAATTGCAAACCTAAGACAGATTACACTTTCTTCTTCATAAAAGATTCTAGTGCATGAGCAGATTGAGCATATTTGCATGTTTAATATAATCTCCTCTGCTCCTCACTTCAATGCATTCTGATATGGCCATTATTATTTACTTTCTCCACAAACTACATTTTACCTCCCCCAGCCCAGAAAAGTCATGAGACTATCATCTTTTAGAGCTCTCGGAATTTCTACATATTCATTTTGCTTTCCTGACATCTCCCACACGTATTAATTATTTTAATTTTTCCAAACAATTTTTAGCAGAATGATGAAAAGTGAGAGAAAAGAAGTGCAATGTCCCAAAGACTGTTAAGTATTTCTAGAATTGCACTAAATTATAATCACATATATTCTTTCCTAGCTTATTGACAATCAAGAAAACAGATATACAGTGTGTACACCAAAGTATCCTAAAGTGCCCAAAGCACAATTCAGAATAATATGTGTAGAAGCCAAAATGTCCTTTTTAGTTAAGACACAGATTCAAATCAGATACGGTTTGATAATATTTTATCAGATCATCAGATATGGTTTGATAATGCTTTAATGACTCATATAGAGATTCCTATTACCTGATTGGTTACCACTGGTTATGTACCTTCATTACAAGCAAACTCATGTAGTATTCTGAGGGGCAATTCTGTCCCAGTTTTAAACTGGATTTGTCAGCAATAGCACAGATGGGAGACCATTTTCTGAGAGGGAGTGATCAAGAGAGCTGTCACAGTGGAAATAGAAAAAAAAAGTTTTGAATAGAAATAACAAGGTACACAAAGCTGTGAGTGGTGTTTACCTTAATGTGCATGATACTCTGCTTTACTTTTACTGTAAAGATAGCATCACTTAGAATTTGGTACCTTAATAATTAATGTATACACAAATTCTTGCAAGGAATCGAAAATCTGCTGAGCAGAGATGGATAAGAAAAACATTTCTCAAATACCAATAAGTGCACCTTCAGTGTTGAAAACCAAAAAGAGCAGGAGAATACAAATTAGACTGCAGGATCCTGCTCTCTCTGCACCATTTTTACCCAGAGAGTTTTGATGTTAAGTAGGTTCCACACACATCCACTTGTCAGAGTCACTGTGGACAGATGTTCCCTGTTGTACTGGTTTACACAAGGTATTAAGATCAAAGGCTGCCAACAGGAATGGTCTTTCCCACCAGATCCTCTCAACAAACATGAAGAAAGCAGATAAGAGCCATCTGTTATTTTGCCAGTACAGATGTTAGTTTGCTTTGTGAGACCTTTGCTGCACATCCACTTCAACTGGGATAAACTTCACTTTGTTTACACTGAGAGTGAGGAGCTATATGTACATTATGAAAGGCAGATAACAGTCCATTAATGGAACTAAAACTTCTTATAGTGAGACAGAATGGCAGGAAGTACAGTTCCAAACACAATACTAAAAATAAGAACCAGTCAAAAAAATGAGAGTTGGCAAAAACTCGTGTCACTTTTGCCAAGAATTTGATTAAATGTTTGCTTGAAAACTTGATTTGTTAAATTTTGAATATAGTCTGATTGGCAAGAATATTCAGGGGATCTCTCAGCTACATGGATATTCCTTTTATTTCTATTTTCCCTTGTTTTCCTTTTCATTATCTTTTCTTAAAATTATTTTTGCAATAAAAGTCTTACAGCTCCTCTGTTCCTTGTTATATACTAACCCAATCATCCTCCCTATTTTAACCAAGGCTTCAGCTTTGAGTCTTGGCTTTCTGTTAAGAATTCTGTCCCATTTTGATGTCACATGTTTTTTAGCTCCCTAGTCAGAACTGGGGAGATAAAAACCCGAAGGAAAACAACTAACACAAAGTCCCACCTATAGAACCAGAACAATCTGTTCATCCCTAATCTCTCAAATTGATTTTATGATTTGGTCTTGGTAGTAAAACTGGGATAAATGCTAATATTCTAATAAGAACCTAAAATATGTAGACATATTTGCATGAAAAATATACAATTTTTTTTGCCTGTAGCCTAAGACAACTAACACAATTTTCAGTATACTTTCTTAATACCAGTGTAATTATTTTCAATTGTTTTGTTTTCATACTACTAGAATAATACAAGCTCTTCTAAATACAACATTATAAAGTACAGCAAAAGCATTTCGCCTCATACTGGCAAAAACTTACCAATAGGCACATTCCTTATTAAAGGTCTACTAGTCATTTGAAGAGCAGGCAGGCAGGTCAGGAGCATCCTACCCTATTATCAAGATGCACGTCTCTCTAGGAAGAGTTATTCTCTAGGAAGCACGTCTCAATTCTGAGCCCCAACTCTGCTCACTTTACATGTCATGTAAATTCCCCTGAAACATGGCTGCAGCTTAGCTTTGCTCTCAGGGGTAGCAGACACACATTGCAGGGCAAATAGAGTGCACATACGACGCTACTTTGAGATTCAGAGCCTAAAGTTTCATTTATGCCCTGATTTTCAAAGCAGAAAAAAAGTATTTTTTCCCCTCACCTAAAATTTAAATTGCCATGCACCTTCTGCTTCCTTTCTTGCATAGTTTCATAGCCCATCAGTCAGAACCTCTCATGCTGGTTGACTGTGAGACTAATCAACATGCCAGCTCTATTACCTGCCAGGTACATACGGGAGATGCTATATCTGAGCCAAAACAATCTCTCAGATTCAGAAATCTTCAAGAGATTTTGATTTCACACATTATGAGGCATTTCCTTTGAAGTTGCTATTAGTGCCATTTCAAAATAACTGTCTTTTCTGACCACAAACTTAACACTTACAGAAATTTTGGCAGATCACAGATTTTTGTTATATCAACTACAGAAAATCATTGCACATACCTGAGACCATTACATGCCATGCCGTCCTTCCTTGGGTCTAAGCAACCAAAGGAGCAACATGTAACCACAAAACACCAAAGCCAGCACATCAGTAATCTAAAAAACACACTATTAAGTAGCATATTTTCACTTTCCATTTGGGCAGATTGAGACACAACAAGTTTTTCCCTCAGTAGATCTGCTCCACATTAACTATGAGCCCTGCTCTCTATAAAATATTGTCACGTGATGCAAATCCTCTTCTATTCCAGATCTAGAAGCCAAAGCTAATCTTTTGATGAAAATTAAATAACGAAATGGGAATCATGCAGATTCCAATCATTACATTATTTTAGTTTTCCTGCAATATTCACATTAAAAATAATGCAGTAACATTTTGAGAGTTGTGTGAAAGACCAGTTGTCACATTTATACACACTCATGCATTGGTAGCTTTTGAAAAACGCATCTCTCCTGCCTGTTGTCAAAGGTACTGAAAATAATTAGCTGATAATGACTAGATGTGGCAACTCCAGGACTTCAGACATATAACATTTCCATTTAACCATCTATAAATACAGTCATTAAAAGTAAGTAATTACTCCTGAGTGATTGTCACTTAGCACATGTGAGTCAGACTTGAGAAATACAGAAAGATCTTGTTTCTACAAATGCCTTGTCCAAAAACATTTTAAATGGCGTTCTCCAACGTAATTAAAGTACAAAGAGAAGGCTATTTGTTATTCCAGTTGATATATCTGATGGCTAGTAAGCTTTAAAGCCAATAAAGCATTAGTTGCAAAGTATTCCTTTTGGAAAGGGAAATAAAACAGAAGAGGAAGAAAAGAAGCTGAGAAACCTTTCAAATGTTTGTATTTCTCTGTGGAATCACAGCTCTCCAACAACTCTGTCCATGCTCCCAGTCCTCTGGGGATTCTGTTTATTGAATATTAGATGTGCCCTGCCTCCAGCCTGCTGAGAAATTCTCACAGAGAAGTGCATTGATTAATTTTGCCGTCTTGCAGAGATTATCTGGTACATATCGTAGTCAACTAAAAGGGGAAAAGAATGTCAAGTTGAGCACTACCATCATCAACCTGATATTTAGGTATGAGTGTAGTCCTTGAACTAAGAATTTAGTCCAATACTGTGAAGAAATATGGGAAAGTACAAATATAAGCCATCAATGTTACAAAGGTCTTTGTTATTAAGGATACTTCATCCAAACATAAAAATGGAAGAACTTCTTCCCTTTTAATTTCATCTGTTTTTCTCAGCCCAGATATACCACTGAGTACCCATTTACTAAAGAAACACTAGGCACAGGGGCAGGGTGGCTAAATGACACTTCTGCAGTAACAAACTCCTTCCCACACGTCAGCACACACTCATGTAGTAATGATTGGTGAGTTTCAGCAGTCAAGAGAATACATCTGAAAATTATAAAAAAGTACTAAGTTTTAACTTCTACAGTTCCTCCTTTTTGGGTAATACCTGCTCCTATAGTTTTCATTTCTAAGTAGGAGAGGAAATAGCTTCCTACACATGTATAATGGAAGCTGATATCCTGTTCAGTTACATTTGCTAACTGAGAAGGCTTTTTGTGAGGATAGCCCCTCCTTTTCTTCCTCTCACTGAAAAGATTATTTGCTGAAGTTGAGAGAAGGCTTTAGTGATGAATTTGAGAAACAGAACACTGAGTAATTTCAGAAACAAAGAATGATGACTTTTAATACCAGAAAAAGTGTCATTTTAATTTTTGATGGAAAATTAAGCAAACATTTCTATTTCCTGAAGAAAAATGACAATAGTAGATATGATAAAGGAGGACTAAGGAATTAATAGTCCAAAATAAATCTGGACTATGATCAAAGTCCTCCTCCAGCATTAAATATTTAAGATGTTGTATTCAGTCATTCATGCAACTTCTGTTTTCTTTTCCAGACACAGGGAAATGCAATTGTGCTGCTCTAATATTTCAGCAGATTCTAAAAATTTCTTGGTTTTAATCCATCCTAGATTTATGGATTAGAATTTATGTAGTTATATAACATTATTTCATGCTATGAGATGTGGAATTGTCTGTACTGAGAGGACTAGGTAAACTGAGATGATCAAAGACAATGTATCCTCACTTATGTTTCAGTCTCTACTGCAAGTTCTTCTGTGTGTTTGCTTGGTAATTCCCGGGCCACCCCTGGGGATGAAGCATCTCATTTCCACAGCAGGATTGGCAGCTGTACAACTGGTGTTACAAACAACATTTAGATCAACAATTCTCCAAAAGTGATTAGAATAAAGTACAGACATGCCTTACAGTAATTCTGAATTTTTTGTTACATCCTCTAACAGATGAAGACAATCTGAAGTCAGATGGCAGAAACCTAAGGAGTCAGAAAACAGACGATATGTGACCCCTGATTAGTGTTTACTGGGCACATGAGAATCCTATAAAAAGATTATGCTAGCATTACTGAAAAGCTTCCTGAGAGGGGAAAAAAGAAATTGCAGCTAAGCTCTATTATATTTGCAGTGACATCCTAACATGCACAAAACAGAGCATGACCAATTTATGTTCATCACCAGGAACCACAGAAGAAATAAAGCACCCTTGAACACATTTCTGTGCAAGCTGACTGCTTGATGCAGTTTTGTGGAAATCACATACGAAAAAGCTTGCTGAGTATTTATCTTTTTGTAGATGTTCAGAGAGCTATATAATATATAAAATGTATGCATTATTAAATATACATGAAATATGAATCTATGAGTACACAACAAATTCTGAACAAAAAAGTGCAAACAGCCTTCAGAATGTGAGTCCTGATTTCTCTATATTTGCCTTCAGGGATATGCTTCACAACCTTCCCTCTTCATATTTACCAGGAAATCTCTAGCCATTCTTACAAATATTCAAAACTCATTCAAATGTCAAGGGCTAAGCCCTCCCACTATTTATAGAGTGCATTTCAAGAATGCATTCAGTGAAGCAATTTGTGACTTACTTGGGTAAATTACTAGTGTTTGTCCATCTGTACTTTTTTTCCTTTGTCTTTTTTTCGTTTTGATTTGTTTGCTTGTTAACTGGTGTTGAACTTTCTGTCTGCTTTCGGAACTTCCACCAGCTGGAAGAATTAAGAATGTGCTAAGTAAGAGAAAACTACCTTGAAGAAGAGCATAAAATGTACACCTACTTAATAAAACTAATGTCATTTGAAAATCTCATCCAATATGTGATTCCTTCAAGTAACCATGGTTTATTTGAATGCTTTTTGATGAGCAAAAGATGAAAGATTGCTTACTTTTTTTCATCACAGAATATATAAATGTATTCTTATTCTTACATGGAAAAAACACAAAGATCCAAAGACTTCCAACAAGGTGATATCTCTTAATGCTACTTAGCCTAAAATAAGGGAACAGTGAAAAAAATGAAGATGCTTTTCCAGCTCTAATACTAATCAGCTGTATGTTGGCAAGAAGTGAATTCATTATACTGCTGCATCTTTTTACCTCTTTGACTTTATAGAGATTACAAATTCCTTTCAGTGGACATTGTTTCTTCCTGTACCTACACGTTTGGATAAAGAGTTCATGCACTTCTGGGATGTAAGAAGTAAAGAAAAACATAACAAATAATAAATTTGGTGAGCATACTCACATTTAGTTCTAAACTGAGGACCTTTAGGCACTTACATGAAGGTACAGCCATCAGAATGACTTTTAAGCCCAATACAGGTCTACTTACAAGCACCAATACTTTGCACCACAAGAAATATCTATTAAAGTTAATGGAATTTCTGTCAGGAAAACACAATGCTCATATGAAAAGTAAGATCTTGCCCTATAAGATTATCAGCAGAACCAGGATTCTAAACTCTTTATACATTTAGGTGTTTTTGTTTGTTTGTTTTTATTTCTTCCCAGGATGAATTAATTATTAATGCTGAATCTGTATGAATAAGCTGTTCTAGGTCAGCCTAATAAGATACATCAAAATGGCCTGTTAAATATTAAAAAAGCACTCAAAGCTCTATTCATTATAGGGCTATACATATACAGACTATCTGGTTTTGTTGCTATTTCTATTTTTAAGAGCTGTTATCACCCTTTTCCAATTACTCTAGTCAGATATTTGTATACCATATTCAATATCTAGAAACTAGCACTAATATCTCAAGTATCCTGAAACAGAAATAAAGTCTGAAGGACAAGTCAAATGTTATTGAAGCCAAATGTATGTTGTTTTCTATTATAAACAGAGAGGAAAATAAGCCTACCATTTGGTTTCACAATGCTCAGGTTGGGAGAATGTTTAAGTTTGCTGAGGACTGAATTTTCAAAGATTTTTTGACAAGTGATACTCCACAGCTGTGGCATGTCACCTTCTCTACCCCCACACATACACACCTGCTGTTCACCAAACTCCAAAGAAATAGGTCCCTGTGTCATACAAATCCTTACTCTACTCAGAATCTTCATAGACTTCTGTGTTGCCTCTGCACTGAGGAACTAAATATTTTAGATAGAGATTATTCTCAGTTTCAATCAAATGGTGCTGAATCACTGCCTTCCCTCAGTACTCTGAATAGAAGGGAACAGAGAATGCCACCTTCCCTGAGGAGAGAAGGATCACAGCACTGGCACATCTTTTTGTACAGTTTAGCAGCCAGCAACGACTTTTCTGGCATGGTATCAGAATTAAAGGAATAATCTTACACTGTTTTCAAGATCGCAATACAAAATATTAATCATTGTCAGCTCCTAGAAGACGTTGTTATGCAACACAGACAAAATATCTGCCAAACTTAATAAAATGGGTGAATATCCTGTCAAATTCTGAAATATCTAAAGCACAGAATGCCTAGAGTTGGAAGAAATCGTACAGATCATGAAATTCCAGCACAGTAGTTGAGTTCACAGTAAAGTGATTTCTCTGTGGCTTTTCCTACTGCCAGAATTCTGGAGAAGTTACAAATTATGGCCAATTATTATTCTGTTGCTCTTCCAAATTCATGTACTTTAAACAGTATAGACATGGTTTCACACAAAAGCAAGCTTACAGCTGATGACTGTTCTTTCAGTGTCCTAGTATATTGTGAATAAGGAAGAATAAAGAAAAATCTTTTAAGTGTTGGATGAAATTTTCTCTGGAAGCCAGAGCCCAAAATACAGATATTTTTCTATATCCTGCCTAATCCCTGAAATCAGACTTGATGCTCAGACCTTCCCTATGCATAGATCTTCTCCTGCTCATCTCTTTTACATATGGTAAATCTTAACAAATATGCACAAGGCAGGCATTAGAAAAGGGAAAAAAAGGTCAGACAAGTCCTACAGTTTATATGAATTTATATGATTTAACTCTGCTTCCCTTACCTGCCTTTTTTCCTCTTGCACCCCCAAAAGATGGGAAGAAGGAGCAAAGTCTTTCCCATAAGTCTTGAAATCATGATATTTTTTTCAACTGTTTGATTAATATTTTAAATCTGAACTTCAGAAAACTCCAGCCAATGAAAAAACTTAAGTAGTCATTTTTAATGAAGATCAAATTTCTGTTTAAAAGTCTGCAATAAACTTGAATAAGGAGAGCTGTACTGAGGTTTCCAGGCTGACAGATGAAAGTGTACCCTGACAATTTGTCCTGGCCCTGAGAGACAGCTTGGTACTTCTCAGGTTTGGTGTTTAAAAACTCAGTAATCTCCTGCCAAAGCAAGAAAGGAGATGGACATTCAATTTATACCAAAGCTGTGAAAATAACACTGAAAGTTTTATCATCAGTGGTAGGGAAAACTCATGGCAAAGGTCAAAAAATCACCCTCCTCTTCTCAGTTTCTGGCTACCCCTGTACCCTTAGAGGAGCATTGCCTCTGTTATTACATCATCTGCTTTCTTTTGTCCCCAGCTTCCTCTCAATATTCAAGGGGTATAATTTTTCAGTACTACTACACGGGACCTTACCCATAATGTCCTTGGCACTTTTCAAATGGAAACCAGACAAAAGCATTTTTCCTGGGCGGGGGCAGGAAAGTACCTTCTCTTAATTCCCTTATATATACGTTCTGATTTTGCAGAAATCAATCATCTTCACTTCTAAATACCACAGAATATAATCCTAGGAAAATCAACACTCAAGAACAGGAAAAAAAAAACCAAAAACAAAAAAACCCCCACCAAACCCTATTTGAAACACTGTGGCATGTTGAGAACACATTTTGAAGGCAGCACTGCATAGTGGCCAAGAGCTTCCCTATTTTCCATTCCACAGGCTTGGACCACATGTGCACCAAGATTCTACAGTAATATTTGCAGAACCCCTCTTTCCCTTTTCAATTGTATTCAATGAAGACTTTTATTCTGTTATGTATTTCTCCTGAAGAACACAAATTAAATTATATACTGGAACATTAGAGCATTTGATTTCACGTTACCAACATGTTATCTGAGGGATAAATAGAATGGAATGTCAAGACATCTTAAAGGCCTGTAAGTGTACTTGGACAGTCACTTAGCTACATCCTTCCCCTAATAAAGGAGTATTTACTGACTCGAAATTGCAATATTTGAAAGAATTTTTCAAATTAATTTTTTGTATTTACTGTATTTTTGGTATTTTTCTCTTTCTTATATATATTCCTCTTTTCTTTTTTCTATTTCTTTTCAACAACTGTCAGTTTTCTCCAGTTCTACCTACATTTTTCACTCTTTCCCTCACATTTACCTCATCATCCACTCTAATGAAACATACACATTTTCTTCTCTTCACCAAAATTGTTAGATTGGAATTCAAAAAATGTTTAAAAGGATACAGGATTGCTTTTGGTGGTTAGGGACACATAACACGAGCCATAAAGCATATCTAAATCAATACACTTCCACATATCAGAACAGCATGTGGCAGTACAGCATTATGAAATTTATAATTGCATCAGATCCATGATTTCCCAATAGCTCTGCCTCTATAATAACTAATTTTAAACTAGAAGTCCCACTAGTGACCTACAAAAGAAAGAGAGAAAATGGGACATTTCACTGAGGAATGCTAAGCTGATGCTGCAAGGTCTATGCACCACATTGTAGAGTGATTTATTGTACTTTTTTGTTACCAAAAAAAATGAAATTAATGACTTAATGAACATTTATAATCTGACCTTTGCAGATAATTTTAAGCTTTTTTAAAGTCTTTTATCCTCTATCATTTACAAAAAATAACTCTAGTCTGATACACAGAACAAGGAACAGAAGAGAGCAAAATATTATAAAAATAAGAAAATAAAATACCTTATTTAAATAATAATGAAGAAAATAAATAAATAAATAAATAAACATATATATATATTTAAAGATAAACAATTGTCTGGCAGCATGGGACCTCTAAATATGAACCTAAGACTTATGCACGGCATACTTTAGTTTTTTAGGTTTCCTCAGAATTCAGTCTGAAATGCACATGGAGAACAAAAGGACCCATAACAGATCACTGCCATAAATAAGCACCACATTTCCGTTCTCCAAGAGTGAAAGGCACAGGCATTCAAAAGGTAAATATGCAGTCATAAAGAGAAAGTTGGGATAATTTCTGGCAGCTATAAAAATAAAAAAATTACATGGTTAAACATTCCATTCTGTATTCTGAATCACAACATTAAATTAGTTAGAGGAAAAATCTTTCAACATTGTTTGGCTATAGACAAATTGTTCACAATGGTACTGTGTCCTGTCACACCTGCCTGCCTAGAATAAAACATGTGAAATATACTCCATTGCAACTGTATAGCTAGTCATACTTTGTGGTTATTAAAATTATAATAATAATCACATGTGACCATCCTTTAGGGAAAAAACAAATTTAAAAAATCCTGGCTCATGGCTGGTGTCCCCTGCCCTGTGAAAGCCACCGTGCCACAGCCAGCACAGCGCGCTGGCAGCCAGGGGAGGTCTGTGACTGCCTGGGGACCCCCTGTGCCTCCCCACCCCCAGGACCCTGCAGAGCTGTCTGCTGGCCTCCTTCGGTCCTCCTTCTAAATCTGTGGGGTTCAAAGGCACCTCAGCCCCAGGGCCCCACCCGGGAAGGGGCACGGACCCCGGATCCAGCTTGGCTTGGTTCGAGTGACTCATGCACTAGCAGGAAAGCTGGAGCACCACCACTGTCCTGATGGTGGCACCTCTTACTCACAGGGTAGCCCTTTGCTCCCAAACTCCAGGAAACCTGGTAGTCAGAAATTTTGGCACAAAGCCTGTGGGCCTCAGGAGCCAAAGTTCCCAGGTCCGTTCACTCTGTGGTATAAATGGAAACATAAAAGCTCCTGAGCTGGTTTTGGCTGGGGCAGGGTTAATTTAACTCCCAGTGGAGATGTGGAGCTGTTTTAGATTTGTGCTGAGCACAGAGTTGATAATACAGAATGTTTTTGTTGTTGCTGAGGAGGCCTTGCACAGAGTTGAGGCTTTTTCTGCTTTTTGCACTGCCACACCAGTGAGGAGTCTGGGAGGAGACACAGCTGAGACAGGTGACCCAGACTGACCATGAGACATCCTGCTCTGCAGATAAAGTGGGGGGAAGAGCACTGTGTGCCGGAATTCAGCCATGGGCTCCTAACATCCTTGGCACGGGATCATTCAAGGTGTTCCTAAAAGCAGACAGCTTTTTCCTCCTGCCAGGTGTTTAGCACAAATGTTATACCTCTACTTTTTAAGTACGAGTCACTGGAGAACCTTAGTTTTGTTAGAAGCCCTAGGGTGTACTTATCATCTAGAGCACAACTATCACATTATACAAGGGAAACCAGAGAAACACAATTCTACAGACTGAGGAGAACAAAGAAATTAAACCAGCTCCATGACAGAGATAACCACAGGTTAAATTTTGTTATGGGAGTTTTTGAAATTACTCATACACTCCCATTACTAAGAGGGACCAGGTTTGCTTTCATGTCAAAACATTACACAAAAAAGCTCCTATTCTTGTAATATTTTCCTTCTATATGTATCTATTAAAAGCATCACTAATTATTTGCTATTAAGAATAATCTAATTAGATCTTGCACTGTGTGAAAGAGATACAAAGTATATAACTCTTGTTCCATTAAAAGAACTGCAAACAAATGAAAATACAGAGAATTCCAGTAAAAATTAAAGAGCTGACAAANTGGTAGTCAGAAATTTTGGCACAAAGCCTGTGGGCCTCAGGAGCCAAAGTTCCCAGGTCCGTTCACTCTGTGGTATAAATGGAAACATAAAAGCTCCTGAGCTGGTTTTGGCTGGGGCAGGGTTAATTTAACTCCCAGTGGAGATGTGGAGCTGTTTTAGATTTGTGCTGAGCACAGAGTTGATAATACAGAATGTTTTTGTTGTTGCTGAGGAGGCCTTGCACAGAGTTGAGGCTTTTTCTGCTTTTTGCACTGCCACACCAGTGAGGAGTCTGGGAGGAGACACAGCTGAGACAGGTGACCCAGACTGACCATGAGACATCCTGCTCTGCAGATAAAGTGGGGGGAAGAGCACTGTGTGCCGGAATTCAGCCATGGGCTCCTAACATCCTTGGCACGGGATCATTCAAGGTGTTCCTAAAAGCAGACAGCTTTTTCCTCCTGCCAGGTGTTTAGCACAAATGTTATACCTCTACTTTTTAAGTACGAGTCACTGGAGAACCTTAGTTTTGTTAGAAGCCCTAGGGTGTACTTATCATCTAGAGCACAACTATCACATTATACAAGGGAAACCAGAGAAACACAATTCTACAGACTGAGGAGAACAAAGAAATTAAACCAGCTCCATGACAGAGATAACCACAGGTTAAATTTTGTTATGGGAGTTTTTGAAATTACTCATACACTCCCATTACTAAGAGGGACCAGGTTTGCTTTCATGTCAAAACATTACACAAAAAAGCTCCTATTCTTGTAATATTTTCCTTCTATATGTATCTATTAAAAGCATCACTAATTATTTGCTATTAAGAATAATCTAATTAGATCTTGCACTGTGTGAAAGAGATACAAAGTATATAACTCTTGTTCCATTAAAAGAACTGCAAACAAATGAAAATACAGAGAATTCCAGTAAAAATTAAAGAGCTGACAAATCAACTATGCTTTGGTTACCTTGCATGACAAGCTAAATTAAAAACTCACAAAGAATATAAATACCAGCAACAAAATTAAAACAACACATATCTATCATATTTGACTTTTTTCAAATGTAGCAGCTGCAGGGAAACACCTCAATTACATAACAGCTATTTAACAAATACTACTTCCCTTGTGATTACATTTAAATCAAGGAGTTATAATTACAGAATTTATAAAAAATTATAATTTACCAATTACTGTTGGTTTACTCTGTTAAAATTTATAGTTGAAGTTTAAAAGACTAAAATTATTCCAATAGAATAAGGCTACCTGGAGTGATATATTTTTAATTGATAAATAAAATGTTTTGAAAAAAAACCCAGCGTATTTGTGGAACCAAATTTCACCAGGCACCTTGGGAAAAATGTTATGTAGACATGGAAGCCACAAGTAGATTTTTGTTTTAGTTTTGATAAGCATCTCTTCCCAGTTCCATTTTTAAGAATAACAACTTTCATACAGAGACTTGAAGTAGTCTCTTGTGAGTTACCTTGTGTCTTAGCCAGCATTCATGCTGTGTTAGAAATCATCTTTGCACTGTTTTGGAGGACCAGAGAAATTTTTAAAGCTCACCATGTTTTGCTTTGTCTACAATACATTCTTCAGATTGGTACAAGTGCCAAAAAACCGTCTTTGATATGGTCCCCATTTGCTGATGACTTATTTATCCTTCAGATGGAAAAAGCTGCAGCTAATAAGGAATCTTCAAGTGGAGAACAGAGCAGTGTCCTGAAGGCTATTAACTTGCCTTTTGGCTCAGGGCCAGAACAGAAGCAAGGTTCAGGCTCCCGTCCTTCAGCTACCAAAGAAAAACCTGTCCCATTAAGAGCCCCATCTAACAATTCTTACTTGTTCAACATTTTCTTAAAAGCAGATTTTAATTAATTATTGACTTTTAATGCACTCCTAATGTCTGAAAACTCACAGACATAATTAGCACTTCTATACGGAAAATGAAACTCAATAAATAAATGTAGTAATAGAAAACCATCGCCTTCCCTGTGTACAGAACCTGAGCTGTTAATGCTTTCACACTCTGATCCCTGGGCGTACAGTGAGTTACATGACTTAGATTTTTTCCAAACTACGCAGATAAAGCCTAAACATGCCAAGTTTTTATAAGGCAGCTGTGTATTAAAAAAAAGTCTTATAAAAGATATGTCTTATTAAAAAAGTGTATGAAAAGATACATTTATTTCCCATATTCTATAAGTTATATTACAACCAGAAATTGAACATGTAACTTAATAGAGGATAACTTAGAAATGTAATTATGGATATTCCAAAACATGTAGCCCTGTAAACCAACAGCTTAGCTTGAACACCTCTCATAGGCAAAACAAATAGTTAATAAACACCAAACCAAACAGTAGTCATGCAGTAGTAGGCAAAAGCTCTCACAGGTCAGGAATAAAGGAATAACGGCCGAGTTTTGTAATCAATTCTACTCATGCTTGTACATACAGATGTATGCATTAGGTTTTCTTTCTCACAAGAGTAAAAACACATGCCTCTACTTCAGAGAGCTTCTGGTGGGAACAGCATTGTTTCTGAGCTAAGAGTATAGAAAAGGAATGCAATGACAGGTAAGATCCATCGCACGAAATGAACACTGTGTGTCTTTTCAAAACTAATGGAGAGTGCTCACAGTCAGGGAGAAACCTCCAAAATACTGTTCTCCAAAGTTCAGAAAATTATGAAGGTGATAAATATTAGCTCCACAAAAGTTCTTTATATTTTAATTAACATTAATTTGCTTTTCAAAGTAGAACACTGCTTTAAAGTTCAATCATCTGCTGAGATACAAGCAAAAAATGTCCAAATAAGGAAAAAAAATGGTACCGAGTCTGAAGGACACATAGCCAAAGTTTTTCTGATGAAATTTAGCTATTCACCTATTGAATATCTACAAAGTTATCCTCACCAGAAAGTGGGGGAAGATGTTCAGATCTAGTTCTATTCTGATGTTTGGCTAACCAAAGATTGATTAATCTGATATTGATTATTGTACTGGTCAGAGGAAATCCCCATGTTCCCATCCTATGAGGTTTCTCAGTCATAGTCATGCTAAGGTTTTGATTTTACCATGACAAAGCACAGGAGCTGAATTTATTAGTACTTATTTTACTGAAATTAATAATATGTTTGATTATTTTTGTTAGCAATTGTGCTGAAAAAATCACACCAAGTCAAGCTAAGCTATGAATTAATTAAGGTTTTTTGGTACAGAATACATGCCTCAAGGCTTGCAGTTCCAAATGTCACTGTATTCATTTTATTAGAAACACTTTTTCAGAGGAATAAATCTGTTTTCAGCCTGCACGATTGATGTCAGTGTTATATAAAGGTAAATACTTCTGGTGTGAACATCTGATAAAGAAAGACATTAGTAAAACAGGATACGTCACTGCCATTGTACCATCTGTCAGGTAATGTCTAATTATGGCAACATCCTTCTTTTCAAACCCTTGGATAAAAAGAGTGGATCCGGCAAAGGTGGTGAAAGAAATGCAGCTTCAGTCTGGAATCATTAAGTCAGTGACAGTTTTGAAATTCATTCATGCCTGTTTCTACAACCACAGCATTGTGCCAGTTACAAGCAATAGCTTTTTAAATTATAAGGTAATTTATACCAGGTAACCTCAGAACTGTAAGTGATGGTCATAAGTGAAAATTTTTAGTCTCTTTCTGTAGAAAAGCTCAATATGGAGGAAAAATGGGGTTCAGGTATCACCGCTAAGCTCCCCCTCTGTGTGACAAACAAGTTATCATCAGCCATGATCCATTCAACATGTTGAGGAACAAACCCGCACTTTAATGTATATGCATATGTGTGCCTAGATATAGTCAAATACAAATAGATATGCAAATGCTTAGCTCAACAAACATAGATAAACAAGTGACTCATTCAAAAATATATATGCAAAGACATTTAACTCAAAAATCTGATGTGATATTCACATGGTATGTTACTTTGTTGATAATTCTAAATTTATTATTAACTTAAAAAAATAAATACAGAAAATAGTATGTTCTCACATTAACTTTTCAATATTAGGGACTGATCATAGGCTTGAAAACATAAATGTCACTTAAATCAAATGGAAATCAAATGGAATCAAGTGGAAAAAATGCTGTTCTTGAAAGTTCTTAATCATCAGTCGAGGATGAATTATGGTGATACAAATAGTATCCACAGCACAGGAAAATGACACCTAGGAATTTGAGAGACAGGGGACTTAGTTATAAACTGAGGCCTTCTCCTTAAATAACCACCTTCATTACATTTGCATGTGAATAGAACTGAACCATGTATTCCAACAGGCTGAACTGGAAGTGTCAAATCTCAATACATTTTAGATTCCAGAAAGTTAAGTTCTTCATTTTTTTTGCTTACAATCCTTCTCGAAGATGGTTCAAGTTGCAAACAAGAGCATTTGAAGCCAGTTATTTGACCTGGACATATTTTTACAGATTACCTCCTCCCTAAGTACCAGTCCTTGGAGTACAAGGAGTACTGTAGTCCTTGTGCCTGTGTAATGTAAAATTTATGAGCAAACTCTATCTATTGATAGCTAATAAATGCAATAATCTTTTGCTTGTAGAAATAAAATACACATATATAAAGTCTGAAAAATAGAGAAATATATAAAAGGCACAGAAATGCTCACACTGGCTGTGAGTGGACACCTTTAATCTATCCCTCAGGGATTTGCCTTTCTAAGGGATTTAGTGTATTCCTGAGTCACATCCCCACCAAACTACAAACATCATCAAAGATTACCCTGTGCAAGCACAACTGCACGTGCCTTGTATGAAAGCAAACTGGGACAGCCTTAGCTCAAAAATTCAGCCTTAAGCAGGGGAATCAGTGCTATTGGAAGCAACTGCTTTCTTTATTATTTATAAGGATTCAGGTTTAAATGCTGTAAATTGAACATCTTGTCCTATCAGATATTTCACAAGGCAATAGATGCATCCTACAAGAAGAAAAATAGATTTGCTGAAGGGTTTTGGGGTCAGGCTTTTTTTTTTTGCAGCGAGGAAATTTTGGGTGTTTTTTAATCATTATTTTGGTTTTTTTTTGTTGTTTGGGAGGATTGTGGGGTTTTTTTTCTGTTTTGATTTTTGGTAGAGAAAATTACTCCAGGTAATAGAAAATAGCAGCATATGAGCATTATTTGGCTTTCATGCGCTCTAAATCCATTATCTAGGAAAAATTCATATTGCCTGATTAGTTACAAGTAAAACATTGGTAAACACTTGAAAACTCCTGTTAGGAGAGTGCCATCTACTTCTAACCATAAAAGCTACCATTTCAAACTTTTTTCCTAATTTCACAAGACTCTACATAAACCAGCGAAAGATAAACAAATACTTTGGAACAGTAAGTGAATACTGCATACATACTGCAAGCTTCCTTAGGGGAGACAAGATTTATTCCCTGCATTCAGAGTGGCCCATCACTCCTAATTTTGAATCGAAATTTTGTTCAGCCTTATATCATTGAAATGACTGCAGCCTGTACATTATTAAACCTCAGTGAAACAAGCAGGGCAATTCAACACATTTGCTGAAGATTCTCCACATGCAAGAGACCACCATTGGTTTGTTTGTTTTTTTGCTTTGTCGTTTGTTGATGTTGTTTTTGGGGTTTTTTTTGTTTGTTTGAAGAGCTTCCCACTGCAAACTCTGGTTTTGAATGATTTTTTTTTCCTTTTGGACAGTATTTAGGCATAAAACTCCCTAATATTATGATCAAAAAACTCTTGGAAATATTTTAAACTCATCTTTCCACAGGAGTTAAAAAAAAAAAGAATTAAAAAATTTCTTTAAAGTATTATTTTTTGTTACTTATGAACGGAAGTCTAGTCTCACACCTTTACTTTGGACTTGCACTATGCTATGATACAGTATACCAAAATCCTCTGAATAATCAACTTTATATCACACTTAACATTGTATGAGAGCTGATTATTAAGAAAACTGAAGCCAAGAAGAGAAAAGTGACTCTGCACTAGATCCATCTGCAGTAGATTGCTGAATGAACAGCTTGGAGAGGCACCTATAACAAGAATTTCTTTTGTTAAACTTGGATTTCAAGGGGTTTCAGTTTAAATTTACTGCAATTATGTACAAGAAAATCATGTCCTACCAAGAGCATTCCAACTTTAGCTTCTTTGGTGCAATCTATGCAATGTCTCTGCAGATATATCTTTGAATTTGATAGTAGCATGTGTATCTCGATGCTGGATCTGTAACTTTGGTATCCAGGCTCATTACCAATCTCCTGAGCCATCCATTCTTCCTCAGTTGTGAAAATGTAATAAATTGCTTTTTTTCCCTAGTGCATTTAGCACTCATGAAAACTGACAGATTGACAGCTGGGAGGCTGAAGTATTCTGTTTAAATCACAGAGAAAAGGAAAGAAGCAGCAATGACAGACTAAGGAACCAAAACTGAATTAACCCTTTGCTTAAGTAGCCAGCTGAAGACAGAATGGCCAGGACTCAGTGGAGCAATCAGTGGTCTATGACAACAGAGAGATTGGTGATGGCACGTATAAAATTAAATAAACCCCCACCTTCCAGCATACAATAACATTTGCATATTCATGTGCTCAGCAAAATGTCTGGCCAGTTTACAGTAAAATTACGAAGAAAATCTTAACTCATTAGCTATTTGACACATCAGCTTGTTCAGAAAGTAAAACTTGTCAGTTGTACTCTAAGTGCAGTGTACCTACCCTGCAGAGTAAGTTGAATGGCTAGAATAGAAAGGAAAAATAAATACTACTGGGAAATTTTCACATTTTACCCATTTTTGTGGTTTTTTTAATATCAGCTTTCAGCCAATCTGTGACCTGCTGTCATAAATTCAATATTCAGCCTTCACACAGCTCATTAAAAAAAGTTGGATTTTGTAGAATATTTACAAGTCTATCTCTTCTGCTAATATGTGTTTGTCAAAATTAATGAAAAAATCTTGCCTCAGCTTTCAGCACCAAGATTTAGTAATGAGTCTGAAATGGTAGAGTCTACCTGCTTATCTTTTAATGTGGAAAAAAAAGAAAATTAAGCATGGAAAGGGCTTTCTTTAATAAATTGTCTGACAAATTTAGAGGCTTCAACAAATTCATTTGGACACTAAAAAGAACTAGATGAGTGAAACTTTTGCACATTAGCAGAGGACTATTGGGATTTAAGCATTATAAGCAAATCCTCTGAGGTCAAACTCTAGTGGTCAATTTTATATGCTACGGCCAAATAATATTTCCCCTGTGGAAGAGAATGAGCCTGAAAATTTGCTAAAAGCATCACAGCCAGTCCCATTAATGTACCTGGCTCATCTCACACGTCCTGAAAACAGGCGGTAGTCACCAAAAGTGCAAGGTGCTGTGCCAGCAATGACACAGGCACAGGACCTGCCTCAAGCTCTTATGCAGCCTGGGAATTGGAGCTGCCTATTCTACTCCTATTAAAAAAAGGACTCCAGAACCTACAAGGTCTCTATAAGATGTCTCAGGAAAGTTACTGTTACATCCACACAAAGATCTGAAGACACCTCCAGTTCCTGGATTTACAGTTGTGGCCAGATTTATTAATTACCAAATAGGCACCCAGGTACAGACCTTTTGTCAGTGCTGTTCTACAAAAGGGTCTCAGAACAAATCGAACTTTGAATGGCTACAGAAGGATGTAGAAGTGTCACTGAAAGTAAATTTTCTAAGATACTCCAAAAACAAACTCCACGACAGTGACTAGCAAATCAAACAATACTTTTTAGACAACAGGCTGGTAAGTTAAGCATCAGCTTCAAGAACAGTAACATATGTCACTGAGTCTGAAAAAGACATAGTTTTCCACAAGCCCTATTCACATCCTGCACAGCAGAAATATGCAAAGGCCTATTGAGATTAAGAGAAGAGTTTTGAAGTCATTTTCAGCTTTATTTGAACTGTAAAATCACAATTGTGATCGCATTTACTTATCAAAAAATATGACCAAATTCATAAGAACCATGAAGTATTATTCTCTGAAATAATATAAAGGTAATATTCAGAACTGCAATTCCTAACTTGAAGTTATAATTACAGCAAAGCAGAGAATATATATCTATATTTATCTATATCTATTTTTAAATACAGGACAAGCAAATTTTCCTGTTTTCCAGGTTCAGAAGAAGATGCTGAGAAGATCTCATAAACAAAAATTTTAAAACTAAGAATTTCTTTGACCAGAAGGAATTTGACTGGTAAAGGTACCTCACAGAATTGTCAACACGGGCAACTAGGAGAATATTTTCCATATTCTCCATCTCCTCCCATACTGTGAGTAGGCTCAACCACTTGTTCTACACCAGCAGCCATCACTCATGTTCTGCAGGAGCACAGAGTTCATGACAATAGGCCTTCTCTTAAGAATGAGCCTTTAATACAACAATATTACCCACTTAATACAACGTATGCGTCACTGATGCCACTTGTCTCACCCTGCTGCTTCTTTATCCCTCCTTCAAAAATATGTAACATAAGAATATGTTCAAGAACACCAAAGTTGTCCAAAACTAGTTTTTAGATTAAGTTTGAAAGAAAATGACAAAAGAAAGCTTTGTACTAGTTTTTGTATCAGTAAAGGAAAACAAACCCAAGAGGTCAGTCCTAGTAAGACACAGGTAACTATTAAAGAAATGAACTCAAAGCAGCAGTGATTGAAAAAGGGCAATCTGACTGTCCCACAGAATTTAACTGCTTTTTCTCATTTTGCATGGCTCGAGCTAGAGTTACAACCCTACAACAGCAAAGTGCAGTGGCCTTAACCAGCCCCAACATTTTGAGGGTTCAGGGATGAGCTCAGGCCACGAGCACCAGGGGAGCCTCAGACAGCTCTGGTGCCTCCTGTGCAAGGAGCACAGCCCCTGCTTTGCTGTGCAGTTTCCCCCAGGAGCTGCAGATGTGTGACAGACTCCTCCGCCCTGGGCTGCATGGGGACACGCCGCTCCTGCGGACCATTTCCAGCACAGATGTTTCTTCCCTTCTGTTATATTTCAATTCCTCAAGTGGGTGGCAAAAGCAGCTGTTACCACACATGTATATATAAGGTCTCCTCTTTCTCACATTATTCTGGAAGAAACAGGGTATTATACTGACAGCTTGATTCAATCTGCAGATTTCAGCAGTATAAGCTTACCCACGTGCATAGGCATTGAACCACGTACGGATCTTTAAATACACATGGCAATGGTACACACATATATAATATGATAGCATATAAATATGCTTGCATGGGCCAACATATATAATTTTCTAGATTGAACCAAGTCCAAAGCTTAATGTGCTACCTGTTTCAGAATATTTAGCACTCTGGGTGGCATAATCTGTTTTATACATACATAATCCATGTGGAAAAAATTAGACATCTCTGCAATAGATAACGGAGAAACTTATCTAGCATCACCTGTTTTCTCTTTCTCCTAAAATGCCATCTATTTTATGCATTTGAGGAAAGCTCAGGGAAACCTGAATGACAAATAGGTGCTGAAGACCGGCCACAGAAAGCACCCTTGACAGTAAAGGTTTCAGTATAGTGATTTTTATATTCTAGCAAGTTCACTGCAGTCACTGGGATTTGCCCCCTGCAATGTTAACAAAGCATTGACTATGCATTAGAGCTACCAAAATGTATTGGGAGCAGAATATAAGAGCAGGGGGATGTGTGAAGCAGCACACCTGTCCTTCCCATGGCAGGTGCAGCCTCTCCTTGCACTGCCAGGAGATTGAAAGGCTGGTACTTGTGGTCATGTGCCACTAAATCCCTTCCAAGGCCACCACTTCTCCCTTTGTGTGGCACTTCAGCTGACAAACAAACCAGCCAATACAGCAACACCCACCATAGCAGATACGAAGCTTAAATATAAGCTTCATAAAGCATAGGCTATTAATTAAAAAAATTAAAAAATTCTTTATAAAACATAGGCAATTAATTAAAAAAAATTGTTGTGGCTGGATATGGTCCTGGGTTTTAGAATGATTTTGTTTTTAATTACTATAAGCCAAAATCAAATCTGCCTTTACTACTAAAAAATATTAGAAATTACTAGCAGACCTTTAAATATGTACTCAACAGTTCCATAAGTAAAAAGCAGTGAAAAAGCATTGTGCTTATATTATCTTCTAAAGCTTAAGGTTTTTTGTTGTTGTTTGTTCTTTAGAGTTCATGATGAAATGCAGCGGTTGTGATTTACTAAATGTCAACTTAAAGCATTGCTTAGGATTTGTTGTTGTTGTTGTTTGTTCTTTAGAGTTCAGAAAATCTTTTGTAAATAAAGAAATAAAAATCACTTGAAGTACTTTAAAGACAAAAGAAAATTCAGGTAGAATGCCTGCTAGCTACAAATGAAAATTACATATAATTCAAAAGTAACATTTCTATTACTTCTGCTATTGTACTGAAAATAATACACTTTTTTTTAAGAAAAAAAATTAATAGAGTTGAGTTCTATAGTTTTGTCAGTAGCACGTGCTGAAAGGGAGAAAGACCAGGTCACTACTTGCCAATGATTATTTAATTTGTAGGAGAAGGGAGTAAAACGCCACTGGCTGCATTTGTCAAATTTACATAAGGGATGAAAACGTAAAAGCAATACACAAATTCCAAAGGGTCGGCAAAGATGCATTTTTTTCAGACTTTTAAGTGACATTTGTCATGGTGGTAAGGAACCTGACATGGCATTTAACAACATTTTACAGAAAATATTCCAGTCTGAGTTTACCTACTTGAATGACCAGAGCCCTGCTATTAGCACACTGAAAACATTTCTATTGATTCATGAAGTCATCCATGTTTGTTTTCTATAATCATAAAAAGAATATTGCAAAGGGATTGCAATACCGTTTATTGTCATCAACTAACCTCACAGCTTGATCAACAGCATTATTTTGGAAATGGAAAAAGTCCTTCAATGTGAAAAATACAGTAACTCAGATTCCCACTCACAGACTCCAGCAATAGACAGAGATAAGAGACTGAGGGCTAACTGCCTCTCTAAGCTCCTTATAAAGAACACCTCATCAGCATGAATAAACACATATTTCCAGTCAAGACAGACTTGTTTAGTCTATTGCAATGATTTTTTTTTAAGTTTAAAAATAATATTTTTTAATGTTATTTAAAAAACATATTTAAACATTTTCCCCTATGTCTTGATTTTTAAAATCTTTCACAGATACTATTTTGTTCTCTGTCTTTACCATTCTTACATACAAAGATGAATTTTACATCCAATATCATTCAGAATTTCTCAAAAACAAGGTCGAAACAGGCAGAAGTTGTTTCTAACAAAGTTGAATGTTCAAGGGACTAGAGTATGATCAAGTCAGCTTTTGTTCTATCCCTAGGAGCCATCAATAAAGGTAAGAAATAAAAAAGTGACTTCACAGATTCTCTCTACCAAGTTTTCTGTCATAAATCAGTTAGGAAATGATGCTAAACCTCTTTTATGAGTAGATTCTTTCCCATAGTAATGAAAACCCTGGCTTTTACTACTCCAGATAGATAATTAATTTGATTGTAATCACATTTAAGGTTGACTTTTAGTTGCTGTAGAATTTCCTTGACAATAAAGAATAAACTTGACATTTCTTTGTAAAATATTAATTTTACACCACCAACAAGATGATCTACCTTCTCAGCACTTGTACACACACAGATTTGGCGTTCCACAGTCTGGGTAGGGTTTTGCTTTCAGAGGATAATGTGCATATGCACAGCTATCTGTGCTGGAATCTCTGGCTTAATCAGCAGACCTTTTAATATTTAAGGCTTTCATATTTTTATTTGTTCAAGAACTGGAAGTTGTAACATTGAACTACGTAGTGTGTATGATGCTTTTGAAGGGAGCATTAAAACAATCAGGAGAATCCCCAAATCATGAAGCAAATAAAACAAATGGTTTTTTAAACACATTCTTCATTATACATCCTGTAACAAAACTACCTGACAAGACATGTGATACTAGCACAAACTAACAAAGGAGTTGAACCAAAAATCACTTCACAACTTTTCATTGCAATGATTTCTGTATCGATTTTTTTATGTACCTGTAGAACCTGCACCACTAGAGTAACAGGCAGGACCTGAATCCAAAGAATAGTTTCCATGTTTATCGGGGGGCTTAGCTAAGAGTTTATTCCTTTTCTTTTACACAATAGAAATCTGCAAATATCTCCAGTCTCAGCTGGCTTTCACAGTTCAGTTGCCCACATATCTGACTAATATTGCCTGCAAAAACCAGTGTGTGAGTGGCTGCTCTGATTGTCCGAGGGAACACTCCCCTATCTTCATTTATTTCATTCTGATAGAGTTCATCTGTGCAAATCAGCAACCCAGAACACACCCAACAAGCAGAACACGTGGCAACACCTTTACATCAGCTAAGAGCATCTGCATCTTGTTTTCCATAGTGAACTGTCACAGATTTTATTAACAAATGCCTACACTTTTTCTTCACATGTGTAAAAATTCACTTTACTGATGTTCTAATTTGAAAACACCCATTTTTTTCTCTACAGTCATTATACTGCAGGGGAAAAAATTATGTTCAGTACCTTTTCATGTATTTTTAGTAATCATATAAAATTAATAAGATTACTATTGATTTTAAATGGTTTCTGTGGCATTACATGGCTGAGGTTTTATCTATTTGGGTAATTTTCTACACCAAGGTAATCTACCACTTTATTATCCCATGTATTAAAATAAGCATCCCAGAAATCCACCTGAAACCTCAGAGCACTCACATGAATATAAAAGTGATATAGTAGAATATTGTCAGAGGAACGTAAAAATCAAAACCTATTTTCTGGTTCTGCTACAACCTAATATCTCCATCTCCCTTTCTAGTCTCTCCTTTTATGTCTCCTGTCTATTTAGTCCATAAGTTTTATCTGTCATTATGAACATCATTAATGATCTAAGTGTAAGTTTTGCTTTAACCACAACAGATGATATCAGTAAAGATTATTTTGTTCAAACTAGAAGACACTAGAACACTATTCTATTATGAATAGATACCATCTCTATTGATTATTCTTTTGAACTTAATACAATTGAAACTGTGAAGAGAAATATCACATGGTCGCAAAAAGGGTTAAAATATTTCCTAGTATTTCATGGTGAAAAGACCTGAAGCTTGAAGCAGTTCCTACATCCCTAGGATTATTTTATTCAGAAGTAGTACTTGGCTGGGCATTTTTGTTGCATGTGGAACAACTCTGTTGTGATTTTTAGAGAACAACAAGATTCAGGAAATATTAATTTACAGAACTAAGTTAAGTTCACCTGAAACTTCTAAACTGCATGTCATTGTTTGTTGCATATATTGTTTAGGATTGAGTTTAAAGGATTCCTGAAAAGTAGTCTAAAAACTAATGATAATTTTAAAAGCAAATAATAGATATTTTAGAGTTCCCTTTGTACAAGAGACTTTCCCAAGTTCTTTCATCAATGTTTGGTGTCTTGCTAGACGTCTAGTAATTTTCTACCCACAAAACTCATCTTCAAAATCAGAACATCAATAAGTTCTTTAGGAAAAAAAAAGAAGGATAAGCTAATTAACTAAGACAACTGAAATTTTCATGATCTAAAGTATGAGAGGAAATAAGGTGTAGATGATAGGCATGTTAATAATTTTTCTGAAAATTCATTTTGGTGAGGAGGGAGGTAGACAGACACACAGATATGGACAGACGTGACATGACCCAAACCTGAAATTCTCAGATCCTAAACCTGGCTGTATGATTTTGTCAGCATTCCTGCTGGGCCTGGCAGTGCTACGCTGCCAAGGCTCCAAATCAAAATGACTCAGCTGAGCAGATATGGGGCAAACGTGCCCAGCATGGCTATGAGCCTGTGCTGGCCTTTCTCAGCCAATTTGGTGACTCTGCAACTTGTTTCATTTCCATGCTATATTTGTAAGCACAGAAAAAGTACAATTAATATATTTTTGGACAATGTCTATGACTTAGTATCTTCAGATTATAAAATACATTCTAAATACTCATGAGAGGATTTTCGGTACTGGATTTTTTTTTTTCCTACCTTGGTAAGAGAATGAATTAAATAAGTATAATCTATTCTATACACATTTTTTTTTCAGAGTAATATTTATATTTTTGCTCATCTATTTAATTAATCAAGATACATTAAGTAATGCATCGAAGAAACATTAAGGAAAAAGTTTTTTTTTTTGCTAAGCAGCAATAAACAAAATAAGCTCATAAATCCATGACTGAAGTCTCTGGTTTGCACTACTTTATGATCCATTTCTCAAGAGTACTTTGACTCCTTCACTGTATTGCTAAACATTACATTGAAATACCGAGTAAGATATAGGAGCGTTTAACCCATAAATGTACATGAAAACACCACATATTTTTATTGTAGCAGTTCTTTAACTGACAGACCCTATCTTCTCTGGAACTAGGCAGCCTTGTGAAAGGAACCTTTGTTCATTTTCCTACATTAGTTGTAGGAAAGTAGCATTTTCCTTAGGTTTGCCCTGGGAGATGTATCACACAACAAGAAGTGACCCTTTTGTTAGCATCAGACATAATTTAGACAAAGTAGTCTGAGAAATGAATCTGGTAAACATAAACAAAGGATTTAATTTTGACTATGGCATTCATTAGTATAGAGTCTCAGTGTAATATTCATTAATTTCCTTGCCTGAAGACACTTCCTTGAATTTCAGAACATCAGACTAAATTTTAAGAGAGAGTTCAGTTTTATGAGCTCTCCACATCATTGCTAATAACTGAACAGGACTGAGTAAGTAGGGCTCCTTGGCCTTCTGCAAACACAATCATCTACCCTCTCTTAAAAATCTAATTACTGACAAAGAAAAGTCAATCTGCTGTAAATGCAGCATGGCATGTTCTGTTTGAAACTTATTCTAATAGCAAATTTTCATCTTTAGCTCTACCAGTTATTTCAGCAATAAAATGTGTTATTAGAACACCTTTTCTTTCACAATTGGCACGTTATGTCATATTGCTCAAAACATGCATGTTTACTATTAAAACTAATATATTAATAGCCATGATGAAAATTCAAATAATTTACATCTAAAACTATTCTCATTGTTATGTCACTCCTTTCCATCTCTCCCCTTATATCCTGGAAGGACAATGTGTATATCATCTCACTGACAGGTCCTTGGGGTTGCCTTAGCATTTCGCAGCATCAAGCATTGTGCCTTAAGGAACATTTTGTTCTGATCAAGTACATGGCCAAAATATTTTTCCATTCCCACATGATGACCACATAAAGAAGGTCAGCCGTGCATTTTCAAGATGCTTTCTGACAGGGAATTTTCACAATGAGAAATATTGGCCTTTGGAATCATCTCCTCGGGACAGTGACCTTGGACACTTGAGATTTGGCTAGACAGGGTGCTGGGTCATCTAGGCCCTAATTTTGCCAGGAAAGGGTTGGAGCAGCTGATCCTTGAGGCATCTTCCAGCCTGGTATACTATAATTGAAAATTAAGAGGGAGAAAAAGAGCCAAAGCACTTCAAAGACTTAAGAAAAAGTACAAAGACACCATAATCAGACCTGATGAGAGCTGTTATGATTTTCTTTAGGGTCATCCTGGAGGTGCAGACAGCATGATCATTTTACATGGCTGTGCAGTAGATCCCAGCTCCTAACGGGCTGATGCAGCTGTTTGTCTAAGCCTTACAGACCGTGCCTATTCTGTGGAAAGCTGAAAAACTTGCTGCCTCTGTTTGCTGTGAATGTCACCCTCCTTCAGATAGAGGCAGGAGCGAAACCAGGTGGTGCCAGCAGCAGCCTGGCTAATGCAGAGTTTAGGGCAGTGACACAGTTACTCAATATGGAAACAAATATAAAAAGGAAAGGTGTCTGCTTTGGTGAAGCTTCCCCTCTCCTGCACTTAAACCAGATCCGAAAGTTATGGAAATGACAGACGAAAACATCAGGAAGGAAGCCAAGAAATGGGGTGACAGAAATTCTCTGTCACAGCCAGTTCCATCACCAAACTTTCCTGAACACAAGCAGACTGTCAGGAATTACCCCAAATTGTCAGTTGAGCTGCTCAGACCTCAAGTTCCAGATGCAGAAGGAAAATTTACAGAAGTAGAGGGAATATAAATGTTTTACACAATAGCACTTTGTAAGGATCTCTACCAATTCACATCAAATGAAGGTCCTACAAAAAATAATATTTCTATCATCCACATATCAAGTTAATTCCTGTAGCAATACAATCATTTTTTTTCTTCTAACCTCTTTTCCCTATTGAAATCACGTGACCTAACTTGAATCCTGTTATATTCCAGTGCAACTCTTAGCGATGCACTTTTTGTAGAGTAGTTCCTAATTGAAAGAGCTTGAGTCCAGGTCCATAAATTCTTTGTGCACCACTGCATATAATAATCTTATGGTATTCCTATATAACATAAATAAATTCAGGAAATCCTGGCGTTCTTCTACAATATTCTTCCTGCATTTCCAGACACCATTTTATTTTTGATAAACCCATGCAGAATTGTTTTATATGGCATAGATATTCATACCCATAAAGTGAAAGAGAAGTTATAATTACAAATTGGTTTGACCTAATATAAACAGAAGCATAACAGCAGTAATTGACTGCTTACCAGTGCCCTGAAATTGCTCATTGGCTGGTAAGACACTAATTTTTTAACTTAGCCCATCAGGTATGAAACTCTTGGCTAGGAAATGGCCCTGAATAAATATTAGTATCCATTCAGAAAAGGTCAGATATTTTGGTTTTTCATCATTTCATTCTAGCTGCTTATTTATAAACCATTGAATTTCAAAAGAAGGTTATTCCTAATGCACTATCTGGAAAAATATTTACCACAGTATCACAATTCTCAAATAGAAAAAGGAAAGAATATTCCATACTCTTTTAAGCAGGCGCAGCATGACTTCACATTATTTCTCAGACTAGCACAAAAATCACTGGATGTCTTTCACTCCAAATAAAAGGGAAGAGCTTTCACACTAGGTCCAGTCTTGCTTCCAAACCTTAAACAGACAAACCTTCTGCTGCTTTAATTCCACTGACTTCAAATAACAGGTAGTGGTGAACTCTATCCCAAACAAAAAGGGATAATTAAAAGTGTTTTCAAACTCCCTAATCATCAAGACAAATGAGAAAATTCAATAAAATTCTGATTTTACAATTTTGAGGTAGAGCACATCCAGTCAGTATAGAAGGAAAAGAGGTCAAACCTCCTCACTCGATATCAGCTCTGTAAAACATCAAATATCCAGTGGAAAGTGGATTTTCCCTGATTAGCATCCTGCAGCACAGGGAATAAGTTGTAGAAATCATCAGCATCACAAGAGCCAGTCTTGGTACTACCTCCTCCTTTTTACATCCCCGAAGGAGTACATTTCCACATTATTTCCTTCAGCAGGAGAAACTGCTACAAAAATTACTCAAAGACTTCCCACTCCCTTTATCAAAATTATAGGATAATCTAGCAAATATTTTCAGTCAGTTAGAAAAAAAATTGGTCTTATCATTTAGGTGTGCAGCAAAGGATTGCATCGAGCTGTTGAGAACAGTGTGCAAGGGCTTATTCAACAGAGGACACAAAACAGAGCGGGGAATTAGAAGTAGTATGAAGCCTTATCCTGGAGATTATGGAGAAAAGTCCTACCTATGGCAACCAATTACCAATGTCAGACTCATCTATTTTCCATTAATATCACTCATACCAGTAGTAGGGAAAAGCCTACTTCTGACAACCAAAAGATACCGATTCTTTAAATCCAAGATTTTGCCTACTGTCATACAGGAAACTCCTTCTCATTGGGGCATATTCCTTCAGACAGTATACAATGGTTTCAACTGCTGCACAGGAAATCCAGACCAATTTTTTATCTGGCTATTTACAAACAATCATGCAGAAAAAGCCATTTTGTTTTGTTTTTCCCCGCCAGGATATGCTTTGCTTAGAGTTTTAAAACCAAATTTCTTGGCCTAACTACAAGAGGAATATTTACCCACATACTATGTGTAAAGCCACAGTTCTAGAAGAGAAATATCTGCCCAAAGTTATATAAAAATATAAACTGCCATATCATGGATGACAAAGGATAATAAAGAGCGCTCATATATTACAACCTACCTTTTTGTAGGCCTCCTGTGCTGGCATAGACACACTCTCAAAACCACTGAGACACAACCTTGGATGCTCCTCTCCCTTTAGGCGCAGGACACTTCATGTCCCAACACTCCAATTTAGCTGCTGGAGGGTTTGCAGTTGTGTTGGCTGAGATCCACCTTCATAAATTACCCTAGAGAGGGAAAAAGACAAACAGGCATTATCATCCCTTCAGAGGATTCCAGGTGGTCCATAAAATTTACAGGTATTGTGATCTCACTGCCCTAATGAAATTTTAATTATCTCGACTTTGGGATTTTCCCAAATATTCTGATTTAGCAAGCTGGGTGCAGATGGCTTAATATTTCCAGCCCACACCCCACACTACCCTATTCTCCAGAGGTGCTATAAGTGCATTTCAACATCAAACTACCAGGCCGTGCCTTTTTGTACCAAACTGTAAATACCCCGGTCTCCAAAATTATTCTTCTGGGAGACTCAAAGGCAGAACTTCGTTTCAAGCAGAAGTTTGTGTGTGAAAACTGCGTGCGAAACCTGTGAAGCCAGCGGCCAGCAGGTGCTTCTCCCAGGGCTGGTGAAATAAGGCTTTTTTCAAAACCTGGCATTCCAGAGAGTGAGCGGGACAGAAGGGGACTGTAGCAATGCACTCCCACACCCTAGCAGGTGTTCCTACATTAGGAAAGGATTTGGGTTTCATTCTTTGTGTCACTTATAAGGCAAAGAACCAGAAACTTCCGTTCTCTTCTCAATGTAATTGGGCCTGTGTCAGGACAAAGGCACCTGTTGGATCCTTGGAATGTAACTCAAGACCTGTAGCTATTTCTATTGGGCACGATGCCAAGAACCCCTCCTAAATCATTAAATACTTAAAGGAAAGCACAGAGACTCTTGGGGCATTTTAGGGGTGTGATAGCAGGTCTACGGATCTTCCCTACACCGTGCATGGCTTATACCTCCCTTGGTTTGTGTAGTTTGTTATTTTCATCTTTATGAAAACCTTTTGCTTTTCAAGCACCTCCCATCATGCCATCTTGCTATTTTTCTATCAGCCACCTCTGAGAGTCTGCGGGCAACCCTCAGGTGTGATGCACCTTTGTGGGGGTTATAACGTTCTGGCTTTACACAGAAATGCACTGGGGGACAGGGGGGCACAGGGGATGCTGTCCATCCCATGTCCCAGCAAGAGCACAAAAGCTGGTGCCAGGCACAGCTCACTCTGACCCAGGTTTGAGCTCTCTCCCTTCAACATCTTGTGATGTTCAGTCTGGGACAGGCTGGGGATTTCTCACTGTGAAAATGTAATGTTGTCCAGGGTTTCTTGGCACATCTCCTAGCAGGATGCTGTGCCAAGAAATACAGAGTCAGAGGGCTGTGCTTGCTTTCTTTTTTTTTTTTTTTTTCCCTCCACAGGCAGAAATAATGATAGCTCTTAAAAACCTGAGAAAAGTTAATTACATGTTTCCGTTTTGTACCTTACAGTATTAGGAAGCAGCAGAAATTCTGAGTGGTATGAAATTTGAAGTATTTTTTTTCTCATGTTCCTCAGTAATTTTACAAGCTATTTTTCCATGCTTTGGAGTGTGGATTTTATTCCATTATCTAATCTGTGCCTACTAATTAATCAAATTGCTTTAAACAGTGAAAGTTGATCTAAAATCTTTTGTTCATTTGCAATCAAGTAAAGTTTGATAAGAACAGACAGTTTGGCAGCGCCTGTAAATCCTTGTGGAGCAAGGAAATTAACATCTTGGCACTAAGCTCTGTAATGATGTGCCTGATTCCATGGAAAAAAGACAACAAATTCATTTCCACACCTCAATAATGCTTCTCTTTTGCTTTAGCCTAATTAACTCGTTGAAGGATGAAAGCTGAACATTTTTAGGCATACCTGTCTCCTAGAATGTGCAATAGGGTGGAAAAATGATAAATCTGAAGCTCTGTGATAAGAATACTTCAAGGCAAAATGCATTTGTATGCTAAGAATAAATTCATTGCAGTCTATTTGTAGCTGAAGAGTCAATAAAATCATCAGTTAGAAGTACTTTAAGGGTTATTTTATAAGTGTCCCTAACTCAGCACAGATAATTTGCATAAGCTGTGGCTGCTGCTCATTGCAGCTCATACTGTTTCAGGAGAGTGTCACAGGAAGGGGAGAGGAACATCCCAGACAAAGCTGGGAAAGGCCTTCTAATGTTTGCTCTCCCCGTTGGTTGCTCCAATGCAGGGATGCCCACTGCTATGGAGTAAAATAAAGAGAAAATCTTGTTGCTTGCTATGCTATTCTAT
This sequence comes from Donacobius atricapilla, assembly GCA_013397315.1. Classification (NCBI taxonomy): domain Eukaryota; kingdom Metazoa; phylum Chordata; class Aves; order Passeriformes; family Mimidae; genus Donacobius; species Donacobius atricapilla. The sequence continues at coordinate 1,190,344 of WBMY01014653.1, forward strand.
GTATTTATTCTCTTCCAAGAGTATATTACAGCAATCTTTAACTCTTCCCAGGCATCCTTGGATAATCTGAGCCCTACATCTCTTTTTGTGCACTTTTTTCCTGTATACATCCCCTCTCTGACTGATGAGATACATTGGGATAAGGTATTGCTATCAAGTAGGGGATAAAACACCATCCAATAGTTTTAGCTGTATGTAGTTTTCTTTCCTAAAACACTATTCTTGAAATGACAAGCATGGTATTTACTATTTTCACTTTTTAATCTTCACTGAGTGCAATATATGAACAAAGATATTTAACACATTCCATCTAATCCATTCAAAATTTCTAAAGTTGTACTATTAATATTTCAAAGGAACTCACTGTCTTCTCACACAAACCACCACAACCTTTTTTCTTAACTTCTTCCTTCTAAATTTCAAATAGGAAAAATGAACATTTCTATGTCTGGAGGATCTTGATATGTGCAGCGCCATGGTGAAAATGAAAACAAAACAAAACACACCCAACCAAAAACAACAACAACCCCCGAAAAAGTCTAGGTGGTTTATTTTAAAAATACCTAAATGAGGAAATCATGTTCCCAGCTGTTGCAGGTGTGTTGAGTTTTAGTCAAATAAGGGTTTGTCTGGTGAAAAGCAAATTCCCATCTCTTGGGAAAATACCCAACAGATCATAAAAATATGAAAAAAAAAAAAATCCTTCCTTTTAAACACCCAGAGAACATCTGACAACATACCTTACCTTTCCACCTGGGACACTCTGAACTTTGCTCTGAACTGAATTAAGAAAAAGTTACATGTCTAGGAGCTAAGTTTTTTAACTCATTTGTACATATTTGAGTAGTATTTTCCCAATTGCATACTAAAAATGACATTTAAAATGTTCTTAATTTCACTGGGTAATAGAGGTTTCTCTAACAGCCTGCATGTGAAATCAACAGAAACAGTTTACAAAAAAAGCCATGAAAGAACATTGCTCAGGAGTAACATGACCTAAGCAGCCTGCCTGGAAATCTTGTTCATATACAGAATGTTAAAAGAAGCAAGTTCCCTGAATTAAAAAAAAATGATAATAAAATTTGCAAAATTGGGAGAAAACATTAAAATATCCCACATGAGGATTGTGGAAATGTAATGTCATAATTATAACTTAATTTTGGAAATACTTCCTTGAACCTCATCCCCACTAGCTGGGTCTTGTTTTGATTAATTTCTAAATGTTTGAAGCAACGTGTTCCCTTCCTGTGGTCCTTAGAGTTTCATACCATAGCTATAATGTGCCATTTCAGAGGTGGTTAATTTTAAATGTTAATTTCTTTTCAAGAGTTACTTTCAAAATCAGATCACACATTTATGTATCTAAGTTTTAAGTACCTAACCTTAGATACCCAATTTTGAATATTCAGGGATTAATCTTCTCATGAAAGAAATTAAATTCACATTTTGTGGCTAGAATCAATTACTCTTTAACATCTTTAAAATGCTAGCATGCTAATACAGTGAGAACTAGAAAGAAAAATGATCCAAAAAAACCTATTTGAAAGGAAGGCTGCCTTTGACCAAGCCAGAGAGACTGCATTATCGTTATGGGCACTTTATTTCTGTAACACCAGAGGTAGCACCAACCTACAGGCAAGTTCATTAATCTCCCCAGCTCCAAGGAAATGGAATGTCATGCACTGCAATGTATTCTTTATTGCTATTCCTGCATAGCTTTTCCATTAAGTTCTTTGCTAAAGATAAAACTGAGAAAAGTTTAGATGGGATTTTTAGAATTTCAAAGCTATAGCCTCACCAATATTCTTCCCTCAAGATCACCCACAGTCTGTCCAGCTCTACAATTATAGGGCAAGAATGTAAAACATGGTCACTATAAAAGTTTTACACTATTTCCTTATGTATCAGTGCAGAGATAGAACAATTATGTGTATCTATTTTGTTGTGTATGACAACAAAAAAAACCCTAAATTAAGACACAAATAATAAGTCTGCTTTAAAAGACTTGCTTAAAAATGTTAATACGCCATTATTTGGTGACAAATACAACATACTGAATACTTAATCAATTTCCTAATTAATTCTAATCTGTCTTCCCAGATTCATAGTTGTCATTAATTTGGATTCTTGGTCACAAGAAGTCAGAAAATCAGTAAAAATAATATCACAGATGATCTCTTTGAGGCAGTAAAGTTCCCTAAATTCAAAGAAGTTCATGCATTTAAAACAAGCATGTATCAGTATTGATAAAACACAAATGCAGACTCAGGCATTCTCAAGTCAAAAATCTTTAAAAGTGTGATAATTTAATTACAATTGACTTAATAACTGCAACCTCAACCCGGAAAAATTCTAATAGTTAAAATGCTTGACAGCAGCAGTTTCAGTATGACAATGCTTATTATTTAAATAGAAGCACAGAAGAACAACCAGATTTCATATGGTAAATGTAGACTGTATTCCTCTAGTATTCTCTACTGTACAATGGAGGCATGTCAATAAGAATATTAGAAATATCCTCCATAAAAAAGAAACCACCTGCAGTACTACTTATTGGAGTTCTCGGCCATGTTTTTCTTCATGTTTACAAAGAACCTGTGATTCTGCCTTGAATATCAGTTTCCTTACTGAATATTTCAAGCCCTCACTTTGTTCTTCAAAGGGAAACCCACCTGACACCGTTCCTTTTACATCCACACACACTTTCATGCCAGCTCGCTTTTCCAGCTCTCCTTCCAAAACTTGTGAAGCATCGCAGAAGAGCTGAGCAGTAAGCATTATTTAGCACAAAGCTTGGGCTGTTTTGTCAATAGGCTTCATTGAATTTTACCAAGATAAACCAGCGCCACTTGCCTCATAAGGAAACAGAGATGCAGAAATGCCAAGTGACTTTACCAGCTTCATACAGTAAATACTGGGAGAAGCAAGGACACAACCCTTCTGACCATCAGCCACATTGTCTCAGCATTAAATCCCATTGCAGTTTGCTAATTAGCTGTGCTCTTTTCATTAAAATTTGTGAAATTAATCTGGGACAGGTATCAACAAGTTCCATGACACCGAAGAATTTTCCTAAGTAATTACAGAGTCTTTCACTTTCCACTGCCTTTCAGTCTGCAAATTATTCAATATGAGTTACTTCAATCTAAATTTCTTTTTTTCTAAACAGGGAAATGCCTGGAGTCTTCATAAAAAGTAAGTAATGTGATCCTTCAGGCCCAGAAAATGCAACATGAAGCCTTAAATGGCAAGTCTGGCTTGGGGAACACAACTGCAAATGGAGCTGAAAAGGCAGTGCAGGAACTGACCTTCTGAGAATAAGTTATAGAAACTGCTCATATAAATAGAGTTATCAGCGCTAAATAAAATTCTGATTGATTCCTGGCTTGCATGCAACTTCTGCAGTGTTTATTTTACATTGACTAGCATAGGTCAGAAATAACCAACTTATGCTTTGCAGCTAAACTTCTATCTACCTATAATACTTGCCAAGTTTAATATTAATGGAGATTTGGGAGGGGCTTGGGTTTGTTAGTTGTGGGTTTCTTTCCTAAACCTCTGACAAGGAGAAGATAGGCTTATAGCCTTCCAATAAAGACTGACAATTTCAATAACCTTATTTACTTTCAAATTTGTCTTTTCCTTAATTTTGTCAAATCATCGTTTAAAAATATCATCAGTCAGAAATTGGGTTGCTCAAGGAGAAACTCTACATTTGCCCAAAGTCCAATACATACACGCCAAGATTTGTGATCAACAGCACAAACCTCGTCATAAGTTTCATATTTTCTGTCCATAAAATTATAGCAGCAAGAATTTAAACTTCTGAGCACCTACAGTTTACAGATATATTTGTTGCAATTTTCAAGTTTCCTTTGTTATTTCGTACAGGATTTCCCGAAGGCTTTTGCTAAGACAACTTGCTCTTTGAGTATAAGTACTGAAAGAAGATCCTAATAATTTATAATACAATCAGTGACCATAAGGTAAATCAATAGTTTATTTGAGAAAAATAGACTTTCTTGTTCCTGAAAATTTTTAAAGCTTCAACCTGATGAATTCCAGTTTTATGTGGATAACATTATACCTATAATCTGGCCAGTCTTACTCATTATCTACTGATATAAAGCACATATACTAGATTTGGGAAAGCATTTTTTTGATAAACATAGTCCTTTGATACATAATTGAGACATACTTACGCTTCTCCAAGGAAAAAAATACATGAATTAATTACTCACAAAATCGTATATATTAGATTAAGATTTTGTTTGACCTGGATAAGATATGCCTGTATTTTCTTTTAAAACAGAAATGTATACAGTAGATGCTTTGACAATTTTATTGTAGCATGCTTTACTGATTTGTGGCTCAGGGGGAAGAAGAGGGGTTAGAAAGAGAAAACGAAATTCTCAATATAAAATGTGGGATTATCATCAATGGAGGAACAAGTCACAAAAAATTTTAGCCATGACAGTATGCTAACAAATAGCTGATCTTTTAACTCTTACTTTTCAGTTCTATGCAGCTGTAAATAATACACCACTTGGAAGCTCTTGGACTAAGAGATGTGCATGACCATGCTTCAGTGCAGCTGCCTACATGCGATGCTTGCCACAGAATTTTGCCTAGAGATGTTGTCCCAAATCAAAAGTGGCACCAACTAAAAGGTAATTTTCCATGTAGCACAGTAACAGTGACAATAAACAGAGCGATTCAGACCTCCTCTAGGAGAGACACTTAGTAGCAGGATAAATGTATTTGCATGTGAAACTTGCATGGATGTATTCTTAAGTCTTCAGCTCTGTTCCTATAATCACAATGACATGTAGTTGGAGATGATGCTGTTCACGTTCCCCTGATCATAGTTCCAAGGAAAAAAGCTCTCTCAAAAGATCTATAAATTGGTAAAAAATGAATGCTCACTGAAACCAATGTTTATAAAATTAATGTAATTGTGCCACTGCCTTCAAGGACTTCACTTAAATCATTTTCTGTTTCCAAATCATGTTTGGAAAATAGTTTGTCTAATATCATCCTCCAGAGTATCCTGTAACCATAATGAATGCAAACAAATCCAATTTTTTTAGATATACAGAACAATCTTATTACAATGAAAAATTCAGTGTATTATTTATTTCCTACCACATTTTGGCAAATAAGCAGGATATCAAGTGACATCTATTACTAATGTCATAATTATTGAAAAATCTTGGCCTAGTTTAAGTTATTAGTATCAAATGTAGTTTATTTACTACTAAGCAACATAACAGTAACACTAGACTGTGAACCCACACACCTATGCCCCCACTGTAAAACAAAAATATCTAGGAGCTTTACGAAAGTGTTTTCCAAGCATTTTCAACAACAGAGTATGTGGTAAGTCTCTTAGTAAATTTTTCAGGTCCTGGAGAGCTGTTATATTGGCATCCCATGGATCATATTGTTCATTTTAATGATATAAAATGCTGGCATTGACTTTCACATAAATGGTCTCCATGAATTTGAAATGTGGGATTGAGGCCTACTACTATAGATTGGTAAATTAATTTTCCCCTAATGCTGCTAATGCCGTCCTATTTATCATTACTAAATAAATCCAATATTTCAGTTGTTAAGAATTCCACACTGGAAACAGCTGGACTTTTTAGATTTAAACCGGGGAATAAATTCACTAGTAAAGGTCTATAAAACAAGGTCCTAAGTCTCTGAAGGATGTTAGAGCCAATCAATCAGTTCTTTATTAGGGAAACGGTATTTATGGAAACTTCAAGAGCCCAAATTAGCTGTAGCCCAAAGAAAAAGGATTTCTTTCTCCTCTCTCACATTTTTTTTAAATTTTAATTTCTCAAGGCTTAGACTGCTCCAAAATAAGAAGCAATTTCTGCCATGTTTTCAAGGAATGGAATGATAGTAGAGCTTTAATGCTTAAAAATAGATTGCCCTGCTAATCCTACATCATACCCAGGTTATTGTGTTTGTTAATCTTATTCACTACCGAGGAAGGATTTCCTGCCAGAGGATTTTAACATGTGATATAATCTCAGATTACAGCTCTTTACTATGTACAGGGGGATATAAAACTGGGGAATATGGACAGGGATGGGTTAAAGAATTGAACTTTAAGATAAAATAAATTTCTTTTAGAAATATGCAGTGTGAACAGGAGTCAAGTTCTTGGGTAATGGGAAGCATACTGAGGTGTGTTTTAATAAAACATGAAACAGATCTCCTAGAAAGTCTTCTTGTATGTACCTATGCTTTTATATTTAAAATCCATGCATATTAAGAGAATTTTTTAATGGTGCATTTCAGATCTGCAAGATATTGACAGTGTGAGTGTGGAATATCCACCACAGGTGCAAGCATTTAAAGCAGTGTTTCAATATCAGATGTTTTTTAAGTTAAAATATACCTTATTAACTGTCCCTATCTTTTTTAATTTGTTGACATTTGTAAAACCTCAATTAATCATAATTTATGCTTTATTATTTGTTATCCATTTACATTTGAAAGATTTCATAGGAGTATGAACAACTCAAGCAAATATCACATCAGAGAGCGTCAGGTGTGCTGAGTCAGACCTTTTGCACTGAGGTAATGTTGGGGATGTTCTGAGACACCCTATTTGAGGGCAGGCAAAGGCCAGCTCTCATCCCCACGGTGTTTTATATTTTCCAATAATTTGACAGCTGTATCGCCACTAGCATGTGGGAGCTCCCTTCTTGTTTAGTGCAACACTAAACACTACTTCATGTTTTAATTTATATTTATTCATTATATTGCTAATGAAAGGTATAATTAAAATAATTCTAATGAGAACAATGTCCTCAATTTAGCATTCCAGCTTCCAGCCTGCTGGAGCCAGAGGTTTTCTGCCAATATTACTCAGGAAACAACACAATATGAAATATTGTACATTAGTTCTTTCAGTGTGACTGTGAGGTACCGACCTTCATTCACATTGCATGGAAATCAAAGATTTTTACAGACTTTGGAGATGCCTGACCAATAGCACAGATTAAACCATCATTGCAATAATTCTGCTAACACAGAAAAGAATTAAAATCAGAATATTTGTATCAGATACAATATTAAAATTACCAAAATATGTATACTGTGAACTACTTATTTTTGTTATAAAAATATTCATAAGGAAGAAAAATAAAAGAAGCATAAAAATGCTTACAATAGAAGAAGACTAGGAGACATCCTAAAAGGGTAAAGGAAATTTTTGTACCTAATCATCAAAATAAAAGTAAACTATTAGATCTAACTCCTGAATATTAAATGTTAATAATAGGAATGTTGTCGACATTTCAGGCATAATCTCAGGAAACCTCTTTACATTCAATATTTTTCCATTAATATGTTGTCCTTCAACAGACAAAATTTTCAAAGCATGTACTTCTAAGTACAAATCTATTCCTTATGAACAATATTATATATATTGAAATAATAGCACCTATTTAATTTTCAGTGTAGACAGAAGGTTTGCTTCTTTTTAAGTTAAATAAAAAATAAAGGGGAAAATCAACAACAGAAACATTGCTGAAATTTTCAATCTCCCCTAATTAGAGAACTGAATTACCCAAAATTTGGAGTTCTAAAAGTCTGGTCCCAAAATCACCCAGTCTATTATTTTCAACCACAAACAGAGCTGTGTTTTACATGTGCCCGTGCTTAACTGAGGAAGTGATGCCATGCGGTGGACAGCCTCCAAGAGCTGACAGCGAACAAAGCCGGAGCAGCTCCTTGGGGTGGGCAGGAATTAAAGCCTGAGGATGGGCTTTAGGAGAGCGCAGCCCTGCCAAGCTGCTGGGCTCTGGCACAGCCTGACAGCCCTGGCAGCAGCCCTGCTCATCCCATCTGGCCCACTAGCCCACACATTAGATGTGTGTCTGTACCCAGTGGTGCCCCTCATTTCCTGTCTCTCATTTCAGAGCAGGGAATACCATAATCTGCTTCTTGCCTCTTTTGGTTTTTTTTTTGGGCACCAAATTCTTTGTTCAATTCCTGCAAAAATGGTATAAAATCCTTTGAACAAAGATTCCCACCTTCTTAGCCCTGCAGTGTCCATATTCCTCTCTAGAACTGTACTTGCCTGCTCTCTAACATGACATCTACCTTGCCCTTGAGACACACTCAGTTCCATATTTTACTCTAGACACACAAAAAACCAACTCTCTAAAATTAGATTGAGAAGGTACTCTTTAACTGGGCACGTTCTATAGGAGCTCTTTTGCAGGTTACAGTTGAGCAAAATGCCCACCCCTAATGAACACCTTTAATTGCTAACTAACATTTTTATGGAAGTCAGGCACGCTTTTAAAGTTAGCCCATACTCATGAATTTAATTAAAAAAACCCTTTCATACCTTGACAGTACTGACAGGTGACATTGACTAAGTAACTGTCAGCTTCTTCAGGTTAAAAGTATCTGAACTAATTACAGATACATGGAACCATCCTAAAAAAAAAACCAACCCAAAACTATATACCAGCTATAAACAACACATTTGCTAGGTATTTCATTTTACATAGCTGCTTATTTTAATTTTAATCCATTTCTAGGTATTAGTCATTGGACACCAAAGTACCATAGTATTTGCACATTCTCATTTAACAAAAGCTAGTGCATTGCAGAAGGACAAAAAAAGAGAGGAGTGCTCCTTTAAAGCATCATTATTTTTCACAAAGTAGAAATTGTAGGTATATATTTCAAGAAATCTCTTTCACCAGTACAATGTAAATGCATCACCTGCTGAAAGAAACTCCATTTTAACTCCTAGTGCCACTGAGCTTTGTTTGAGGAGCAAAACTGTTCCAGTGATATGTAAAAATGACCTATATCCATAATTTCACCATGAGGCTCAACAGATTAATTTGCTTCAGTAGTTGTTTTGTGTGGAAGTAGCTGGCCTAGTTATGCAAAACAGAAACCCCACATCATTTTTTGTATGGCATTCATAGCAATTAAAGAGACATGGAAGAAATTCTATTTCTCCCCAAATTCAGGCTATGTTCAAGTTTCTATGGAAACCTTGAACACCTCTACAGAGATAAGCAGCAAAGGGTAAAACCATTCTCCCTGTTTTTCACCACTTTCTCTTTTCTCTCTTTGATCCATGTGCAAGTGTTTTATGTATAATTCACTTTCTGCTGTCCCTTATTTCTCTTTTCACGTATTAGAGGGAAATCTGGGGAAACTTCCCTCATTATTTGCTTCCCATTGGCTATCCATATGTTTTTGAAGTGTGACGACTAAAATTTAAACATTTTCATGTGTCTGATCTGTATGATTTTATACAATCATTTATCACAAGTCACCTGAGCAGAGAAACCTACTAGAAACTCTCAGAAAAGTACTTAGAATGGGCCACAGTAACTCTGATGATCCTGTGAGATTTTCCTCAATGGCTGTTGCCAAACACTGGGTTACACTCCCGCAAAATCTCAGCCCAAAATGGATATAAATGACACACATCAAAGAGGACCCTAAAGAGCCTTTGAAGAGTTACATTTACTTCCCTTGAAATGAAAGACGACAAACTATGTGAGCTAAGCATAAAAAATGTTATGTACTAAAATGCAGTTTTATCTGTAGACCTCAGATGACTGAGGAAACAGACTGGAAAACAGCACAAATGCAATTTGCATTTTGTCATCTAGATTTTCTTTATGCATCTCTCAACCCAGGTGCAGCTTAGCTCTGCCCACACACATAAAGCACTGGAAATTACAGTTTCATCAGAGCTAGCTGGGGAATGATTTAGAAAAAATCTACTTATTGAAGGTAAAGAGTACAACTTGCCACATGAGAGGCTCTAAGGAAGGGCCAAGTAATTTAGGGCCTATAGATCATTCTACAGCACTCTGATGAAGGCTTCTATAGGCCAAAGTATTCTTCCCTGACTGGCAATATTTTCTGTGAGACTGATCCCTATCACACAAGAAAAAGGTAATGTTGACTTGATACAAACTTTATATGGTTGACCTAAAATCTTAAAGCTTCAATAAAGCCTACAAATATAATTTGTTAGGGTGACCTGAATAGAGATAAGAAATACAATGGGAAATCATCCCAGCTCCCTATAAATTATAAATAATATTTAAGGGGATAACAGCCTAATTCTAAAAGGCCCAAAAATAAAGCAACATTTAAAAAAGCCTGTAAGTTAAAAATGGGTCCAATTTTGTGGAGGAGCTCTTATTCTAAGATCAAGGTCCTTCACCAGATAGTCAGAAAAAAGCATTTACTGCAAAAATATGTTACACCTTCCATGCATACTGATGGTCATAGGCAGTGCTTTTTGTGAGGGCATGAAAAACCGAGTGGTTTTTCTGGTGGTGTTCACAAATCCACCGGACTACTGCAGCGATTGATCATCATTTCTGGAGTGACAGAAATGCTCATTTGCTTGCAGTAACCCCAGAGGAAAAACTGCTGCACCTCCAGTACTTCTGATCAGCTGTCCAGTCAGAGCTGTGCAGCAATCAGAAATGGCACTCTGCCATTACACACCTGCCAAGCTCTGCGGGCACACACCGCCCAGGCATGACAAAAGCAAACTTCACGGAACTTCTTCCTGTACACACTGTCGCTCTCTGTGTGTCTCCAGTGCCCTCTGCAATACTCAGGTGCCTCTTTGGTGCGCAGTGTCCTGCCCAGAGGGCACACCCAGCTGCCCGCCAGGCTGTGCCTCCGGGTAGTCACCGCCAGAACCTGCTGTTTTCCTTTGTTTGCTCCTGGTGCTTTCCTTACACCAGGCGATTCTATACATGCTAGGTAATGCTTGCCTTCACAAACAGAAATTATTATTATTACACTTCTGCAGTTTGATAAATTTGTCCCACTCCTTCAAAATATTTTCTTGCTAGCAGTCACATAACTGCAGACTGCAGTAGCCCTGTTAGTCCTCCTTTACTCCAAATATTTTAGCAACAGTACCTGTAAGAAACAGGCGCACCACAAGGCCATTTCTTTCAACTCCATTTTCATCTAAAAATGTATCTAAGTATTTTTTTTAATTTGTATGGCTTTTTGAATGTGATATTCAAAGCATGGTTCCATCCAGACATTAGAACAGTATTGGAGCACAGCACACAGATGTCAAGTTTTCATGCTTACTTAATATCATTGTAATGTCATTAATTTCTCACAATCAGCACAACAGTTTTTCACACTTATTACTGCTGGCACATTTCAAAAGGAAGTAGACTTTTTTAGAGACAATTTTTTTAATCTACTGTATTATAAATATTGATCTTGAAGGTGTAATTCACAAACTGTCAATGATATAACAATCAAAACAAAATTAATAGACAACTTCAATATCAATTTGACAAACTGTGAACCGAACAGCATTTCCCTGTGATAGTACACAAACCTTATACAGAGGAAATAGTTGATAAAGGTATATGTTACAAATGTTTGGAAAAATTAGACATAGGTCTTCAAAAGCTCTTGATTAAACAGATAAGTGACACTGCATCTCTAGAGGTACAAATTCTCAATTGACAATAACTGTCTTGTTGTTTGCACACCAAATCCATGTTTTGTCATACAAATTCCAGAACCTTCCTTGTGGCACTTTAGTATTTTTCAGTGGCTCACCTCTTCCCTGAGGCTTTGGAAAGAAAAGAACCACTGATAACGTTACTTACACTGCAAAGCTTTTCTTTCTGACGAGGGTGATGCGTCTCTTCTGATGAATTATTCACAGACTCGTGTGACTAAGCGTGCAGCTGATCTGAAGTGCCATTTATGTAAAAGTGTGGTACTAACAAAATGGCTGCGTATTTTCTCCTAAGCTACTTAATTAAAAATGTTGAAAGCATTCTTTTTGCAGATGCAGCTTATTTCTTTTTGATCAAACATAGTTAAAGGATTTGGTACTTCCCTTTGACGCTGTAAATTAGACAAATTTTTCCACGGAAAGTCTTTTAAAAATTATCACAGTACTTCTAGTCCACATGCAAATCAGGAAATCTGTGTGGAAATAAAGCATTAAAGCAATCCATTTGAATGATAGAGCTACTATGAAATTCACAAAAAACCAAGTCATATTGATGTCATTGCTTCTTAACAGTTGATAGATTAAAAGTAGTGTTTAAGTAGATAAAACTTCAGGAAATAAAAAGCAAGACCTACTGGACTGAAGTCGTTAAGGTTAAAGTAATTCCTTAGAAGCACCCCCAGTGGTAATAAACCACCAACACAAGGTTTAAAACAAAGAAATCTTGAATATTTACATGGTAGCTTTTTCTCTTTTTTCAATGTTTCTAAAGCTGATCTCCTTTCCTGGAAGAGGCTTAGCAACCTGTCCCCACAAAGGTCTGCAAGATGCTCATGTATAAGCTTTTTGCCTTTCTTGGGGAGTACTCAGTTGCATTATGTGTGGTGCAGCAAAACAGAACACGTGCATCCACTTCTGTGACGTGAAGGGGACCATCCAAGGGGGTCACAAATGTCCTTCCACATTAATTTCATAAATTCCTGTCTAATCGAAGAACCATGCACTCAATTCTAACTGTGTGTTTCATGATTTTTCAATTCCCTGTTTTTAAATCTATTTGGAATTATTTACATACCAGTTAAAATCACAGAGGTGCCTTGGATGCTTCAGTGGTACCATTTTTTACAGGCCGTGCAGATATTAGCATTGAGAGTGTTGCTGAATGTTTATTAGATCCTGACAAGGAAAATTCCCTACAAGAACAACAAGAAGTGCAGCAGTGAAGCACTTCTACCTCATGAGTCCTCTGTTAAAGAGCACAGACACTGAAGAGATTTTAAATATTGATATTATCTTGGGTTATGATTATTACACAGCAAAAATATTTTGAGTAACTGAGCTTGTGATTGCTTGTAGGCATCATGCATGAAGGAACAGCTTTTATTATGTTAAAGTTGACTAAAATCCAACCAGACAAGGCAAAGAAAATATGAACTGATGCTTTCATTTTACAGTTAGAGTAATTGGGATATGCAGATATTATTGGGCAACATAGAAATTGAGGCAGAAAAGGAAACTTTTCTGGTTTCAGCTAAGTGTCTCATCCAGAGGATTCTCCCTGTTCTGCAAAGGAGAAGGTTTTACAGATCTGTCTCTATTTTGAAGCAATGTTTCCGACTAATGAGATAACTTCATTAAATACCATGAAGCATCATACTTGCTATATATAAAGTACATGTTAGGTCACAAATATTCATATGAAATCGGACATGGAAACAGCTAATTCCTTTCAATTTTTCAATACCTTATTGCATGGATCCAATTATCTTATTATTTTATTTGTTTTGAGTAAGTATTAGTGATTCATCCTTTGAGCTTTCTCCTCATTGAACTTGTTTAAAATTGTGAACTGAAAAAACAGTCACCTCTCAATTTAAGGTCTTTACCAGTCACAGACGAAATTGAATGCTGCAATTATGTTTTGGCAAATTAAAAGACATTAAACAAGCCCTGTTCCCTCCAGTCTGAACTCACTACATGTAATACAATGACACACATTAGTTTCCCCACCAGGGAGTTAACATGCTGAGTTCCTGCAGGCCAGTACAACTTGTCACTTCTCACTGGCTTTCCCTTGCACAAAATTGTTTCCAGTTTTCTCTAGATGACACAACACAGTGTAAAGCTGAAGGAAGTTAGCACTTGTCATCACAAGGGGTTTTAAGCCATCTAATTAAAAAGGGCAGAAATGTGCAAAAACCAAGCCAGACTCACACTTTTCTGCTTTCTGTCAAAAGAGACACAACTCAGTCTGGGAGAGTGTAGAACTTGGTCTAAGGATGCACACAACCTATTGACAATTGCCTTTAAATGAGAAATACATTCCTTTCCGATTCTGCTGTTGCTGAGCAATAGTCAACTGTGGCCATTTTCGCACAGCTTTATAATTAATTCATTAGGACTGCATGACCCTAATCTCTGAGGCTGCATAATCACTGAGATAATTCATATAACGCACAAAATATTGATGAAGCATAACACTGAACAGCTACTTAACTTCCAAGCCTCTGGATCAGTGTATTACCATGAGATGACATAATTAGTAAAACACTTACTGGGACTAAGCACTGGCACATTTATGGTACTAGGCTTTGGGGTGAATCATATGAGTTAAGCCACCTAAAAAAGTTTGAAAAATAACATACATATGCATGCATATGACTTTTTTAGATTGCTACAAAATGTTTCATTGTTTTAAACTGCCCGAAGAGACTGACGTAAAATAAAGAGTAGAGGAATTGTTCTTGGGTATGCAGAAAGACATGATACCACTATTATGTTAACATATACATGGGCACTAAGAAAGGCAACTAATATGCAAACAAGACTCTTACACACTTCCAGGGTATTCAATTACAAATATTCATTGCTTTAGTTTGCCACTGGAATAACTTCACTCCTTTAGTTTCAATACATTACCACATTTGCAAAGTGCATCAGAAATATATTCTGACAACCTCTCTGTTCATTTCTTTCCTTGAATCATTTCTGACACCAATCACTCACTATTGGCCCTGAGCATGATGCTTTTTCTCTTTAGGTGGCTGAGAGACCATAAGCCAAAATCATAACCTTTATCACCCTTGGAGAATGTATCAATAAAAAAAGCACTTGCATCAAGGAGGTTCCAAGTTATGAAAAATTATATTATTTTTGCTAATTTCCTGAGTAACATGCAAGATTAATGACAATATTTTTCTCTACTTTTTCAGCTCTTAATTTACAGTCCAACACTCAATCTTTCTTTTTGAGATTCCCTGTGTTCTGCCTCAGGACATGCCAAAGATTCATCAACATCCCAGGAGGAAGGCCTCTGCTTCAGCAACAGACCCTGGATTATGGAGTAAATTTCTGTTGCAGCAGCCCTCTTGTCAGAGGGTAGAAATGAGCTGAGACACAGACTTCTTGCTTATCACAGCATGAAAAGGGCCCTGCTTTATTCCCCTTTACAGCTCAGCCATCCTGACTCCAACCATGCACTGACTCTGGCTACAGCAAACTCCTGCTGTAGGCTTCCCTTGCAGCCTCTGACTGCAGGGATCAGTTTGCAGACTCTGCAGGCTTTTACCCAGCTAGGCTCTGACAGCACTCCCAGACTGACCTCACAGCAGTGATTCTCTCTTCCAAGGATCCTGCTTCTTCATGACCCTCTCATTTCCTCTTCCTCAAGGTTCCTCATCCTCCGTTATTCTCCCTCCTCAGCTCACCCACTCCCTTTTATCACCCTTACCTTTATTGGCTACAGCTGTGACTCATCAGGGCAAGGCTGTACTGGGTAATTAACACAGCTGCTACTGATCAGGGGCCAGCTCACCTGTATTCCTTTCTACAAATTTCTGCAGGTCTTTTACTTTCAAACACCACCCCTATTTTTATTTTGTCTCATCTGAAGAAAGCACCAAGTAATAAACCCCAATACCCTTGGAACAGGTGCTCTAATGCCCTAAAGTTTGAGAGTCCTCAGGCTTTCTGCTGAAGAGGAGGTGAAAGAAGTAAAAAGCATTACAGATTTCTGGCCATCAGAGACAAGATGCTGACAGCAAGTTGTAGAAACCCATTTGGAAAAGAACATTTTGAATATTGAAAAGATACAAGTGGCATAAAGCATCTCAGGATGCACTGTGAATTTTGTCACTTTGCCACATATCTAATTCATACCTTCTTCCCCAGCTTGGGAAAATACTCTGAAACAATTCCCTTTTGTTACATCCAATTAACAACACCAGAGCCTTTTGACACCATCAGCTTTGCAAATGGCATTTAGTGATATGACTGAATTAGAGAACAGCATGGCATTGTTCTCTGCTAAGAGAAGAACATTTTCTCCATTGAATGATCAACTGAGTAAATATTTCAAAAAAATAGTTTCTGTGCATGAATTTGCAGCAGGAAGGAAGCATCATTTATGATTTAGAAAAAGCCCAAGGAATTCAGAACTTGCTCAAGAACATACAACTGAAATGGATATTGCAGGAACAGGATATGTAATTAAGAAATCCCAGAGTAAGAATGTAACATGGTTTTCTTTCATCACTTAGCCCACCACACACTTAACCTTGGACCTCTCCACCCTGCAGCTTCCTTTCACAGAATTGAGAATGAGGATGGCTGACAGCTCACTGAGCTCTCCATCTCTTCCTGTGCAACTGACATTGTGCAAGTTCACTTCAGCTGTGAACAAGTTTAAAAAAAAATCTATTTGTTTATGTGAAGTTTCCCCATACTTATAGTTAGAGGTACAAGTTGTAGTTAGGAGTGTAGGTCACAATGAATAATGAATAGCTGTCCAAACTAGCTCACATCAAAATGTTGGATCTTGGTATTCTTCAGGTTTAATATTGCAGTTTCTAGGATTTTGGTTTTATGGTTATGCAGTTTCTTGAATCAATACACCGTACATCTAGCCTGTCACTTGCAGCCTACATCTCATTCAATATTTTATTGTTCTACACGGAAAGCCTAACTGCTTCAGCTAAAAGCAAAAGTTGTTAGTGTATGATCTTTTATGTCATCATAAAAACAATTCTGCCCAGTTGAACACAAAAAGTCCCCTTGTCATCATCTTGTCCAGTGGGTACCATGGTGTAACCAGGCTTTATAAGCTTGTTATAAGAATTAATTCCAGTAAAGCCTTGTGAAAAAATTTCATTATACAGTCAAAATGTCTCCAGTGGGGCAGTACCACCATCATGAGAACAAAAACTGGTAGACTACTTTAATAAAACAGAACAAAAAACATCCCTACTTTAGACTTATTTGAAAATGGTCTAATGGTGAACAAATTTTAACCCATAAAACAGACCAAGAAAAAAGAAAGGCCATATACATACTCTTAAGTTAAGAGCTTTAACATTGTTTCTGTATCTGTATAAATATTTTCTAAATTTTTTGTTTTCTTTTGAAAAAATCCCACTAAATATACCATATATGATGATTCAGAAGAGATCAAGACTGAATTTTTAACTTAAGATAAACTACATATATGGCTGTATCTGGCATTTCCCATGGTGAATGGACTTTGAATGGATGATATAGATGTCTTTGCTGTTAAAAAAAAACCCAAACCTGAAGTCAAAGCCAAGAAAACCTCTGCTTATAACTAGCAATTATTTGCTGTAGTCTCTCTAGCATTTTGAACAATGCCCTCTGCATGATGTACCATTATCCACCAGCAATGAGGCTTAGAACATTGTTAAGTGTCCTTGTACTTCAGTGTGAAAAGAACAGGACGCTAAAGAAGCGACGTAAATCTCCAAAATACCACTATAATGATTTAGAAGTTGTAAAGACGGCTGTACATACCTAAAAAAATAGTGTCCATTTATACACTGCAGCACTGGTCTTGTGCCAATTTGTTTCCTTTAAGAAAATAAGGCCAAATAGAAATTACACATCAGTGCTTTGGTTTTACTAGTTCTGTATTTCAGGTGTATCTTGTCCCAAATTTTGGAAATATTAATTGTATCCACACATAAATACTGTGATTTGTAGTGGCAAAACACAACAGAAGTTGCTCTCAGTCAATCAAAAATATCCTGGTATGAGACTGTTCCTCATGAGGGGGTGTAACCATGATTTAATAGTTCATAGTAAGCACACACAATACAGATCTGAGGAACAGATTATGAATTTTGTCTTAATTTACAATATTACTCAAAACACTCAATACTTAAAGATATAATGAAATATCAGTAATGTGGTCACACTGCAGGATAATGACTTTTAAAATAAAGAAATACCATTCCTGAAACAAGATAAATTTGACGTTACAGTTTACTTTCAGTTATAAATGAAAAAGGAATTGAAAAAAATATTTTCATAAATGTATAATACACATTTTAAAGAAATACTGTGCTCAGGTACACATAGAAACATCTGATTTTATGGAAAGAAAATTTGTCTTGCATAGATGTGTGCTGTTTTCCTGGTTAACAGAGAAAATATTTAGGTAGCTAGAATGAAAAATATTTCTCTCCTGTTCTTTTTAAATAAGAAGCCTAATAATAATGACAGAGAAATACAAAACATATTATTAGCTTTCTGTTCTGGCCTCAGCATAATTAGGACATTTTTTTGTAGTGGCTTAAAAGTTAATTTTTGGGTATGTCAAAAATTTCAGATGAAGCCCGGCGAGAGACTAGAGGAAGACTATAAAGAAAATACAATCCTCATCTTGAGTACTTCAAATCTAAAATTATTATTTGTTTTTTCATTTGATCTTTTGAGAAACTGGATGGTCTGACTAATTAAAGGAAATTAGGTACCTTGGCACAGTTATTGAGTCCCTTCTCAAAGGATGCTTTTGCTTGTTATGATGCAATTTACCATCCAATGCATTAAGGATATCAAAACTGCTTTTATCACTGCTTCATCTTACAGCGGGAGCTCAATTTCTGTTGAGCTGGATTACCTGCCCTGATTGCCTAAACTAGCTCTGACCAAGCACAGGAAGAAACTGATGCAGACACCCCAAAGAGATCCCAGGAAAAACAAATATGTAAAACCTAAATTAAACAATTTTATTCCAAATGAAAGCTGACCTATAATATAATCTACTTATGAAAAATTCATATGAACTGTGACTGGTTTGGTTCCTTTGTCCCCTTTGATTCTTTCTTAACAAAGGGTTAGGTCCCCAAAAGACTTTTGTCTCAAAATTCAATCAGCCACCCAATCCTCTTGCCTTTTTACTAGAAAAAAAGGCCCCTTCCAGAAACTATAAATTATTTCTGACCTAACTAGATATCTCACTGTACCTCAGAGCACTTCTCTCAAATAATATGGGATTAAATGATTGTTATGTTGAATCTCAGACTGTTCAAAAACATAAGGAAACATTTAAGTACTGTTGCCTTCCACAGTACTGCCAGTTTTTTAAGGCTTGTGACAGTGCAACAATTAAAGGACACAGGTGGAGCTAAAAACCCCTGGAGATCACTCCATCTGAGAAGTTCTCAAAGCTCTGAAGTGACATGAACTCACCAAAAAGTGAGATATCCCAGTGCCAATCTCAGCTCAAACCCCTCCAACAGGTTTGTCATTCCTTGCCCTCAGCTGAGGAGATGAGGTCAGGGCAGCTCCAAAAGCTGCTGCAGGGCTGCTGTGGAGCTGTGTCTGTTCTCAGGCAGGTCCCTGGGAGCAATCCCCACATCCTGGTCCAGCCCGGTGCCCTGACTGGGCTCAGCAACTCGTTCACGGCCAACAAGGGCTGCTGTTGCCACATTATGCACTCCCAGGGCGCAGAAAGAGGTGGTAAGCTCATTTTTCAGTTCAGTTTTAATTCATTAATGACCTGATAAGTTTAAAACCACATAGTAGCAAGCTGCACTCTGGAGAGCCCACCTTGAATGGGAAACATCCCTCCAGTCAAGTGCACACACAAACTAACAGCTTGCTTTTGCTGGAAAGGAAGTCTCAGCACTGCTATTATCTATGGATTTGCCAGTAGAAGTAATTATTTTTTGTTTAAATCTGAGACTAGGACTAGTCAAGGGAAAAAAATACATTTAACTGAAATTTAAAATTTAATTTCTTTTTCTGTCAGCTTTCTCTGCTAACTTTAGTTTTTTCCAGCAATTTGAGCTCAGAACACAGGGGTATGGCTTGCTTCTAAAAGCAGGTGCCTGCCTTGGCAGGTAAGTTTTTCAAGTTCTTGCAGCTTTATTTTAAACAAATTCTTAGTTTCCTAGATACATATTAACATTGTGAGAATGCTCTTTCTGTTACAGAGAGAGAATTGCAAATATAGCTACATATAAAATACAACAGTGGGTGACAGATTTCACAAGTTGGTCATAACCAAAATGTTAAATTATGTTGCTTTTCTATCCCAATCATATAAACACAATTTTCTTCTTTAGAAGCTGTAATTATTTGATGTGTCATGTCCAATACACTTTTTAAGGGAAAAGCCATGAGAGTTGTAGTTGTCTGTGTGCTAATTCCCACAGATCGAACCAGGGGATACATTCAGATTAGACTCAAGCAGTAGAAGGGCGACTAAAATTATTCACAATTTACAAACTGGTTAATAAACACTTCAGTTAAATCCATAGCACTGAAACATCAATTAATCAAACAAAAAACACCCCTTGCATATGCCTTCCAAAACAGTAATTAAAGCTGTTTTGGTTTTTTTCCCCCATTTTGTTTGTTTGTGTTTGGTTTTCTACCCAGATTTCATTTTGATGGAGCCTTTAGAAATAAACCTCACAAAAAACAAGCACATGCAACTATAACAGCACAGTACAGATAGGGTGATGACATGCTGATGAAAAGTATTATATGAATGTTTCAGATTAGATTAACTACATGTCTACATATGACCTGGAATTTTGATGGATTAAAGTTCCAGCCTGAGAAAAGAATATACATCTCGAAGCACATTGTGCCTTTCCTGAGGACTGCAAATATGACATAGTAGAAGAAATGAAATAGCCTACAGAGCCTGAAAATATTTATAATGAAATATCAGTTATCCCATTATTAGGGTAATTAGGTTAAAAGAACTAGAGGAAGATGCTGATACTGAAATTTTAAATTTGCATTTTGTATATGTTCAAGGAACAGCCAAATAGAGTCATAGGAAGAAAAGTTTCTGGTTAAAGTTCCAGACTTAGTTCAAAATGCTGTGGAGAAAAGGTATAGTGCTGCAGTAATTAAGCATCCTCCAATGTAGCTTCTCTGTGGGTGCAATAACCTCGCCAAATAAGCTTTTTGAAAAATAATGTTTTTCTCTCCAAAGGAAAGCTACATGAAAACACTAAGATTTGTTGGAATTAAACCCAGGGATCAAGTCTTTGCAAGGAGGAAGATACAGTTGAAAGGTACTGTTGTGAAGTCTGGAATAAATGCATGCAGGTAAGACTTGAGAAAGGTCAAAATAAACCCAGGAGGATCCTTTTTTTCATGGAGCTGAAAACTCTTCCTTCTTACTTCACTATATGGAGGTTTATCCTGTATAGCAGACTGCATGCAAATATAATTGCTAAAAGATTAAAGAGAAAATTATAGAAATCTCAAGAAACAGACAATAAGAATTTAAAAACATGTTTCTCTACCTTTTCTGAGGAAGAAGTAAGTCAGAACTAGGTGCAAAGAATAAAATTTAAAAAAAAAAAGTGCATCACAGATTTTTCTTAACTCTGATGTCATTTGAACTGATTCACAGAATGTTTACTCTCTTATAAATCTCCATTCCTTGCTAAAGTGTTCAAAAATCTATTTCTATATGTCCACAGGTAAGCTAAGCTGTTGTTAAAATTTTGAAGGACCCTACTTACACTGGAAATGGGTAAGACCTTTAGATAAAGTGGCATAAGCAATGATGTGCTCTGGCTTATCACTTCACCTTCAAAACACAAATATTTTGGAGTCAGATTATTTCAATTAACACAACTGAAAGCTCAAAATTTTCTATTCTAATCAAAGATCTTGAAACTTTGAATTAACTACCTGCAAAGCTTGGCAATTTCATCAATCCTGAACCACAGGTCTATTAATTTCATGAAGAATGTTATCTCTCTACCCTTACACACTGTAAAACGTAGCTCATCAGAGAAGCCTTTATTCAGGAAGAAAAAGACCAGGCAAGAAAAAGCAAATAGTGCATCCCGAGCAGAAATGTGAAAATTAACACTAATCCAAGCATAAAATAGCCACACAACAGCAAACAATTTCCCCCCTTTCAGTTTTCATCCCAATTTGCAGATCAGGAATCAGAGAGAGAGCCAGACCCAGCACCATACCACAAAACCATAACCTGTCCCCTAAATCAAAACTCTTCTCCTAAACAGTGACAAAAAGCTTCCTCCACATTACCGGGGTCAATGCTGCCTACAGATTACTCATGGCTTCTGGCTGCTGCCTTGCACCATGGAAATCTGTCACAATAAGCATTAGGAAAGGAGCCATTTCAGAGGAACCAGACATCGCTGACGTCCCCGGGATCCCTGCATCTCCTCTGGGTAAGGAGAGAAGGAAGGGGAAGAATAGGCTTTTTTACTTCTTCCTCTTAATTTCAATTTACCCTAATACATTGTTAAGATTACTGCAAAAATGTTTATTTTAGTTTATCACAAACCTGCCTTAAAATGCGGGACTACAGCTGACTTAGGAATCAAAAGAGCACAACACTGTATTATAGTGAAAACAGGACCTCGAAATCCACGTAGTTCACAGCCCTGAGCCATTCACAGATCTCACTGTAATGGACACAATTGCTTTTGGAACTCTCAAATGCTTCCTTTCCCTGGGAGATTAAAGCTCATTTTGAAAACTTAGTGCCACACACATCACCTTTTACAATATGCATCATACCCCAAACCTTTGAGTGCTGAAAAGCATCATGAGACACACAGAGGACTCCTCTTGTACAAATCAGTCATTTCCCATTTCTATTGGGAAACAAACCAAAAGCCATTATTCTGCTGAGGCTGTCTAGTGTGTTCAGTGCATGATAAATCTCTGAATAATTTCTTTGGAAGATGGAATAATTTCTTTTAGCACTGATTTAAAGTGAACCAGTCCACTCTGGACTGATACAAATGAGGACCAGGGATTAATTCTGTTTTGCCAAGCTTTTCTTCTACTTATCACCCGAAATGGTTCACTAAAAAAACCCCTAATGACATCTTAAATTCTGTGAATCACTAATCATTGATTTAGAGGCATTTCGTTTACTGCCCTCAGAGGTTCATGAATGGTTCCATGAGGAATGAAGGTGTTGCCACATGGCAAAATTTCCAGAGTTCCTTTCACTTGGAACTTTGCTACTTAAATTTGCTTCATAAAAGCTGAGAAAGGAATACAAAACAATTCAGATCTTGCAAATAGTTTCCCAACCTTGAGAGAAATGGAAATTTCCATCCAGCTTGGCCTGTGTTTGGAGGAGAAAGGATGTAGCAATTTGAAATTTTACACAATATGGAAGCAAAGAAGAATGGGAAAGAGAGCTAAATGAACATTTTAAAAATAACAAGGACTGACAGCAAAATGAAAGAAGGCATTTAGTCCATCTCAGCTGTGAAAACTTAAGACCATTTTGAAAAGTGACAAGAGTGAAGCACTGGCCTCAGGGTATCAGAGAAAGTTTCAAAGATGAAGTTGTTTGCTTTGCAACAGGTTTCAACATTGAGTTTGCAGGGCTGGCACTGGATTAGAAAAGCCCTGCCTGCTGTAGAGCCGTGCTCAGCACCAGTTCCCCCTTCCGGCTGTGGCCACTCGCCACAGCTCCCGCTGGAATGGAGCAAGAGCTCGTTGCTGGGGAGGGTCTGCACAGGCCATGGCATGACTTGGTAAATCAATGGGATTGGGATTAGTAACAGTCCTCATCCACAATTTCCTCATTTGCATGAAGGGTTTGGGAATTAATCCCAGCATCTCAGGTGATGAAACTGCTCTAGCAAGCACCAGCTCTTTATTGTCTTTTCCAACCTAACCAACTCTACTTTCTACAAATATTTATCACAAATCTATCCTAAAGCAAATGCATTTTCCCATTTCAATTTCTTCAAGTTCACTCTCAAAATAGGGATTTAATCAAAAGAATAATTTTATGAATCCTCTAAGGGCAAGATATTTTTGAACTTCACTGTGCCATACAAGTAAGATTAATTTCTTACTATTGATCTTCTAAGAGCTCTTTCAATAATGCTACAAATTATATGTTAATAGAAAGTTCAAATGTCCATTATGTGTCTGGAAGAATTCTGATAATGAAGATGAATATGAGGAATATGGTCTAAAACCACTTGAATAGAAGCCTGGTCATTTCTGTTTTGAGAGGTGTGGTTTTTTTCCTAAGCTTCAGCATAAACCACTGAAAAATCAAATAAAATCACACAGCAACTAAATAATTCTAGAAATAATAATAATAAAAAAGGCTTTGTTTCCTGAGCTTTCTTACCACAAGTTTTGGGAAAAGTCACTGTCACATTCAAACCCTCATACTAACTCTCACAAAAGACAAACCATGTGAAAGGCTTCTACTCCCCAGTTCCTTTTTTAGCCCTGGTTCCATACAGTCATATTATATCCAGACAAAATATAAAATTCACTTTATTTAAGGTACTTATTCATGAGCACACTCAGCCAGATGAGAAAAAAAAAATCATATCTGAAAGTAGGTAGGGAAGTTTAAGTACTTTCTTGAGGGACAGGGAAAGGTGAGGAAGACTGAAAAGTAAGATAAATGTGAGAACTTCGAAATAAATTTTAAAGGCACTACATTTTAATCCTTGAAACTGCGGTTTTTCAGATTTCACCGAAATTCCTGGATAAACACTGTTCTCACTTCCAGTACTAGGTAGCACTTAGACTTGAGTTCTAAATAATTAAATACTTGAGACTGTGCATGAAAAATTAGTTTTACCTGTATTTTCTAGTAGTTTTTCCATTTTTTTTTTTTTCAAGCATCTCTACACAGGTAGTCAGGAAGAATTTAAGTAAGATACCTACAAAAGAGTGAAAAATTATCTTCATCAATCTGCCAGAGAAGGGAAATTGGAGTTGTTACAGCTAAAAATTTTATGCAGGTTTTATTAGACTCTATAGAAGCTTCTCAATAAAAGATTACTTTCCATCTACAGTGGCTGGAGACACAACCCAGAAGGTGAAGCTATCATTCAGCTCTTATTGGCATTTTACATATTCAGGCTGCCTTTTGCTGTTTGGTTACAGAGTCATATAGGAGAGTGTGCATAAATGAGCAGGTTTGGAAAGCAAAGCTGCATTCTTCTCCATAGTCCCTGAAGGGCATATTGTATCAGGGGGATTCAGAAGAGAACTGTGGTCAGTCTCCATTTGCTTCATTATATTTGAGCCATGTGGAGTCAAAATCAATCCCCAATCAGCCAGCTATTGAAAGGTAATTTCCAATTGTTATTATAACCTCCTTCAAACACCTGATGAAATGTTGTTATTGCTAATCATATCCCCAGTGATATCGTTTCCAATGTTCCAAAGTTCAGCATGGTTAGGAACACTGAGAATCATGCACTGCCTTTTAATTTCTAGTCACTTTCCAATAATGAGATTAGATCACACCTTTTCCAGCTTTAGTTCAATTATTACAATTATGAATACAAAAGGAAGGATGTTTATTTCAAATTTGACTCCACAATCTCAAGTATCATTTTAACAAAATGAGCTAGTTCATCAAAATATTTATTCCTTGGAAATTTCCATCAATTGAGCCCATAATGTTTTAGTCCTCCCCTAAAACACTTAGGACCTGGATATCTTTTAGCAGTGAACATTTACTGCTTTACAGATGGACAATAGCTAATACAAGCATCATGTAAATGCATTATTACTCATGAATATGAGCTTAGCTTTTTAATTGGTGTACCTCTCTTCTCCCATCTGCCTGCCTGCCTTTGCTTTTTCCACACAGATAGAAAACCAGTTTTTATTATATATTTTATTGTTTTACTGACATTTCCCCATGTCACCCTCTAAAAATAGGAACAAATAACACTGTCTCTACTGGCTTTTGGACACTTCATTTACTCAAAGCCTAATTTGCTGCAGTTTGTTGAAGTCCATGAAAATAAGACATTTTGTTAAAGCTAATCAAGTACCCATCTGCTTCCTGCTTCAAGAATAATTTATTCTTCTTAGCTGGATAAACTTCTTGTTTATTTCTTAAACCTTAAGATTAACATATTAATTGCATAATTGCTGAACTTCTACAGAGCTTCATTCTGCCAGAGAAATGAGAGACTCACTAGGAATGGGTTTACATATTTCAGAGACTTCCAGGCCTCATGCAGGTATCTGTATAAATTGACAAGTTAAAATTAAACTAATTAATTAACTAGGATGGCTTTGCAGATTACTGTTATGTTGTTCTGTTCTGATTTAGCTGACAGTTCCCAATGGGCAGTCTATCCTGTATTTCAGAACTCAAAGAGGTAGGAGATGCTCACTCCCGTTACCAGAGATCTCTTCTATGGACCTGGTCTCACACTTACTGATTTCCATTAAAACACAAAGAAAAAGACAAAAATGGCTTGAAGCAAACACAGTACAAGAGAAAATGATCTGACATTTAATAGCATCTCCAGCCATTCTCATAAATCAGTGCCCTCAATATATATTATCTGTGCATTATTAAAGAACTTCCTTTAAAATCATTGGCTTTTTCAAATATTTCAATGAATAATTTTAGAGGCTGATTACTTTGATGGGGAAATAAAAGCTTTACCTCTGCCTAGTGAAGGTAGGGCTTTGCAAGGTATTGATAAAATTCAACATTTTTCACACTGTTTCAAAAAAAATAGGACCCATCAATTTTTCATGTCTCTAACTGGAGCTTTAGATCATGAAAATAAATATATGTATTGAATATAAGTATTAATAAATATATCTATTCAACATAAAATATTAATATCCAAAGGCTATTTCAAAGGAAAGCACATTTCTCAGTGACCGTGCCTAAAATCAGCTTAGATTTTCTTTAAGTTGATTTGGTTTTTTAAGTTGACACCTTTTTTTTTAATCTTAATGTTTAATGCATGAAACAAGTGTGAACAGTACACTTTGATTTTGATATTTCACTTCTATTCCTCCTTTAACCTGGTGATACTAATTGGATGTGATTCTTAGAAATAGAAGAAAAATCTAGAGGAACCACTGAGGTTTCCAATATTTCAGGTAGTCATGGCAAAAAGAAGCAAGTGACAGATAAAAGAGAAAGGTTTGGAAACCTCAGAACAAGTTTAAACTTCCTGCTTATCCTCTATTTTTTTCCTCCCCAGCCACAGCTCTTCACGAGACCTCATGATCAGACATTCAGACTGCTGCACCATTCACTAGCTAGGTACAACATTTACATTTAATTTTCTCTTATCAGAATCAGACTAAATAATTACTTCTCTGTGTCTGGTTCTGGTTGCAAGGAGCTTGGTCTCGCTGTAAGCTGGCTGATGTAACACCCTGTGCACTGGGATCTTGTGGAGAGGTTTTAGAAAGCCTTTCCTAAGCAATTTAGAAGCCCCAATTTGTGAATTAATAATTTCAACTGGTATTCATGTAAATATTTTTCTTCTTGGAAATTAAACACTGAAAAGAAGGATAAAAGGGTTTGGGGGTTTTCATTCAATCATCACTTAGTTTGTGAGTACTGCTATCATGGAATAAAATTTTCCATCATCTCTTTGGGGTAGAATTCTAGACATCTCTAATAAACAGTTTTTGTAATTTCTTATTCAAGATACTATTCTACAAGGACTTAACTATATGCTGTACTTCATAAGATAAAGAGGCTCCAGTAAAGACACTGATAAATAGAGAGCTGAAGTCTGAGGGAAAATCCTGGTATGGAAGAAAATTAACATAGGCTGATATTAAGACTCTTTTGCCAGAATCCCCAGCTTCAATGTACACATTTTATATAACACTTTTAAATTAGATATTCAATATCTAACCTGAGGGCTGCATATGAATGCTGAGAATCCATCAAACATCACCTCAATGTCCTGAAAGCCCATGCCTCAAAAATAGTTGGAGAACGAACTTAGAGGAAAAGGAAATTTTCTGTGGAGCATTTAACAGCTCCATAGCACCCGCGATATTGTGCAAAGGTGTAAATATCTACATCCAATAACAAATGGTTTGTGCTGCCAGTAGCTGGAGGGATGTAAGGAAAGGAACTACACAAACCATTCCTCTGCAGCACTCCACCAAGAACAGAAAAAGTTACCAAAAAAAGTAGAAAAGTGTTCAGAGAGTTTCTGATGCTCAGTTGTCTTCAGAAATGAGTAGTGAACATTTCTGCAGACATTTGTGACAGATCCTGCTTGTTTGCCAGTGAAAGAATTCATCAATACTAAATATAACTCAGCACAATGACACTCGTTTTAGCTAATTCTGAAAGCAATCCCAGTTGGTATCTACATCCATAGCTTTGAAAGAAATTCCTTAAAAAATGCTTCCTTATGACAAATAGTGAAAAATATATATACTGCACACGTATCTGCAGCATAAATGTAGATAACTGGAAGGGATTTTTAAATAGGCATTTTTAAAATATAACAGTGTCTGATTTGCAAAGCCATATAAAAAGGTCAGAAATAATGAGCATCTTACAATAAAATTGTGCAGATTATGTGACACAGACCATCCTGTTACAAGTTTTACTAGCAGGTGACCATTATTATTCTGCAGAAAGAAGAAACCATGTATTCAAATACACCTTCTTGTCAGATAATACATGTTGCTAGGTTGTACAGCAGGGCAACGAATAAACAAAACAAAAAGAATGAGCAGATACCTGGCTTCAAAAGAATGGCTCTGTGGGATACAAAGAAGCAAAACATGGAGGTGAAATGAATTGGAACTGAATCTATTTGCATTACAGATTGAACATGGTGGGAAGGAGATCAACACTTCACTGAACAATAGTGAAATAAGTTAAATATCCCAGCAACAGTTTTATGTTCCAGAAATGAGTTTTCATTGTTGGTAATGCTTCAGCTATACTTTTTTCACCAAAACTTGTAAAAAGAAAAGAAAATCTTGGTTTGCATCTCTGTTTTCCAGTCATGGCATGGTTATAAGTATGCTCAAGTGCAATAGCAAAGTTGAGAGATCTTATGGCTTTTCAATTACAGAATTCCTTTGAAATTTTTTGAACAGATCCAATATTGTGCTCTCACTTTCTGTAATAAATCTCTTATTTTGAAAGCCTATACACATGGAGAATCAACTCACACTTTTGAACAAAAACACCTAACAAGAAGTTTAAAAAGGTCCAATTTGTTTAAATGCTATGCCATTTGCTCTGACTTAGGAGAATGGAATAATATTTTATCTTAAAAATTCATGGCAATGTTCATCTTATCAGTGATCAGAATTTTAAGCCCATCTAGGAGACTGAAATCATTGGAAATTTAACATTGAATTCAACACATGCAGATGAAATGTGAACATCACCTTTACTCAGAAGAGATATGGAGGACATTTTTCATCTTTCATCCCAAATGAGATCTATGTAGATCCTAATGCTGTAAGAGCAGAAATAAAGTAACTTTACTTCTGTAAGAGAAATTCCCCTGAAGGAAAGATCTGTTGATTAAGGATGCCATTTGTTTACAGGCTTATCAAGAAAAGATTAAATCCGGAGAAACCAACTGTCCCCTGATATTTTGAGTATTTCACATGTTTGACATCATTCCTGGTACAGCACCACCTACCTCATTTGGCATCTATAAATGTGAGAAAATGTACAAAATGAATCGTCCTAATTGGAGTTCAGGAAACAAACATGAAGGAATAAAATCCAGAGCCCTTTATTTACTCTGATGGTCTAACTATGCAACAAATATCTCAAAAATGGAGCACACATTTGGTACCAAAGGAAAAAACTTTCTGGGAAACTCAATTGGCCTGCAAACCGTGGATTGTAATGGGAGTGGGCAGTGCCAAGTCACCTTAGACATATGGTAATTAAAATCCTTGGTAATTCCACATTTCAGTATCACACATGAAAAGAAACAAAACAGATATTTCATAGAGATCACTAGATCCAAAAATCAAGCCAGAAAAATACAGGATTTTACATGAAACTGACATGGGAGAATGATGAGGTCTTAATGGACAAAGGAAGTATAATTAATTCAAATGCTGTTACAATCTGCACCCAGCTAAGGAAGTATTTGAAATTTTATGAGCTCTTAAATAGAACTGAGTTTTACTCTAATGCCCAGCAGATGTTGTCCCTCACCCTCTAAAAATTTAATACTTTGTAAGAAAGGACAAAGTTTCTCATAAGGCCAGTTCAGGTATGGGAAATGATCTGCTTAGGACATTATCACATTATTTGCAATGCAAATTCACTGACCACAGCTTCCCTGGCAAATATGTCAAAGTATTTCAAAGGTCTTATGAAAAAAAGTCAATTACTAGAAGACCTAACTTCAAAACAAAGATACTCCACTTGATTTGCTGCTTCCTCTTAGAGGAAAGGATCGAAGTGTTATGACAACTATAAAATAACTCATAACATACCCTGAAAGCTGCTCAGGTGCCCTGCTGCCAGGTGACACACCCGCATGTCATGCTCCATACACCCAGTAAAAAATACTGAACATCTCATGTGACTGATCAAAATGACATGATTGTGTATTGCAATTTCACAGTCACTGTTCATTAGGGAAAACATTACATTTGCTACATACGTCGGATAGTGTGTGTCCAACGCAGCAGGTCTTATGCAGTTCATAATTCATCCTGGTATGGAAGCCAACGTACATTAGGCTGATATTAAGACTCTTTTGCCAGAATTCCCAACTTCAATGAACACATTTATATAACACTTTAATTAAATATTCAATATCCAACCTGAGAGCTGCATATGAATGCTGGGAAAACATCAAACATCACCTCAGTTTCCTGGAAGCCCATGCCTCAAAAATAGTTGGAGAATGAACTTAGAGCAAAAGGAAATTTTCTGTGGAGTATTTAACAACTCTGGTGATATTACACAAAGGTGTAAATATCTGCAGCAATAAGAAATGGTTTGTGCTGCCAGTAGCTGGAGGAATGTAAAGAAAGGAACTATACAAACTATTCCTCTGCAGCACTCCACTGAGAACAGAAAAAGCTACTGAAAAGAGTAGAAAAGCATTTAGAGAGTTTCTGACAGTCAATTGGCATCAAAAATGAGTAGTGACCACTTCTGCAGACTTCTCATGCTGCAGTATATTCCAGATTGGTTTTCCATAATCAAACATGGTGTATTTAATGTACTGCTGAGTGCGAGGAATAGGATGGGTGCATCCTATCCAACTCTTCAGAGCTGCTGAAGTCAGATGTTGACATGTAAGTTTTAACTGAAGAGTAAAAATACTGGTGGAAAATGCGTAGTTTTCAGCAGTGGCACGACAGCTGAAAATATCTATGTTGTTGTCTTTTTAAAAATTATTTTGCTTATTTAAAATTTGGAATTTCCAAGTCCATCATCATTAATTTTTCATTTGCACAGCATTCTCCCCAATGTTTTTAGTTCTTTTTAATGCACCTCTATATTGGGCTGAAACAAAGTTCTACAGGAGTGTCCAATTTCTTTCAATTACCTGCAGCACGATGCCAGATTTGTTATGTGCCACCTCATTCCATTTACTGCTATTTACTGTCCTCCAGCTGTCAGCATCAATGTTTATTTTCTACCTGCTTGCTGCCAAGTTGCATTTCTAGAGTTGTTATGCATCTAAATTTCACCCACACTGCTCTTTTCATCATTATTTGTAGCACCATCTATAAACATGAAATCCAACCTTCAAATGTCATGCAGTTATCTACAGAAAGGCACCCAAATCATTAAATGCAGGGTTCTCCACTCATCTCTTCAGAGATTTGATTTAGTTTCAAGAGTCATGCAAATCATATCCAAATTAACATGCAAAAGAAAACATTTAGTCTGTTCCCTCAACCAGGCTACAGCAGTAAACATGATTGTCACCAACAGTATGTTGTTTTGTCCCTCTCTTTCCTCAAAGAGAGTTGAACTTGTAGTATTCCCAAAATAAACAACCACTCAACAACCTACTGTCATAATATTTACTCGTTTAACACTTTAAAACATCAGCACGCCATGCTTAGGCTACTGAAAGCAATTCAGAATATTAAAAAATAACAAATCACCACTTCCTCAAGCAAAAACCAGAAAATAATAATCTGTTAACAGAAACATGATTTCCATGTGTTCTGCTGCAAATTGCACTCCAACAACTGTTTCACTGAGGCTTGAAATTTATCATGGATTAATTAAACATTAAAGCAAGTGAAGTAGCCCAGGCGTTGAGCCTAATTCAAAAACAGACACATCTACTCCAAAGTACCCTTGCACTGGTGCATTGCAAAGTTGTAAGCCTGGGGGCACTGGATTGGAGAGCACAGCAGGATAGGGTTGCAGGTAGCATTTCTTACAGGAACTGGCAGCATGGAAAAAAGCAGACATGGTTCTGGATAAACAAGGCCTCTCTCCCGTGTGAAATCAACTCAAATAATCTTTCACAATTGAAGAAAATCTTTTCCTTTCCTTAATACCTGTCAACCTTTATTAAGAAATTATTTCCATCAGCAGTGCTTGAATTGCCTGTGTCTGACACATTAATATATCTGTAAAGGTCAGAGCAACACCAGCCCCAGCTAGCAAGGGAGATTTCTTATACACAGGAGCATGAAAAACACAAGTAGACTATTTTATTTTGGAGTGCATGACAACAGGGAACAGCACGGCAGCTTCTGCACAAGTTCTGGGAATGGAATTTCTTATCAACACAATATTCATTAACTTTAATTCATATTTAAAGAGATTTTGTCCATCTGACCCCAGGGTCACATTGCCTCAGGAGTCTGCTATCCATGTGGCTTGGTAATAACTATGAGAACTGATGTAGTAAAGGAGAGGGAAACAAAAGAAGACTGAAAGATGAAAATACAGCTCAAAGATCAAAGAAAGTGAATACATGCATTTCCTTTCTTGAGCTTCTTGTATTAAAAGTATCATGTCACTGTTTTTATATCATACACCTTTTAACACTAATTTTACAGATTGTATAACTCTGGAGAAAGAAAATACATATTTGAGTCAAAACAGAAGTTAAACTACACCAACTTTATTTTTTCCCTACTTTCAGATCTCATTATCCCTATAGTAAGCATTTCTTCCGAAAATAACATTGCTGATTTGTTTGGGGCATCCAGTATGGTAAGAAGCTTTTTCTGACACAATATATCAATAAAATTTGGATATTGCAGCAGATTTAAACTATCTGTCTCCTTTACTTTGAAGGTCATCCTGTTAGACAAATTTCATCCTGGAACAGCAGTGGCATTCTTATGGCAGAGCTTGTGATCAACAGCTTAATGTAACCAATAGCCACATGAAAGGAAAATTCAAAATATTCTGATGTGCTGCTAGCGCTCCTGAAAGCACTGCAGACAGTTTACTGATTATGCATCTAGAAGACGGCTCCTGTAAGGGAATACTACTCCTAGGTTCTATGAAAATTAATGCTCTAAAGCCTTTATAGGCCACTTGATAAGGTAAACGACAGAAACATAGTGAGAAGTTTATTATATTCATTGTAACAGATGCACTTATTTGTGCTGTTAAGGAATATAATAGGGGTTTTCTAGTGCTTCTGTAATTTTAACATTTCTCCCCACCCCAAACACCTGTTAATGTTTTAATTGTCTAATTTGGAAGTTATATTGATTAATAGTTGCTGTCTTGCTTCTGTAAAAAGCTAAATTTGCCTCATTGTAATCCAGCAGTGAATGCAAGTGGTGTTTTTATACACAATACATGTGGCCTCAATCCTGAAAGCACCTCTGTCAGTGCATTGGGACCACTCACTTTAAACCGCAAAAATTCACATGAGCAAAGGCTTAATATTATGCTATAGCAGTTTAAAGAGGACAATTTTATCAACTTTGAGACAATGTTTAATCCAACATTCTACTTATAACCTTAACCCCAACAATTTGAGAACAATGGGGCCCACAGAGCTCTGCAAGGTGCTGTCACTTCTGCACACTGGGTAACAGTAAATTTTCTCCACTGCAGTCTTTGGCAGGCTGTAAAACAGGGATAGATGGTGCTTATGCAGCACTAAAATTTCAGTCACAGACATCAAAGTATTCATATACCTGCCACAAAATGCGTTTGGAAAGAGAAGAAAAAAGAAAGCAGGAAAAGTTGATAGACATTAATATATAACATAAAGATTATCAGCAAATAGATTTTATTTGACAGATATGATACTGTTTTAGATTTAGAAACTGAGTTCACTGTATTATCATAAAGTATAAGCTGAAAGATTTGTACCCAGATTCATCTCACGTTTGACTTACAAAAAAGAACAGTTTCTCATGTGGAAATATTATATTTATCAATGTTGTTGTTATTTATGTGAGTGCTTCTTAAGATTACATTATTGATGTTATCTCTTACTTTGTGTTTTTTATCTGAACTACAATACGTTGTGACTGAATCAACAGATTCATCATATGCTTTTCTTGGACAGCATTCTTTTAGTGTTCATAATTTCCCTTTAGGAGTGGACATAACTGATCATCATCATTAACTATTGGGGGATCTTTATATAGAGAAGCACTTTGCTTAGACAAAGTGATTCTTGAAATGCCCAAAACAATCCATCATCTTTAGGGTAATTGCATTTTTTATCGCAAGAGGGACTGAGCCAGGAGAGGGGAAAAGAGTAGGGAAGGAACCATCCAGGGAAGTCTCAACCTTTTCACATTTCTGACTCTTCTGTGACTTTCCTAGACTTACAAACCAGCTGAAATTTCAGCTGAGAGCTGAAATTCCTCCCTAAGGCCTCATAAAGGTTGGCCAGTATGTGCTCAAATTTAATAGCAGATATTGTCTCCCGTCACCGAGCAAACGAGCTATTGCCCCACACATTCACTTAGGTCTGCTCCTCAAAAAAAAAAAAAACTAAAAAACCAACCAAATCCCAAAGCAGCAATAGAAACAGGTATCTTTTATACTATAATAGTGTCCTCCTAAAGGAAAAATCAGGAATGAAACCTGAACAAACCAAGATAAATCATCATCTTGTATAGAAGCTAGAATTCCATGGGGCAAATAAAGATTTCCTGTA
Source organism: Donacobius atricapilla (assembly GCA_013397315.1). NCBI lineage: Eukaryota > Metazoa > Chordata > Aves > Passeriformes > Mimidae > Donacobius > Donacobius atricapilla. The sequence goes on from WBMY01014653.1 coordinate 1,224,997, forward strand.
GTACATTACATAAATTAGGTAATATTTTAAACACCAACCATCACCACCCAAAAACAAAGAAACAACGCAAATTTTCTAATTTGATAGGACCCTCAAGTGCACAAAACCAAACAGTTTCGGTCTATAAGATACAACAAATAAGACATCTTACCAAACAATACATGTTCTTTTGTAATTACACACATTATTTTCATTAATCCTGCTTCTGATGCCTAAGTTTGCTACTGAAATTTTCCAGGCTTGAGGGTTTGAGTGTAATCTTTCCATTTTGGAATAAATATCTTGATGAGGGTGAACATACCTCAGTTATATGTCCAGGCTGCAAGAAAGGACAGTTTGAAGACAATATTGATTTTTCCCAAATTTCTGTGGTGGCAAGACTAAAATGAAGAATTTGAGGTCAGTCTCCCACATTTTATTCTTGCCTGGAAGTTATCCTTTTAAAGAAAGAGTAGAATATTAAAGTACAAAGAGCAATACTTTTAATAGAGGGTACCTTACCCCAAGTTCACCTCCACTAGTCTAATAACTCATGTTACATTTCACACCTTTCTGCTGTGCAGGTTCAGTCCTTGTACAGTTGTGTGCTCCGTTTCAGAGGGTCAGAGGGCTGGCTCTGTACTGCACAGTGAGGGGATGTGTGCCATGCACACTTCCAGGGATGTGGCATTCTGCCTGCTGGGGCCACAGGGGGCCCTGCAAACAAATGCAGAACTGAAACCTCGAGAGGACATCTCAGTGAATCATTACATTGAAAAGGCTTATTCAAGATTTGAATACTCTAAAAAAACAAACAAAAAAATCAGCATCCATATAGGGAAAAGACCAGAGTGAATTTGCAGATTCTGAAGCTGTAGAGAAACTAAAGGAAGACCCTGATGTTCTGAGATACCCTCACCGAGTTCAGTTATCAGGCAGATAAATATATAGAGGTTATTATATTTAAAGAGACCATAACAGATTCAATCCAGACCTTGTCTGTATAGAAAGAAAGATCTACAGGTCACAGCATCCAATAGGAAAAGAGATCATAAGCACCTTATTTTATATGTAAACTAAATGTATTTGTTTATAGATGCAAACAATTTATAAACAAATAAAATTTGTGGGAGAAATTTCCCTGAAAGATGTGTGTACTTCTGTATAATAAAACCTGACTTCGAGGAGCTTTGGAGCTCCTCTGCTGCCAGCCTCCAGTGCTCTGATATAAGCTGTGGAAAACTCAGCAGTCACAAATATTTGCATATCCACAACTCTCTACCTACCTCTCTGCAAGTGAATTTCTCCTCTAGAACTCAGCCCATACATTTCCTTCCCCACAAAAGTCAGATCTATAACTTTATAAAGATTTTTCCATTTCCTGTTCTCACAATAGATGACATGAGAAATTAGTTCCATGGCAGATGAGCACCCTGGCAGCACTTTGATTTGTCACAATAAATAAGACTCCTGTAGAGCCTAATATATTAAGTAGATGCCAGTACTGACAAAAAGAGTTAAACAGCTCCCTCCAGAACAGTAGAGAGTATTTGCACATTTGGATGCCTTTTTGCCAGTACAGAGTTTTTTCAAGCTTCTAAATGGGGATTTGAATCAGTTAATGTTTTCTGGCAGAAGAGTTTAAGTCATTACATTTTTGATTTTAAAAGCTATTTTAGCAAGAAACGGCCATCAAGTATTAGGGTGTATATGTTGACTTTAGTATGCTTGGCATTGTATTGGAATGATTGGGAAAAAAATACACCTGCCATCCACACAAAATTGAACTTCTTCCCCTCCTCCTGATCTATCCCTTTCCCAGTGTGGCATGTGGGTTATTCTTTAATTTTTATTTATTCACACATGTTTATATATCCTACAACATTGTTTTTGAAGTGAAAGATGATTTTGGAATCCTTTGTCATCCTGACAAAGACTGCACTTGCAGGAGTTAACAGATCACTACAGTCAGCAATCAGAAGCACTTTTCAGGAGCTGAAAGGGACCACCTGCGAAGTATTGCTCTGAAATTCCCAACATTTGTTTTTCTGAATAATAGAGCTCTTTGAATTTGTCATTAAACTAATTCCAAGAAAGGCATCTGGTAATTCTTCTGCAGGTACTTTCCTGACCAAGTATTTACCTTTCTTGGGTTAGGCCTCAATGGTTTTTGTTGAAATCAATCAGACTTAAATAAAAAAAAAAATAGACATGTTAAATTAACTTTAAAAAGGTCCCAGCATTAAGCAGTAGATCATCCAGAAGAACAAAGCTTCATCCTAAAGTCCACTGGAAGACTTGAATTGCTCTGAGATCTTTGTATCACTCTGGATTTGCAGAACTTATATACAGCATGATTAGTAGCTGATGATTAAGAAAAAGACATTTCAGGGCTCTTATATTCCTTTGGTTTCTATTTACATGAAGCAGAAGTACTGCTGCCTAATGCAGCTGCTTGTAACAGCATCTTAATATTTTCACAGGCCACAAACCATAATTAATTAAAGTAAGGCAGTTCCTACCCAGAAACCTCTCTAATAAATTGCTGAAATAATCAGGAGAGTAAAATTGGTCTAATGTTTTTAAAATAGTTTCATTTGGAGAGAAATGTTGAACTTTCATGTGTAAGAACCTTCATGAGTGATCAGCAGCATGACTCTGTATGACATTGATTGAAAGGGAATTAACCATTATTCCACTGAAAAGTTCTTGAAAATGAAACTATCAAAATACACTTAGTTAAATAATTTTTTTTCTTGGGAAAAAAACACTGTTCTGATGAAATGCAGGACTTTTATCTGATGAATTGGACTTCGAGGTCTTCGCAAATAAACTTCTTTTCTTTTCCGACTCAACTCAGGTTTCTTTTTTTTGCTTTGCTTTCCCCATCACCCCAGATGTTAAGCAAAACACAGCCCTGAATTCATGTACAGCTCAGTTTCTACATAGATTTGGCATGCTAACTTCTACAATAATTTCATTTCCATGATTTCAGAAAATGCTCTAGGCATGTAAGGACTATGACTGTGAATGCAGTGAAAAAAACAAAGTCAGGAAAACCAGGTTTCTGAGCCACCATGTAAAAAGAGTTCTCAGACAACTGAAACAAGACAGCTGACAAACTGACGGTGCTTTGCCGACTCCCAAGCCAGCTGTGTTGATTTGTAGACACTGAGCTTCTAAAGCATTGTTTCACCAGTCAATAAAATATCACAGCTATTTCTGCCATCCTGATAAGGCAAGATTCCAGTCAAGTTACACTCCACTAAATGAGTGCCATCCATACACAGATAAACCAAGCCATCATCAGGCCTTCACAATAAAATGGCAATAAAGAGAGCAGATACTCACTCCATACTGAGGACTAAATAGGTTTGCATAACCTCCAGTGTGACACAGAAACATCTCTACAGGAACCACAGGCTTGTCTTGCACTAAGCTGACACCACTCTTTTGTCAGCTGATGCAAGCCAGGTCCCCAGGGCCAAGAGACTGGTACAAGTGCCACCTACTCTTTGCAGTGGAGGTTTCCTAAATGGCTGCACCTTCTTTAACTTTGTATTGCTGAAGTTTTACCTGTGGGAAAAAAAACCAGAAGGCCACGAATGTAGGGTGCAGAAAGGCTCGTCTTGGTTATGGACTTCCTCAAGTCCAGCTGTAGCTGCCTCATGGGAGCAAAGCTCCAGAGAAGTGTTCACATAGGCATGTGCAGGCAGGAACATGTGCATGTGCCCAAGCAGGTGGGGCATAAATGTGTACGTGTAGGCTTCCCTCAAAGCCTTGTAAGGTAGAAAAGTATTTCCCTCCCTTTGCAAAGGAAAAGTCAGGAGTAGGACAGCTAGAGGACAGATTTCTTGCCCTTTCTTTTTGTTCATTTGAGATCTCCCTGGCTGAGCTCAGTATTCTAAAGAATGAATCCTCAGCAAGCCAAGCTCCTTGGTGGTGATAATGTGGTCTCCCATTCAGGGTTTTCATGGAAAACCAGTTTTAGTCACTTTTGAGGCCAAAGGGAGGTTGTTGCAACTCCACAGAAAAGACGGTACAGCAAGTTTCACAAGGAATGTCTGCAATGTTCTGAACTATTGCAGCAGGTACCACAGATTTATCACCATTTTACAAAATTTTCCATCTAGTCAATATCTTTGCTCTCTCCGGGGAAATGAAAACTCACCCTGGAAAGTGAGTCAATTAAAAAAAAAATTATACCTTGTGATAAAAGGCAAGGTTTGTACACTAAACAAATCTCAGCAAAACTATTTATAACCTGAAGTACTTGGAAACAAGCTTTCTTAAAAAGGCTTCACAAATAATTTGCAAGTGGCAAGAGTGAGAAAAAAACCCTCACATATGCCAGTTAAATATACCAAAGACCACTATAATGAAGAGGAACGTAATACAAACAGTAAATAAGCATTTACAGTCAGCTTCATCCAAAAAAAGGCAGTTCCATGAGACTATATAAAGAAGCTTTTCATTCAACAACTAAGAGGGCAGATAAAAAATATAGATAAAGAATGATTTCTGAATTTTTTTTTTTTTTACTCTATCTGCAGATACTTTACAGACACATTTCTAAAAGTTTCAAATCATCAGTGGAAAGTGTTAGTTCAAATGCATCAATATAACATTGGCAAACAAAGCATTTTCAATGCTGTGGAGAGAGATACTACATGCACTGTAGAAATACATGATGATAGTACTGTTTAGACAGTGCACAAATAGATCTGGGTAAAGGCAACCTTATACTTGACTATCTAGTTCTGAAAGTCATACAATTATTTCAGAACTAATGTTGGCATAGCTACACACATACATATGTGGGAAATTTTGAAAGCCTCAACAGAATGGCCAGACCTTGACTCCTCAGGCAGCATGACAACAACCAGAAGGAGAAACCAGCTCATCTGGGCACTGTGCTAGACATCACCTGTGTTGGAGTCCAGGGCATGTGGAAAACCCCTCAAACTCCCCTGGGGGGTCCGAGACCCTGGCTGGGACCCCAGGAAAGCATTGCCTTTAACCTTAGTCCATGGAAGAAACTTCCAACACTCAGAGATGAATTAAAAAACAAAGATTTGAAATAGATAGGAGTTTAGTTTGTCACGGTGAAAATTTGTAGTTTTAGGTTTTTAGTACAAAAGTAAATCAGAGCAAGATGGAGAATTTTGGGTGTTGCCTCATGTTCTTCTTCTTCATCTACTCCATTTCCTGCTGTGACGGTGGCACAGAGACATTGGGAGAATGGATTTGATGTAGAAATTGCATGTCTAGAATAGGTGACAGTAATTGGCACAAAACTGTAAATATAGTACACTTTTAGAGTTAATTGGGTTAGAAATCTTTAAAAACGACCTTGGACTCTCCACCATGTTCCTGTAGCTGCTTTCCTTCAGTGCACTGAGACTGCTGTAAAACCTTGAGATAAGAAATAGAATAAACACCTTTGAAGACTGAGCTGCAAGTTCCATCTCATCTTTTAAACCCTGGTACAGGACTCAGAGACAGATAACCCCTAATTAGGGGAATGTCGGGGTGAAAATCCCATCACACGTGTACCAGCCCTGCTCCCAACTCTGTGCCAAGGCCCTGCAGCTCCCAGCCAGCTGCAGCACAACCCCCAGTACTCAGGCTTCCCTCCGCCTGTTTAACATGAAAACTGCGCCTTGTAGAGTTTCCAGTCCTTTCTTCCACTCCAACAAAGAGAAGCATGCAGTTTCCCTCCTGTCTCATCTAATTATAAAACAAGGGTTTGGTGGCCTGTGCAACACGAGCAAAACCACAGTATGTGGTGCATGCTAGTGTCCATACTGGCTAAATTCAAGCTGCGGTGCACTGAAACTACAGGAGTGCCTCATGCAAGCTCCTCCTGTGATTGAGGAGCAAGCAACAATGCAGAAGAAATCAAAAAAGCACAAAATTTAGATGCTAATGCCACCAAACAAAGTGCAGGAATGTGGGAGGACTTTTCCCTCATTGCTAGAAATTTCACTACAGACTAGGAAGCAAGAACATTACCTGAACCTGCTTTGAAGATAAAGAGTTGCCTAACTGACTGAAGTCCTAGAAAATAGATGCTTCCTGCAAACACTGTAGTCTGCCTGCATCTGTTGGGCAAGCCCTGCTGTGCCCTGATGAGAAATGGGAGTCAGATTGTAAACCACCTGCAGTGCAAGAATTGTAGGCGATTCCAGTGTGCTGAGGAGCGATCACACACTGCTGGCCTTGCTACATTATTTTCTGTAGGCGAGGGTGTGGGGGAATAAAAAGCAGAAAAACATGTTTGCTGGTAGCATTTGCATTGTAGTAAGACTGTGGCTATGCAGGGATACTTCTTACATGTGTTCAGCCACATTAGTGATCATTTTAAACTGTAGTACTTGGCAAACAGATGGAGAAGGGCAAGAGACATAAAAGTCCTTTGGTTCATGGATAGAACAAGTGTTTACAGGAAGGCATTTGATCAAGGATGAGTTCTTTAAAAGAGGATTAAGACAACTCAAGAACTGGATGGGGAACAATCCAAGCAGGCTGTGAATATATAAGAACACCATTCATTCTGCACAGAATGAGACAGGATTTCCAAGAGAGTAATATCTCAATCACATGATTAAGACTGCATGGAAAACATTCACAAGGGTCAAACTAAGATTGCACCGATACAGTCTAATGCTTCAATGTTTATTCACACAAACATCATGCTATTCTTATAATGGAAAAGTGAAACAAAGATGATTGCAGGGAATAATTGTCACTTTTGTTGCAATGTGTATCTATCACTGAATTGTTATGCATGGTTCACTATTCCAAGGGAGGACTATTTCTATAACACAATTGCTTTTCTAAATATATAGGTGAGAGAACTTTGGCAGATGTTCTAACTATTCTTATAAATGTGTCAAAGAAGTTGTTAGAGCATGAGCTTGGGCTAGGCAGAGGATAGTTCATTCCAATATTATATACTTCAAAAAGCAGCCCTACCTTCCCCAATATACTCAAAGTTCCCCAAAATTACATAAATTTGATTAGTTCTCCTTTTTTGTAATATTTATAATTTTGCTACCCTTTTTTCTTATCTCTATCTGATGGAGAAGGGGAGAAATGGAGAATGAGCCCAGAAAAGTAAATAATTTAAGGAAAAATTGTGTTTTGCTACAAGTTTTCAAAATAAAGTGGAACATTTTTTACAATAAAAAATTCCGTAAATATTTATTATCTGAAAAACCTAAAAAAGCTTGACCAGTTCAAGTTATAACTGGTTTTCTTAAATAATGGTGAACAACAAGCATGTCAAGTAACAGAGAACACTGTATTATTTATCACTCAGATGCTTCCACAGCTGGGGATAGCAAGGCAGTGAATAGTATCAAAAATGGAGCTGTCAGGAATAAGTTGTGTCACAGCAGCCTGGTCTCCTTTAAAACTCTTTACTGGCCTAGAGACTTCGTGAATGGGGAAGAAGTAGAAGACTCAGACCTTGTGACTTGTCTGGCGTGTCCCAGAGGTCATTCTCATGAAAGATGAGTAAACTTGGACTAGATTATAGCAGTGGGATGCACAAAGTGTGCAAGAGACTCTGAAAGGGAATACAAGAACACACGTGTCTTCTACACCCATGTGTATGGGACAACAGCAAAAGGAAAAGTTCAGGTGAGATAACCAAAATCAGTAAGGACAAAGATCTGATCCTTCCTCTTGTAAAGTCTGTGGTCTCCATACACAAAAAAAAAAAATTTGATGCATTCCCTTCAAGGATGCCTGAGATTCTTGTAAAGCCCGTTCTGAGTAAAAGGGACCTCTTAAGGTTCTCCCAGTCTATTTTTTCATATAGGTTTAGTGATATTCTGAAAATTACACGCATGCTGCAATGACACATGAAATGAGGTACAGTTGAATGATGACTTTCAGAAGTGCGTTTAAACCTACATGCAAAAACACACCGGGATCAGGCAAAACATCTTTTTAAAGCATTTAAAAATGTACAAAAATGTCAAATATCTGCTCTACAGAAAAGTTTAAAAGCATGATCATGCTCTTCTCTGATTTTGAAACTGTCCTCTGTTGAGGGGATCCTACAGAAGTAGGATTCAAATCTAGCAGAGAAGTTGTCATTGTATTTCCCCCTCACCAGGAAGCCAAAGCCCACGGCCAAAGCTCCTGCTACCTATAGAGCAGGAGGAGAGGATGCATTCAGCCAACAGAAGCAACACTGAAGAATTTTGTTTCACTATGTTTCTACTATTCTCGCAGAAACTAATACAATCTTATACCACAGCAATGTTTTGTCAGTGAATGAATCAGGGGCATGCTAATAGAAGGGGGAGCTTCTGTTTGTACACACATCCCAGTAATCAGCAGTGATGGGAAAGCAAATACAGAAACGTTCAGGACAGTTAAACGGGAGTTGAGATATGATAGTTTCTCAAATTGTGACTGACTCTGGCAGGGTATTTTTAAGCAGGATTTCAGCCAATGTCTGAAAAGTGCATATCAAGCAGCCTTGGGCTTTTAATTTAATTTATATCAACCAGCCTACTTGGAGTTTTCAAATTGATTCACCACCACTGTTTGAACATTCTGTGACAGGAGCAATGCATATTGAAGTAGCTAAAGTTCTCCTTTCAGCATGCCTAATTAACTGTATTTCTGTCACAGAGAGTTGCAAAATATTAGAATAAAAATGCATTTTGGACATCAGGCAGCAAATTTTAACAGTTGTGACTGATTAAAAATCATGATTTGGCTAGGATGCCATTGAGCATCTTCCTTTTTCATGATAGTATATTCAAGTGTCCTTCTTTTTCAATATGGTCAGTGAAATGATAAAAAGTTGTCAATTCTTTTGAGTACATGTGGTCATGTTTGTGTTTAAATAAAAAAAACATACCACAGTAGTCTTGGAAATACTGAGAGGATTCAATCAGTGATGCCATCAGGAAAATTCAGGTTGCGGATAACAGCTGAATGGTGAATACAGAAAATCTCAGCAAATATTATGTATGAGACTGTTGCTTGAGCATTTTGGGAAAATAAACATATTTATAACAATCTGGAAATCACCTGCATGGGAGTTAAGCATTCAGAATAACACACTTGCTCTGAATAATTTATCCAGTTCCAATATTTACTCTTACATACTCCAGAATTGAATTACTTATATCTAAGCAACGATAATTGGAAGAGTATTTAAATTCTATTTTCTGCCCCAGGTTTCTCTATGACCTTGAGCAAGCTGTACACATTTTTTTGGGTGTTTGTCCTGCTTTCCAAATTCAGCAACAAAGGAACTGACAGAACTGTGAGGATGAAAATTTCCTGATGCATACAAGTAATCTTCCAGCAACATGAGCCCCTAAGAAAACTGTATAGACCCCTTTGGAGAGAGAACTTGCACCATGGAGTTGCAATTCAGATCTAGATAAGCAGGATGGTGCTGAACCATGATCCAATGGCCATGATCAGTGTTATAATCTTGTGTTTCCTCTTGCATTTCAGCCTTTATTTTAACCTGTTCTAGCTAAGAAGTTTCTTCAAGAAAGGAGAGACAAGACTGAAATCCTTGAGGCCTCTATATCTGAAAGGGTCACTTGGTTTATAGGAGAAACAAAATGCATCCAAAAAATCATGAGGAAAGTATCAGAAAACCCACAGGCCACAAGTAAGGTTAGTCCCACTTAAAACAGCACTAGCAGGAAGAGTTAAACAGGCACACGTCCCATTTTGTCTGTTCCTGCACACTTCACTTGGGCTGCAAGGAAATCAGAGCTGTGACAGATCATTTATATTAATACAATGCACCTGCCAAATTATTTATACACCATAAGCATCAGTCTGGAGAAAGTGCACTCTGGGAACTTCATTGGTAGAGAAGAAAGGCTTCACTGGGAGGAAGGCATGTTAAAATAGTGCAGGATTTTGATCTCAGATATACTCTGGTAAATAGAGAGTGATGCCATTGAAGCCTGTAGACTTAGTTTGGATTCACACCAGTGAATGTGATTGACAGGAGAAAAAGTGTAAAATTGCGGCACAAGGTGATAAGTCACTGACAAGAAAATTGGAAAGAGAAATACAAGTTAGTGTTGGATTGATCTACTATTCTGTGTGTTTCTCCTGGAATTACTTCCCTACCAGGTTTCTTTGACTATAATCGGTTATTTTCTAATCTCTAGGTGTACATTAACTTTAAAATACTGGGTGCTCCTGAAGTTAGAAAAGCTAAAGAAAATCTACAGTTTAAAAGGGCATGCTTTCACAAGTACTAAAGGAACAGGAATATTGATAAACACTGATTCCTCTAACACTTAGTTTTATTATTAAACAGCTTTTGTATCATGTGCCTTGCTTTAGGGGGAGTTCACATATCCAAGTGTCAACCCTTAGAGTAAACGGCTTCAGATCTGCTCCAAACAAGGTCCTTCAAAATTTAGATCTTAATCTCAGCTATTTTGAAATAAGCTGTGCTCATATTTAGTTCCTTAAAGAGAGAGGTTTTCAGTGGTGACACAAGGAGGGATTTAGGGGAAGCTGTATGCTTTATTCAGCATAGAACATTTAATTTACTGTGTTTGATCTGTAGGTCATTAAAGTTTATTTTTTTCAGCTGATTGCACTGACTTCAGCTCAGGTCCCATTACCTATGATTTCATAGGATCACATGCTAATGCATGATCCAGCTTCTTTGCTTTTAAAACAACCTGCACATGTAACTTCCAGTCAGCATTATTCCTTTAAGTTCCTCACTTTGAGTTGTGCTATATGAAAGTATGTGCACCCTCAAACCAGAAGGAGAACTTAACATTAATCACTATGAAAAACTATTAAGTAGAAATTAATTAACAAATCAAAGACCAATTTTTTCCAACCCAGCAATCTCCCTTTTTTTCAAACTGACACTGCATAACAGAAAATAATCTTGCAGATTAATAAATTCAGAGAGGCTGACAACACAGCATACAGTTCTCCAGGATGCATTTCTTCAATGACTACATAGGTGTTTGCATCCCCTTCCTAAGCAGAAACTGGTAGACATACATAGTTTATAAGAAATAAATAACACAAACAAGATATTGACTCTTCTATTTTCAGAACAGGAGAAGCAAGCATGAAAAATGTTCCTGTAATAGCCATGTCTTCAAAGGTATTATTTATCAGTTATCTACCTACTCAAATCACTGTCCTTCATGCCAGTAAGTTTTGTCTTATACCCATTTTACTTTACCCTCCTCAAAATGTGGCCTGTGGTCTCTGATTGAAATATTCCAATCAGCCAATCTACAACATCTCAAATGATTTCTTTTTTTTTTTAAATACAATATTGCTTAAGAGATGAACTGGAAAGGTTATTTTCATTCTTTTGCACCTGAGTTTCGTGCTAAAAGGAAATGCTAAAAATAATCCAAATTGTGTTGTGAAAAAACCCCTCAAAAATAACAGGAAAGAGCATACACCCCTCCAAAGGACCTGGTAAACAGAACTCTTTGGTATAAGATCTAGAGGTCACCCAAAAAAGACTAAAGGAGGCCATCATAAGGTACATCATAGGACAGGCAGGGGAAGAGCACTAGGATTTGCACCTGACAGGTCAGAAGAAGAAAACAAGGATTGAACCTGAGACAAAATATAATAATATGAACAGAGGTTGGAAAAAAAAGAAGAACCACAACAAGAAATTGTGGAAAGTGCATGCTCAGCTGAGGCAACTGATGAACCCTTTGGAGTGGGTGGGTGGGAGACACCTGAAAGCTCCTACAAGGCACCAAACCACCAGGTCTGCAGACTTGCACATGGAGAGGGCTCCCAGATCTCCACGCTGTCCTCAGCTCCAGAAGGAGACACTGCAGGGTAGGGTGAAGCTAACCCTACCTTTTTCTTAGAGAGAATGAATGAAAATCAAAACACTTTTGAAAACTTACCCATGGAACAAGAAAGATTCTCTATAGTAACAATGGGAGGACAATACATTTTTGTGTTGTGAAAAGAATTTAGTCTCTATTATGCATATTATAATTTTACTCCTGCTTCTCTTCATTCTTTTCTTGGCCTCATGATCAACTTCTGAGATGTTTCCTTAACAAAGCAAAGGCATTTGAAGTACTTTGAACTGTAGCTGCTTCAAAATTGGATGTCCTTGCACCGAATATGATTTACATACTTAGAGACTTATTCCCATGCAGTTATTTTAAACTAAGACACAGGTAACACTTTCTATTATAGTCAGAGCTGAACAATTAAGTCAACTGGGGGAAGGAGATGAGGTATTTTTCTGACTTCCATATAATTTATGGAAAAATTCCCAGGTAAATAATTGGTAGTTCCTCAGTTCTTATTCAGCTGTCAAGTCACCAACTATTTTAGATTTCAAGGACTAGAGCAAGCACAAGGTTTTACAGATGTCTAATAGTAGGTATTGATATTACAACCTTGACTTGCCTCTGACCCTAAACCACTGCTTCCTAAGTAAAGCATTATTTCATTCAGAAACCATTCACTCAGTCATTCCCTCTTTTTGTAATTCCATTCAGGATTTTGGAAGAGTGTTATTAGGTAAAAAAAAGTGACCCAACATCTTGTGTCCCTGCCCTGGGAAGGCACAGAGGGTGGAACAGACATCAAGCAGAGGGGAAGGTGTGTGATGTTTCACAGCTCAAACCCCAAAGCTTCCCACTTGATAGTCCCTTTATTTGTGTTTGGAATGATGGCTGCAGGATGCAGTTGAGTTCCTAGCGCAGATTTACACAGGGCCTTGAGCAAACATTCCTATAGATTATGAGCTGCTTATATGTTTTATATCCAATAGCAACAGTTATTGCTAAAAAAATGGGTTAACTTAAGAGTTTTAAAAGTTACTCCTTTAAGAGGGAATTATCTACCTAAGTATTTTTCAGTAAAATGACCAATAACTGTGTTTATTTGATTCATATCATTCTGCCTTCTGAACTAGTAGAAGAAATTCTAATACTAGGATCTTTTGAAAATCAGATTTCTTTTGTAATGATACCATGTATTTCCCTGTCACAAACAGATTGGTATGAAATTAAAGCATGAAAAGTGTTGGGAAATTACTTGTTTTGTCTGTATTTGGACAATTTTGATAAACTTAATAGCTTCATTGGGTCATTACAGTTTTAAGTAGGAAAAAAAAAAACCACAGTCAGAGTAGCTTATCTGTGAGGGACATTAATTTTGGTTTAGAGTTTGGGCTTGTGATAAGCTTTTTTTATTCCAAAAAAAAGTCACCGCCTAAATTTCACGATCAGGATAGTAGCAAAACAGCTTTGCCTAATACAAAAACATTATTTGTGAGATAGAAAGCTGAACTAAACTATTTGATGAATGGTTTAACATTTTCATTTTTGTATTTCAAATGCAACAGTACCCTCAATGAGTTCTAATTAAAATCTTACTGTGGCTTGATGAAATACTACTTACTGAAATGAAACCCACATCAGCACATTGGTTAATTTCTAATCATTTACACTATAACAGTAAAATATAGTTTGCAGTCTCTTCATTTGCTAATCATGAGGGTGTCATTATGCAGCCTCTGCTGTCTACTTCCAGAAATAATCAGTGTAAAAATTACTTGAAATTTAGCTACAAATAGTTGTCCAAAGAAGAGTTCCAATCTGTTACCCTAAATTTAATTAAGTGCATTTTCAGTTTATGATTCTTTCCCCCTTGCCCCAATGAAGTTCCTGTAGCACATTGGGAATAGTTTAAATAGATTTGAGTACAAAACTAAGCAATTGAGCTTGGTGTAAATGTGGGGGTGTCTGTGTGCGTGCCTGCTACATGAGCAAAGGAAAGGGAATTGCAACATCCTCTCATTTCCCTGTACACCAGCAAAGACGATCAGGAAACAGCCAATACAAGAGGCATCAGTAACAATGTTCTACAAGTTGAACACAGTGAAACCAGAAAACTAAGTGGATATAACCTAGGCACCACACTAAAGAAATTATTTCTGCTTACCTGCAGCAAATCAGAGGGATGGAAACAATGACCAGTCTGTAGAGATTTAGCAGCACGGTCAGAAGTAATGTCAGAAGAGATGCAGCTATTCTGACAACTGCATTTTTTATTTTAAAACCCCTTCAATTTCTTGCAACATTGAAATTGTTTGTTTCTCTTTTGAAAGATTTTCTTCCCAGCATGTCCACAAGACCTTGTGCCTCAGCTAGCAAAAGTGTCTTTCAAGCACCTAATGACTCAGGTCCTTCTCAACCTTCATGGAAGTATAAAGTAACAATAGAAATAAGCTGGTTTAACGTGGTATTTTTTCTGTTATGGGCCCTGAGCTGCATGGTAAAACCTTCTTACCCAAAAGGTAAGGGGTTGCTTTCAATAAGGAGGAAAAGTACAATTCTGCTTTCCACAAATAAGAGATACATCTAGAGTGGTTCTGGAACTGAAGAGTGGTACTTTGAGGACTGTGACCACACACATGATTTTATGCTTCTAACACTCTTTTTGTAAAAGGATGTGCTAAATCAAACCTTTTTATGTAGGGTAAATAAATCGAAACTCTCCTTATATTTCTAGTCCCTCAGTTCAGTCCAAGACTGCCTTGCTTGCCAAATTTTAAATACCTGTCACCATGAAGTATGTTCTGAGCCATTGGCTGATGCTTTTACTCTAGTGAATAGAATTTTTTGCCTACTTAGTAGATGCCAAACTGGAAAATTGTTAATAAATTTTTATTACTGTCAACTTCCTCTGGCTCCTTTTGTTTTAGCAAAATTGGATCTCAGAGGAGATACATATCTATTCCTCCTTCATGTCTCAGTACTAATTAAGTAATATGGACTAATTAAGTAAAAGGCAGGCTCTGCAAATATATAATGTATAAGTAGGAAGCATCGACCTCCTTCCCATGACTTATAGATTGCTACCACATAACATTTGCTGGATCAGTATCTTTTCATTTCCCATACTGTTCAGCATACCCTACTGCATGACTGGGAATGTTTTGGACTTGCAGCAATTGCCTCCTACAACAACAGCAACAAAGAGCTGCTACTGCAGCAGATACAGCCCATTCTCTTATTAAGGCTACTGTAATTCCCAGCACAAATAAATAAATATTCTCAAGAAGGAGTAATGCAAGCTCATCCTTCATCTGACTGAACTCAGTCTGACATTGAAGTAGTGTGTGGGTAACAGTGTGAACAAGGCAGCTCACAGAAGAGGTGAAGACTGGAAACCTTGCCCTTCATTTAACCTTTTAGATATCTAAAGAACAGAGACACCTTTGAGATCTGCTGATGGCCCATGTCACGTTAGCCTTGAAAATACATGAGTGGCAATAGGCCAGAAAGAGGCTCTTACGTTGTTAATACACATTTTATGCATTTTTTCCTGAGAAAAATTAGTGCCTGAATCACAATGAGCAAAATAAAACAAAACTCCCTATTCCCTGTGCTGACAGCAAGAGCATGTGCTGAGATACAATTGATCCTGGTTGGAAGCTTTCAACAGGAAATTGTGGTAAGTAGATGAATGACATTAAGGTGCTCCTGCTGTGTTGGCTTCAGGTTACTCTTAGATTTGCTTCTATGCTCTTGTGCCTCACAACACTTCTCACACTCTTCTCTTGTGAGCTGAGAGGAAAGAACAAAGCTGCAAGCAGGATTACACTAATGCAAATATTTCCGAAGTGGAACAAATGAAGACACTTAAACTGTGTCTGAACTGCAGGAACAACAGTGTAAACTCCTTGAAGTTAGTCCCTTGTTTGCTCTGGGCTTGTGGGCTGCAGGGAAGCCACAACACACTGCAGACAGGTTCCTGTGCTGCAGACCCACCAGGCATCTCCCCTGCCATCTGCACAGATCCTCAGAGAAATCACAGCATGTGAAAAACTGAGATTTTGTCTACTTAATTTGGCACAGAAGTGAAGTGTTCACTTATCATTTGTGATCAACAGGATGATACCACCAGAGAGTGCGATTCTATATGTAGACTGCATGGTTAAATACAGCCAAAGTACTAACCAGGGCTCATCAGTAATGTTGTACTCATTATTAAACTCATCAGAGTATCTAAATACTTTCTTTTTATATATACATTTTCTAGTGTATAATTTAACTGTTTTGATTAACACTCCAGGGTTAAACTCTTATTAGCTACTTCAATTACTTACAACACACCTCATTAAAATGTTATTATTTTACTAGATATATTTATTATGGTAGGTATGTCGTCACATTCTTCACTGCTCATCCAAAACAGTCATATGCTGCACATTTAACCTCACTAAAAAGACCATATCTTATTTTCTCAATTTATGAGCAGCACATCACCAAAGCCTTTACCGTTTAGTGATTTCTAACCAGCACATTCACAATGCAGCTCATTGAACTTTCAACATGAGAGTATTCATAAAGAGAAAAACCCAGTCATGCAGCAAACATGCAGACACACATGACAGGACGTACATATGGGTGAAAAATGTGTCATTAGCTCAGGGCACTTCTCTACAGCTAAAGAAAGGAGATCTGTGCTACAAGAGGGTTAAATTCTGCAAGACTCAGAGCATCCTGGAAACGATTTGACACAGACAGCTTTAAGCATTCCAGTACCTTCATTGCATTCTTGATTTCAAACAATAAGACAATGAGTGCAGAATGAGAGAAGATTTATGGAGCTGTCATATTCCTGTAAAAACCCAGATAATACAAAAATTCTGAGGAAGTAATTTTTCATCACATGAATCCTACCGCAATTATGAAAGAAGCTTCACTTGCATCTCTAAACTTTTCCAAAGTGCGTGCACTCTCCTCAGGTTACAAGTTGGAAGACTAAACACATGCAGTGCATGTAACAACACCAAGCAGCTATGGCAAGCTTGCACCTCTGGAGCCACTGAAAGCTGATCACTGATTAGCTCCTGCAGCTTTTTGAGTGCCTCACTGGCTCCTTTTCTTTATCTCTTACGCTTTTGCACACCCAGACATTCCGAAAGGTAAAGGTTTTAAGGGACTGAAAGCAAGTTTAGAAAAGGGATTAGTATTAGTGGCACTGTGCTTCATTAAACTAAGCTGGCACTGATCAGGGGCCTGTCAAGCAGTCTTAAAGGTTGCCCTTTTTTTTTTTAAGATTGTGTGAAGAAAGGTCTGTTCCTACAACATAAGTTCTGTAAAGGACTTAGTTGTGCATATGTTATTCCTTGCCTCATTAAAACAAGGAGTCTCATCTATTTTTGTAGTTATTATATCAACAAGTCCTAATCTTTGAATAATCAGTCCTGGATTTAGAAGCAAGCTGACCCTATATCTGCTATGTAACCCCTCCCTAAAAAGACATATATCAAAACAATGTGACCCTTACAAATATACATAAATAATGCATCTATCCTTAGACCTAAATAGTAATAAAAGCACAAGACCTTAGGGGATGTCTGGTTTACCCTGCTCTAAGAATAGAATCAGTATATGTTAGCACAACTATAAAAAACAGATCTTAATCCAAAAAAGACTAAAATTAAATTCAATTACAGAGGCTTCTTGTCTATTAACATCCTGGGGCCTCCCCTGGTCCCCACTGACTTGAATCAGGCTCCTGTAGAACATGAAAGGACCAGTCCAACCTTGCAGTTGTTAAAGGGAATTCCTTTCAGGGAAGCAGGTATCAAAAGAAATCACATGGCTGCTCATGGCCTGCTGGCAGATAAGATGATGAGACTTTCTCCTAAGCAGATGCCAAAAACAAACCCCAGTCCATCAACAGGCACTTATTGATGACATTTCTGACAGCTGCTCTCCTTTAAAAGGCATCCCTGCAGCCTAGGATGGACACATAAAACTTAACCAAAAGTTGTCAGTGTGACAGTTTTCATGACAAATAATACACTGACATGAAGCAAATGCATGTGTAGTGGTATCCAAACCCCTCTCCAAAATTAATAACTTAAAATCAGACATTCGCTTGCCATTTAAACTATAACTTCATTAAAGGTGTTCTTCCCCAAGGGAGCTATGACCAGAGTTTGGTCATTTCCACCCCTTGTGCACATCCCAGTGTGGAGGCAGTGAGGAAGAACGTGCAGCATATCTGCACAAACACTAAGGACAGTCAGAAGCCAGACTTTAAATGACCTTATGCTAGGATTTTCAATAAGGCTTAGGGAAGTCAGGGAATCACTTTCACTGGGAACTATGTGCCAGAGGCCTTTGAGCTTGTCAAGAAAGCTCAGCTTAAATTAAACAGAAGTGTTGGGCATTAATCTTCTTGGGGTGGTGTTCCAGCAGTCCAGTTTGTTTTGACAGGCTGCCTGCCTAGAAAGTAGATCCTTAGACTAAGGCCTGGGTTTCCAACAGGCATCTCAGTCTCTATTCTCAGAAGCAACAGGTCTCTATTAATAGAATTTATGATTTGTTTCAGTCCTGACTCTTTACCACACTGAGTTCTCTGGTCTGGATATATTAGACTGTTATAACAAAAATCACTGAAAATTTTCAAAGCCATATTACAAAATCAACTTCAATTAAAGGAAAGGCAAAGATCTGTTCTAATGGTTCAGACCTGTGCTAGTTTAATGAACAGGCAATCAGACTTTTGACTGAGTGAAACAGTAAAAAAAAAAAAAAACCTTTTATACTCCATTTTCACACACTGGAGTTCTTTTTTGCAGCAGCAAATTACACATCTCATAGGTGGAAAAAAAAGCCATCCTGGATTTAATTTGCTAATCAAAATCAAATATAAGAAGTCTCCACACCAGACAGAACCGTGCCTCTTCCACCCTGTAGCAGCCTCTGCTGGCAAAACAAAAGAGGGATGGTGGAGATTTTCCCTTACCTTGGGATGAGAGAGATTTCTATCAGCTTGGTGGAGGAGGCACAACTGGCACCAAAGAAGGCTCCAAGCACCAGCATTTTATTATTCTTCAGCACACTAAACTGTTCTTTTATACCCATCACCTTACATGCAGGACACCTGTGTGGCCTCTCTGCCCTGCTCTGACTGGTCAGGTACACTGAGCATCCCCTGTTCCATCAACTTCAACGCTGTTCACCTGCCCCACACAGCTGTGGCTGTCAGGGTAGGGGCTCCCTGCAGCCCCAGTCACCGCAGGCTGTGTGCCCACCTCAGGGGATTGCCACTGAAGGTCGTCTCATGACAGACCAAGTACTGCTGTATAACACACAGTAACAAAGAATTCTGAGGTGCTGTGAAGGGGGGGAGGAAGAAGGGGAATAGACAGCTGGATACATTCGGGAAGTTACAGGCAATAGCTAAGAAAGAATAAGAAACTGGAACCCAGGAGCAGGGGAAATGCAGGTGGAGGGTGCTGTGCCTGCGGGGTGGTTAAAGGAATGGGTGTGTTAACAGCGCAGGGAGGTAGTGGGATCTCAGGGGTGAAGGTGTTCAATGCTACAAGGAAGGAAGGAAGGAAGGCAAAGAAAAAAAAACAGTTCTAAATGGATGTGCAAGTGAAGGACTTTCCATAAGAGATGGAGGCTTGCAGAGCATTGAACAGATTGGAAAATAAAATGACTGGATGAATTATGGAGTTGAAATTTTAAATTCTACTACTCCTGGCAGCTTGGCTTTACTTTGATAAAGGCTATGTAAATGATATTTTCTGCCTCAACAGATCTGCAAACAACTCTTGTTCTGTGTTAGATGTGCTGACTTGAAGATGAACCCTCCCCAACCACCCCCCCACCCCAAGTTTTTCTTGTCTTTTTTTTAAAAAAGGAGCATTTATTCTGTGTTTGAAAACCTGATGTTCCCCATGCCAGGAAGGAGGACACAAAAGGCAGACTTTCATTTTTATTTTACATTGGTCTCATGACCTTACTGAGATTAAACTATATTTTGCTTTTAGGGACTCCTGTCAAGCACAGTTCATGGAGAAGTGCAGACTTTGCTGCCCTTTGGGTGCCCCCTTGGAAACTCCATAGAAATACCGATGTGCAGATTCAGTCCTGAGTTTCTGAACACCCCTGTTCTCAGGCTTTCTGTGGTGCACAGCACTGCTGCTGAGAAAGAGAGGGAAATAATTCCCAGACAGGCAGCAGCAGGTTTGTTCTTGTTACTGCCATCTGTGCAAGCCACTGCACACAGCACAAACCAACCAAAAAGCACCGCCCGTGTTCCACAGATGGCCTTCAGTTACAACTTGAAGTTTAAGAACTATGGTTGATACCTGAAGTCTAAAAACTTGCTTATCTCCATGTCCTTTCACGAATCTCAGATCAAGAAGAAAGATAAAAGTGGCCACCAAAGTTAATATTCTGAGCAGAGCACAGAGATGTTGTATCAGCATTACCCATACATAGTTACATCCCTATTGGAGAGCCACTGGATCCCAAAACGTCAGTCCAGAGATAAGAGCACGTTCTGGAGAAATGAGGTATTGTGCTTGGGGGTCTATTTGTATGTTTGTTTCCCCAAAAATAAATGATTTACCACTGTTTCTCCCAAAAGAACTGCTCCAGGTCACAATTTTTCTCAGGCAATTCAATAATTTTTGCACCCAGAGTGCAGTGAAGAGCATGTGAAAACACCAACAGCCAATTTATCTTTCTTCTAACGCCATGCAAAATGAAAGAGTTTTACCTTTGGGCATGGTGAATAGGATGGAATGATCTAGGTGGAAACACTGAGCAATTCCTGACATTCATTATTGAACAGGATAAGTCTCCGTAATTCTTTCAGTTTTGATGCTCATCACTAATTTTTATTTCACTCATCAGCCATTTGTTCTTTACTTTGGTGGTATTATAAAGAGCTGATTATTTGTTTACAGTTATTACATATATGTTTTAATGGAGAGGAGGAAGCCAAGAGTTTTAAATACTCAGCAGAACTCCCTCCATTTATGAAAGAATACGAACAACAATTTTAAGAGTATTTTAGTCTTTCATCATCATTGCTTTGTTCTCATTTGATAACTTACATTTTTCCATTACTGTGCTGTCATTGGCTTTGTAGTCAGCTTTAGTATAGAACACCATTTTTTCCAGGCTGTTACTTGAAAATAAGATATTAGGGGCTTGCTGTGCTGATCAGCAATGATAGTCCCCAGGAGATCCAGCAGCAGTGTCAGGGGATAATTTGGCAATACACTCAGTTTTCTTCTTGCTAGTCTGTCTGTACTTATTCCCAGGAACATGTGACTATACGAGTATCCTGGCAAGGACAAATGGATATCCTTCTGCTGTATAATATTCACCCCACCTGATCTGACTGAGGGTTTTACCATGAAAAACAACCTTCACTGATGTCAGTAAAACTGATAAAGCAATTCGGTATAATTCCATCTGATGGTTTGTGAATAGATTCATCTGGGATTTGCAGACACATTTTTCCCAAGTATTTAATTCTAATCTTCTAACCTTGGGGTTTTCCAGTATAGCACCAAGTCCTAAAACCCAATCAAATGAGGGTGATGTAAATTCTGACCCAATTAAATGTATTAAGGGGTAATACTAAAAAAACCACCAAAAACTCAAACACACACACACAAAAAGAGAACTAAATAAGACCATAAAATTTTAATGGTAGTTCAAGAAAAAAATGTGAAAGTGATTGAAATGTTGTTTTCAAAGGACCTATCTAAAAGTTAATGGAGGAGCAAAGGAAGATTTCCCTTTCTTTCTCTTTTGTTCCAAGAAATGTGCACAGATAGGCTTAGTAACTTGCAAAACTCATGAAGGACGCCCAGGACAGAAAGATCCCATAATTTTGCTCTTATCTCTTGTACCAATCCTTGCTACATAAGCAAAATGTGTAGGAAATGTCTCTGTTGTACCTTGATAACTTCAATTCATTTTAGTTATAGAGTTGGCAGTTTCAGTTTAGGTGAAAAGCTGAAAAGCAGAGTTTCTTAATATCATATTCTCCCAAGAACAGATGTAGTTACTAAAGACACGAATTGTCTAAAATGCTCATTATTTTATCAGCAATATAAAATAAAAGCAACTGAGCATCCAGATGCACCTCAATAATTTCATGCAATTTTTTACCGTGTAAAAACTGTCAAGTCAACAATCTCACTGTGGCTGGCAAGAAATTATTCCAAGGTCAACATGTTACATAAGCAATCATGAGAAAGCTTATCTGAGACTGGGCAGCTCATGCTGACTCCCCATCATGCAACAAGCTCAATTTACCTTTCAGCCAAAGTCATGCTCTAGTTTCACTCAAGTAACAAGTCCTGCATTAGCTCCCCTAAAGACTAGTTACAGTAAATGCACAGTCTGAATTGGTTAACAAAATATTAGATATTATTACCTGTGGGTTTGGTTTTTTTTTTTTTTAATTTCCTACCCCATACCTGAGGTAGGAAATAAGATGATTTTGAAATTAAATCCACTACTACCTAGTTTTTTGTCATCAGACATGGATAGGAAAGATGACCTAATTAATATTTCCCCTTTTGTCTCAAGTAATTTCACATTCAGATTTATTCTTTTATAAATTTCTTCATTATGACAAATGAAATATTAAGCTATAGTTCAGCCTTAGCTTTTTTCAAGATTTGGCTTTCATTATGTTTTGAGAAAATTATTGCTCCAGTTTCTCATGTTCAAACATCTAAATTCCATTGCACTTCTGCTGCTTGGTTGGGTAAAGTGATGTTTACTCAAAAGGAGGGAACACTCCTTAAGTGAATAATGAATCCTACTATCTACTTGGGAATTGTTCTTGTCCCCATGAAAGATTACTGCTACATTAATAAAATACTGCTTGAATGTTCATGATGATGCAAGTAAAAAAATATTAAGGACATAGGCAAGATGAAAAGGAAAAAACAATTTCCAAAAAAATCCAAAACAACCCTTGCAAACAGGTTTTCAGCTTTTAATGTCAGTGCAGAACTCTGAATGCCTCAAGGAAAAAAAAGGGTTAAAGTATATAAAAAGGTAAGGTGATAAGCAAACATTTATCTTCTGTACTCTTGTCATTTACCTTGGAATATAATATAAGTAAAAAACCTTGAATAAACAAATAAAAGTTCTACAAACATTGTGTACAATCCAATGAATATGGAAAATCTATGTATATTTGAAATTATTTTCTCATCTCATCTGTTTAAGAAAAAAATCAACATTACATTTTATAATTCAGGATAACAGAAGTATTATCAGTTCTGTTGCTAGCATATTAGCACTTACGTATTTTTTTAAATGTTAGCTAAAAATAACAGAATAAACAATAGTTCAATTACAGCTGCAGCTTAGTATAATTCACTCCAGTATTGTGTTGACTTAAAAGTTTATCCTTTTTTCTCCAATGAAGAAGAAAATTCAGCTGAGATGTTTTCTCTTTATACAATCCTTATTCTTGTCCTGCCTTGGTTAGCTCCCTTCTTGTTATTAATAGCACCCAAGTGAAAATATGGGAGTTCTGTGGCTTGCCTTCTTAATAATGAATAAAGGTGATGCATTGTATGAAACTGCCTCAATAATTTAAAAGGTAATATCAAGCAAAGACTAACTGTAGTGGTCTGCAGAAAATATATTGCATTGAAAAATTATTTATAAGTTTCAGAGATGTTAAAATGCTAAATTTAAGTACAAAGTTCATAGTCTATTAGAAATATTAAATTTTTAACATCAAGCATAGCTATTTCCTACTTGTCTTAATCTGTAAATTATTTTGTGTTTCTGTCCTTTTGTATATATATTTAGGGATACAATAACTTAGAGACATTCTTTTGACAGGATGCCCTTTGGCCTTCAATTCTCCTTAGAAAAAGACAAAGGGATAGGAGGGTTCACTATAATCACTGCTTCTGGTTTTAAATGTATAGGCTGCTAATATCCAGAAGATGGACAAGCACTCCACTATAAAGTGAGTTTTCTTTGATACTCAAAGTCTAAGTTACACAATAGATCACTTCTGATTATTTAGTGTATAACTACCCATTTATGCACAGGTTGAATTATGAAATTAAATTACACATGCATTACACATTAAGAGCTGACTCATGCCTATTGTGTTTCATGAAAGCTTCTCCAAAACCAGTAGAGAATAATACTTCCAATGCTCTCCCATCCTATGAGACAAACTCTAGACGGGTAAAAAGATTAAATGAAAAACCAATACAAAACTGAACATAATTCTGGCAGAGGAAGTAGTAACTTGCATAACATAACTTTGTCATCCAGTCAGAGAAAATCAATAGATTTAGACCAATCACACAGTTAAAGTTCAGACTAGAGAAATAATACTCTTAAGAAACAGTTTCAAAATTATACCTAGGCACAGACTTATTCAAATTTGGCTCTTTTATGAATAGAGATCAAAAAAATCAGCAGTCCAGTATAAGCATTGGCCAAAAAAAGAAAAATTGTTATTGCTAAATATGTTGGTAAATAAATAAATGTAATACTAAACACATTGTTTGTTGTAAAACATGTGGCCGGATATACTAGAAGTGTTTTTTATTGTGGGCAGTCCTCCCTAACTGAAAAAGGATTAACACATTAACATACGGCAAAATATTTAAATCTCTGTTCTCTTATTCATCCTATCCCTGCAGAAACATGCAGTGCCTGCAAGGGGACACAGGCACCTCGCTCCCTTGCACACAGTACTTGTCGCAAAAGAGTAAAGCACAAGGAAAGACATTTTTAACAGGGGCACAGACACATACAGAAGAGGGAAAGAAAATTCAGATGAGCAGTGTAAACAGTTCAGCTTTCACAGCAGAGGTGTCCTATTCCCAGGACATGAGATGGGACATTTGAGAGCTATTGCTATATTTACAGTCTGGCACTGGTGGGCAACTTGTAATGGGCAGGAATTGCCAAGTTGTCCTGGGGCAGCAGAATTGTGAGCTGGGCTTTACCTGCATTTGCATTTACAAGCAAAGTTCCAGTATAGGCCACAATGAATAAATGGTGGCACGTATATATTATTCCTGATTTTTTATTAATACAAATTAAGATGACAGAGTCTAGAAGTAAAACCATACTGTTTTGAACCTTGGGGAGCCTAAGATGCACACAGATGTAGACTGCAATTTCCTCAACAAAGTCATCAAAACTGAGTTTTTAGACTGAGGCCAGTTCTGCAAAACTCAATGGACTGGCAAGAAGGCTTTGAGCTGCTTTGTCCTGGTACTGATGACATCAAATTTTTTTACTTTGAAAAAAGCAACAATGGCAACATTTTAATGCTATACTGTGATTATTTTCAGTTAAAATAAACAAAGCCACTCAAACAAACAAAAGCAATAATAACAGCAACACATAATGTTTACGTCTCTTAAGAAAATACTGCTGCACTATGGTGTAAACAGTGATTTACATTATGTATTCAATAGTTAGATATGGGTGTATCCTGTCTTTTATAGCTAATTTTGTCAGATGAATGTTTTTGAATATGCCAGCTTAACAATATTTGTCTCAAAAGCTTTCTCTTTCTTTACTGGGAGTTAATAGTCTTTGCACAGAGTCCATATATAGGAATTTCAATATAAATTCAGAATAGCCATGTTATTGCAACAGAGGTCACCATAAAAATGTCATCATTTACATAAGAAACAGAATGATAGCACCATCCTTCTAACTAACTAATACCTCAATACATCCAAAACCATATAAAGCCTAAAATAGTTCAGAAATAAAATAAAACTGGATTTACTTGACTCTTTAGATGGAAGGAATAATTTGAAAAAAAATTTTTTTTGAGCCTTAACACTGAATTTAATCCTTCATTTCACACTTGGAAAGTGTAGTGTTTAACCATAAAGTGCATTTAAAAATGTTAAATCTGCTTCACTTTCCCCTTCATTTGCCAAAACAATAATTGCAAGCTTTGATGCCAGGTTTGTTTTATTAGCTCATTTAGATAAGGGAACTTTTGGTCAGTGACTCAGAAGAATATTGTCTTAAAACTTTGTGAAAAAATTGTGCTACTTCAAAAGCACAATGAAATACAAAGATGCTATTGAACCTTTTATCCTCACAGGCATCCTGTACAAATCAATTCACACAGTTCCCCAGCCCTGCCAGCTATTACTAAACTGATTTTTTTTTTTTCTGTGGAGGTGTCAGAGTTCAATACTCTCTGGCCAGAATATTTTGGCTATTCCATGCATGGATGGGTTTATATTTAATATAAAATGTACTTATTTTAAACCAACATGTATTACAAAGGATTTCTGACTTAGCAGGTCACCATATACACTATAGGATATATCACCGTTTAGCAAAAAATTTGGAATTAATAGTTCAGTGCCAAAACCAATGTGATCTCCAGTGCCAGTCCCTGGGTTATGCTATCATTACCCTGGGAAAGAGCAGGGAGGTCACAGTCAGCTCCAGCCCTTGCTCTCTCTAAAAAGCTTTTGGCATTTATTTAGGGTTTATACCCCTGTTGGGCTGAGCCACCTGCCCAGTCCTGCCCGGCCGGCCTGGCTGCCCCCGGACACATCACTCTTTAGCCGAGCTGCAGGAGGAACACTGGCAGCAGCCACTGATGCCACTGGGACCTGATCCCCTTAAACAGAGGCAGCCCGGCCCCGCTGGCCACACCGGAGTGCTGGTCACACACCCGCAGTGGCCCCTGAGCCTCAGACACACAGGGCCCCTCTGCTCTGAGCCTACTGTCGTTTTAGGGGTTTTGGCCAGTCCCAGGAGATCAAGTTTATGAAATATGGTGTTACAAACGCTACTAGAGCTGCCATCCGGGTATCTCTCCTTCAGCTGCTGTAGAAACCCAAAAGATAGCCAAGCTGCTACTCATTCTTTTACTGTCATGTATTTGTAGTTTTTCAAGTACCAAACTTGCATATGTTGTCAAATGTCACAGATCCATTTAGGCTGCAGAAGCTAGACATGAAAAACTGCAAATGAAGCAGCTCCATGAAAAATGCTTATACAGATAAGATCCTGCAACTCCATGAAGGAAACGGGGCACTGTTCAGTCAGTCTTGGGTTTTAAGCAACATTTTAAGTGATTTCTGTGTACATATATAAAAGACAATTGCTGTGCATTTGGGGAGGTATCAATTTCTCTCTGTTCTGCATCTTTCTTAGGGATTTTTCTCCAGCTGTAAATCCATGCTGCAGTACTTAGTCATTAACATTGGAAAAGCCATCTAAGATCATCCAGTCCAGCTGTTAGCACAGACTACCTTGGACTAAACCACATCCCCAAGAGCCACATTCACACAATTTTGAGCACTTCCAGGGATGATGATTTCACCACTTCCCTGAGTAGCCAGTTCCAATGCCTGATCCTGCTTTCATTAAAAAAGTTTTCCTAACATCTAATCTAAACCTCCCCTCGTGCTACTTCATTGGAAATGAAATAAATTCTTTATTCCGTATAAACATTTGCACAACCAGAAGCCAAGATTTGCAAGCTTTAGTCTCAGGAAATTGTTTTTCAGTGGGAATAAACTACAGTCTGGGTACCCTACGGTGTTCAGGGTTTGCTATTTTGCTCAGCTCCTTGCACAGCCTCTCATTTTAGACTCAAGAGCCACTAGTGCAGATCCACACCAGCCACAGTAACTTACAGCTACTAAAGACAAGCTTTATTATCAACTCCTGGCAGCATTTCATGTTTGGATCCTTCTTACAGACGCTTTCAGAGTTTACAGTAATTTCTATTAGAAAATGTCAATATTTGTCAGAAGAACTCATTGCCAATTTCCACTAATGTTGCTTCTTTCCAAAGCAAAGATGGATGAATGATTTCCAGATATTTTATGGGTCAGATCATGTATGATGTTAAATCTGTTTTCATCAGATGCCATTCGATCATACTGCTCAGGATTCAGCTCCTTGTTTTCATTTTTTCGGTTAATTTTCTGAACCAGATACTATTACACCACAAATTTAACAGCAGGACTGGAACAGTAATCACACAGTGCTAGAGGATAGTGATTTTGTTTTCCTGGCACATAATATAAAGTTTCTTAGAAGAAGTAAACCTTTTCAGGCCAATATTTGACACCCAATTATTTAAATAGATTTATTGTTATTAAATGATGCTTCTGTAATTTTCTAAGGCAAAATAATAGGAGAGAGAGAGAGAAAGAGATCCACAGAGAGAGAGAGCAAAATCAGGTTTGTTTTACAGGTTCCTTCTATATTTCAGATACTTTATTTTCATTGTTTATCCTTGTTTAACTCAAGAAGAAAAAGGTGAGCTATCTAGACTGACGGGCTCTAGCTTTAGGACATTCCTTTCAGAGCACAAGTTGCAGGCTCTCCACATTGTGAATGAAATCTGAAATGAGTTAATGTGGCAGAAATGCATCCTTGAGGCTACAGTTGTCACAATATATGTACAGATACACAAATATCATTCCATTAGATCTTTTTTCCCTGAGATGTTGTTATACAACCAAACTCAAATTTAGCTGGCTCTTATGCCATTATACTCTTTCATGGCTGCAGGGACAGTAAAGGATAATTCCTTGACAATTCCTCTTCTGATCAACAAGTTAATAAAATTTTACATGTATTATAAGAAAATATTTATATTAAACTTGTCTTTTTTTCTAGGAAATAAACTGTCTTCCTAAGCACTTATAAATCCCTGCACCTTTAGGCAGTAACACAGCCTGCAATAATTTCTCAATATTTTTGTTAATTTTAACTTCTCTTAATGAAGACTTTTAACTGATATAGAAGCATCAGCTCACAGGAATAATTGTTTATCTGATGAAGATGTTAACTCATATTTGAAACTCTACTAAGCTTATTGCCTGGATGCTTGAAAGGTACCTTGAGTGCTGTGTCCAGCTCTGCCCCCTCAGTTCAGGAAGGACATTGAGCATGTCCAGAGGAGGCACCGAGGCTGGTGAGGGGCTGGGAACACAAACCCTGTGAGGAACAGCTGAGGGAGCTGGGGTTGTTTAGCCTGGAGACAAGGAGGCTCAGGGGTGACCTCATCACTCTCTACAACTCCCTGAAAGGTGGCTGTGGTCGGGTGGGGTTGGTCTCTGTCTCTAAGCAGCAGCTGACAGAACCAGAAGACAGTCTCAAGCTGTACCAGGGGAAATATAGGTTGGATATTAGGAAGAAGTTTTTTACAGAAAGAGTGATAAAATACTGGAATGGTCTGCCTGGGGAGGCGGTGGGGTCACCACCCCTGGATGTATTTAAAGAAAGACTGGATGTGTCACTCGGTGCCATGGTTTAATTGAGGTGTTAGGGCTGGGTTGGACTTGATGATCTTGAAGCTCTCTTCCAACCTAGTGATTCTGTGATTCTGTGATCATTGTTTGCCCAAACTGTCTCAGGACTAGGAAGGATGCTCAGAAACAAGCACTGATTAAAGTTCGTGGCACTTTTCCAATACATGATTCAAATTTTTTATGTTTCTTAAATTTTAGCTGTCAACATTACTGAGAGACGCTTCAGAGCTCCTTAGAGCTGCCTTTGGATGCCTCAGGTGGGATGACTGCATTGGCCAGATCAGCAGCCCCATTCAGAACTGCAGGTTTGACCTCTCTTTTGCATTCACTCCTGAAATGTCTGAAAGAGACTCAGCATTGGTGAGTCCAAATATCACAGAGGTCCTACTGTAGCTTCATCAGCTTTTCACAAAACTGAGGGAACACACCTGCTACAGGGAATAATTACAGCTCTCTCTGACTCAAACTACTGCTTCCCTTCTCACTGTTTTATAAACTGTCATTATGCTGTGGACCTTTAAAAGTTTTCTGAGTGTGCAGTGAAAAATGTACATCAATAATATGTTGACTATTGAGAAATGTTATTCTCCTAGGTACATTTGACTCCTTAAATGTCCTGAACTCCTAAATTTGTTCATAAAGCTGATATTTTTCATAGTCTTTGATGGTTGCTTTCAGTGAAGAAAGAAATTACAAGTTATGTAACTTGGTACATTTTTGAAATTAATTTTTAATATGAATAATTTGTATTAAAAGACAAGAAATAGTTTACCATAATGGGTGGGATAGCATAAAACCCTAGCAAACATAACATAGTTTAGGCAAGTTTTATTGCGTATGAAATTAAGTAAAAATAATTTTACATTCATTAGACAAGTATTATGCTTAGGATTGCACTGAGTTGTGAAATAATGATCTGTTACGCTGT
This sequence comes from Donacobius atricapilla, assembly GCA_013397315.1. NCBI lineage: Eukaryota > Metazoa > Chordata > Aves > Passeriformes > Mimidae > Donacobius > Donacobius atricapilla. The sequence goes on from WBMY01014653.1 coordinate 1,255,017, forward strand.
GCATTTATCAGCTACAAAACACTGTCACTCTCTTTCAAACCCTATTACCATATTTATAAACACTCATTTATCTGCTAAAGAATAGTCCCTCACAGCTTTATTTGTTCCATTTTCTTGCTAATAGTCTACCTTTAATCTTCATGCCTTTAGAAACGCAAGACTTCTGGCTTCCGCACACATCCATAAGCATCTGCCTCCTAAGTACATGCACATCAAGAATTGTCATGTGGGTCTTTGGTGCCTCTAATTTGCAAGTGCCAAATTGCTGACAGACTTCTGTAAAATGGTAACAATGTCCTTTCTTTAAAATTAATCTCCAGCTCAAAAAGGTCACTTTACCTTATTTGTGACTCTTTTTCTCCTTCAACTAACCAGACAACTTTCCAACTTTTCCAACACTAATGTTCTATTAATAGTAGTATACCAAGCATATCATTTTTAATATAGAGTCTCAATTATGATTTTCTGAGTTGATTTTCTTTCCGGTAATTTCCTTGTTAAATAAGAAACATTATATAGGCCATAGACTGCTATGTATATTTACCATGGAAATTCAAAGGGACTCTCACATCCATCAATATAAAGCAGAATTGTGTCCATGCTTTACAAGGCAAAGAGACCCTATGAATACAGACTGACCCATCCCTGCCCTTGTTCTCCTTTCCAAGGATCCTGTTCATAATTAATTACTAGTTTGTCTTACTTTCTGGTTAAATATTATTATTGCCATTCTGTCCAGCTCAATATTACACACAGTTCTGTAGGAACCCCATCTGCTTTGTGCTCTCAGGGGTGAATGTCCACAAAGATCTGTTCCTCTCCTTCCTGTTCCACTTTCTTCCAGCTAGATATTCCCCTATATCTCACACTTGTGAGACTTTCTGTCCAGTTGAGCTAAAATTGGCTACCAGCTTTAGAAATCATTGGAAAAAGAATGACAGGCAGATATACACACACATACACACAGAGTACAATTACAGAAGAAGTTGGGTTAAAAGTTAAATTACATCAGCACAAACATTTGATTGTAAACCATGCAAGTGAAATTAAATGCCAAAATGTAGAAAAACATTTGAATTTCTACAGAGGTTACATGCAGTGTTGATATTTTAAAATCTGATTCCTAACAGAAGTCAGTGATTCATCCTTTATTTCTTGTGATAAAATGAGAGGTTTGCATCATGTGACATTTCTGAACTGGCAGACCAACTTGTACTGAAGCTCCATTTGGTGCCATTAAGGAATCAACTGTCTTGAAGTTGTTAGCTTCTGAAATTCCCTTCTGTCAGTGAATCCTTACTATTTATACTCTTTGGAAAGGAGGATGAGTTTTGTTGCAACAGAAGAAATGCTGAGCTGCAGCTTGTTAATTTTTTTCTTTCCATTGGCATGTACTTTTCTTCAGAACTGAACACAGCTTTGACCATACTTTTTGTCATGTTTTTCACTTTGCATTTATTGCTACCCTTAGCAAGAGGGGTGACAAAGGCTGTGGCTCTTCCTTTAGGTTCCTTCTCTCAGTGGAGTTCTAACATGCAACAAGATAATACGCAAACATCAAAAAATGTTTTTAAATTTTTTTTAAACAATTGTGAAATTATCTTCTGCTTCCAGGGGGAAGAATTTAGTAATGAAAGTATGCTGCATGCTATTCCTCTAAAAACGAGCTTGACAAAACTGCTACAAGAAAAACGTCTTCCCTCTAACATGTCTACTGTTTAAAACACAAGTTGGGCTGTATTTTGCAGAGAGTGGTTGACATCTTCCTCTTTCCAATCCTAAGTGAAAGCCATGGCACTCTTTGGTCAGGTGCTCCAGCTTTGGCCGTCAGCATTTCAAGTGCTTCGTCTGAGAGCTGGAGTTCCACTTCAATTAAAAGAGTGCCTAGACAGGTAATTCAGCCAAAAAATCTTGAGCCCCAAGATGTAATAGGATGAGTTCTCTCTTTCCCTATCTCCAGGGCTATAGACAAAACATAAATGTCTGATGCAGACTGGTTTCACAGTCTTCTTAAATTTAGCTGGCATTAAGTGAGTTTAATCCAGGTCTATGGCACTTTTCCACACTGAGGTGATAGAAGTGCTAGTATTTTCTGGGAATTGCAAGGCTACATTTTTTCATTCCAGATTCATACAGCAGATGTTCTAAGCTTCTACAGATACAGCAACTGCAGCATCAGAGCTGTATCCAGACTTTGTATTTAGACTATACCTAAATACAAAGGGTTTGTCTCTGTGATAGAACTAAACTAAATAACTTTGCTAAAATATTTAATATATTTCATATCTTTTTCTTCTTTTCTTTTTATGTTTAAGTGATAGAAAAATTTCTGTCTTTTATTAGAGAGAATGAAAATTTTTCAAACCAGGTTGGATCCCAATCTCCTGTACTTGATGGCATGTTTCCTCCAGTTAATTGCACCTTTCCACATATGTAACCACAGTTTCATTACAAAGTTCTTGGTTTTGGTGATGCAGTTACAAAAGTGGATGTGATGAACTCAAAACAGCAGGAGATGTGTGAGGCAGAGCAGCAGTGATGCATGAGCCACGTTGGTACCTGTGGGACCAGTACCAGCCCAGCCATCTGGAAATACGATCCCTTGTTTTGTCAATATGTCTCAAAATCAGTCTCGCTGTTGACACTTCATCTGGCTAAGATAATACAGGGAGTTCATTTTTGGGAATATTTACCTGCAGCTGTTTGGAGGGTTCATGTGGTAAAATCTGCTCTTTAATTACTTTGCCACAAATACTTGTTCCAAAGAAATGCCCACTGGTGCTTCATAAAAATATGTCGTTACTGTTCAATCTTGCATGCATTCAGATGAAAATTGTGCAAATGCCAGCAAGAGAGTCAAGCAAATTGAACCCAAACTCCATATCAAATGAATTCAGCTCTCGATTGCTTTTGAACAAAATATTAAATGGTAAACTTCAAGACATCATTATAAGAAACCTCTAATAGACCCATGTGTAAGGAAGTTAAAGAAAGAAATTTTTTAAAAATCACATATTTTAAAGTCTTAAATATTAATTTTCTGAGTAAGTTGTGTTTTCCATTAAAGCAGCTCTTCATTTTTTTTTCTCATTTTTCACATCAAACACAAGAGTTGCAGCAATGGTGCAAATTTTTCACCTCAAAATAGTCATATTCTAATGAGATTTCTGTCCTCACAACTACAGACCCCAAAAGTGCTGGCACAGGAGTGCCACGGTAGCTGAGTTGCAGTGACTGCCACAGGAAGTTTCACTGTGCAGCAGCTGCCCCAGGTATGTGCTGTGCACCTGTACATAACATGGTGGGTCAATCCTCGTATAGGTAGAGACAGGAACACTGATTTCAGCTACAGTGAGGCAGAGTTTGCTTGGCCTACTTATTTTAAGTTTGTCTGATATTTTTGAACTTTGTTTTGGAAGTTTATTCTCTACTTATCTTTCCCCGTCTATAATTGCCTCTTAAATGAATCTTTTTCCATTATCAGATCTGGATGACTTTGTTTCCCTTGCTGAGGAAGTGAAGTTGCCGTTACCCGTCCAGATAATTAACTCTGGGTATCTGTGTTGCCTCTGCTGGGCAGCACCCTGGCTATTATTGCAAAACAAGAAGGCTCAACACCACATTAGGCTAAAAATGATTTATGAGCAGATGTAAAAGCTGCAGACATTGCCAAGAAAAAAGTATCAAATGTCAACTGAGCTTTGAAATGCTCCATGCTCTTCCAGCTGAGATTCTGGTAGAGCAGCTAAACATCCTCCAGTGTGTATTGTATCCTTGTAACCACTGATTGCTAATTCCAGAGGCTCGTGTTACTGAAGCTTAACCAAATGAACACTAAGCGTGTTTATCAACACTGCTGAACAACGTTGTGTTACTGAATAAACACGATCAAGGGAAGGGTTGGAAGAGAGAAGAGAATTTGGCTGCTGGTGATAATTTCCAGTTGGGAAGCAATTATTTAGATAGCGGAATTTAGTCTGAGAATAAAGAGTTTAGTAAGTGCTGGATTTGCATAATAGTAATACATGTCACTTTAAATTTCCTCCTGGCGTTTTCATGCACTTTTAAAATGAATCCTAATTATAAATGTTATACAAGTCTCACATAATGTGAATTTACTTGTATGTACATTTGCATTATCCTCATTTCTAAGTGTACTGATGATTAACATTAGTAGCCAAGCTATTACGTTAAATTCGGGAGTATGCTACACACCATCTTTTAGAAATTAAATGTTATGCACATTAAATGTGCAGAGAACTTTAAAACTTCAACCCTAATCAACTGTACAAAAAAGAAAAAAAAAAACCCAAAAAAATCTTAAAGTGAAATCAGGATTAAAAGCAAAATCAGAATTAAATATTGTACTTGATATACTAAATTTAAATATGAAAACAAAGGATTTTTAAAAAGCCCAAACCCATCACGTTGGTTTCTGATAGTGTAAATGGAAGGAAGGCTTTTCAAAGAAGACACTTAAAAAATTTTACAGAAACTCACTTTCTCATATGAATTTTTAGGCTACAACTTTTCATTTTTCACGTACTGTGTGACAAATATGAATGACATTAAATTTCTCTGAGCACTAGTACAATTATCCTGAGCTAGACCATTCTCCAAAGTGAGTCACTGCTGCCATCTGGAAGTCAATGAATTGAATTAAGATGTTTATATCTTAGGTTCAGGCTAGAAAAACTATGGTGAAAGTTGTAAATATAACCTAAGGTGAGAGAACCTGAGAACATGGATCCCATCCATGTGAAAACAGTGGATTCCCCATTGCAAAATTTACTAAACTGTTGTGCAAGCGTACAATTTAGTATAATCAGGATACGTATGCATTTAAATAATTTGATTGATTTTTCTTTTTTTTTTTTTTTTTTTTGTATTTCACCAGAATGGCTTATTTTTATCCTGACCTGATCCTGAAATCTCTGAATTAATATTAATAAACTTTCAATCTATCCAGTAGAAACTTCACTATTTGAAGATTTCCTTATGGAGAAGTCATTCTTTCCAATGTTCCATTTTTTGAGGACTGATAAAAAAAAAAAAACAAAAACAACCAAACAAAAAACCCAAACAAACAAAATCACATTTACTTGCATGCAGACAATGCAGAAAAAAGTTGCATGGAGTCTACTGGCATATGTCAAATGAAGAAATGTTTCCTGCTGTCTATAGCATTGAATTTTCCTTGATAAATCCAGTGATAGAGTGTTTTAGTCAGAGAACTGCCTCAGAAAAAATGCATTAACATATGGTTAGCATTGCACTCGCATATCCAGCTGCCTGATCCAATTATCCTATCTTAAAAGAAGAATAATTTATGCTTTCTACTGAATACCTACAATGTGTCTTTTAATAGTTAACACAAAAGGTTTGGACAATCCAGCGGAATAAATCTCACAGACTTTTAAAAAACATAATCTTCATAAACAGTGTCAGTTTGGAAATAGGTGATCTCGAGGTCAGCCTTTGAGAATTCTTCCATCAAAGACAAACCTGGCAGCGATGTCTGAGGTGCCGGTTTGGTACAACTTGTAAAGCTGTCCCCAGGAGAGCGGGCAGCAGGAATCCCTGCAGCCTCAGGGCTGCAGAGCCCCCCGAGCCAGGCTGAGCCTCGGGCTCTGGCACCTGCACCGTTCCCAACCCTGCCTAGAGAGGGGCTCCAGCACTGCCCTCACCCTGAGTGTGTGTGACCCCTGCGGCCCGGCAGGGTCATTGTTATACACACACAGACACACACACACACACACACACACACACACTCTTCGGTGAGAAGGCATGAACTGTGTATTAAAAGATCTGACTCCACTTTTTATAGTATCTCTAAAATAGCCAGGGACTGGGGGAGAAGGTTGACACCTCTCCCCATCCCGTTGGTCAAGACAACTGTCCATCAGCTGTTCATGCCTCTAATACAAAGAATGTAAACTACCTAGGCTAAGGAAAACATTGCTTCTATTTATAACAGCTGTGTGTGAGAAACAATCTAAGAACTATGAAACTGTGAGACACAAAAAGAGGGCTGAAAAATCAGGGCAACACAGCAGCTCCTGGCAACCTTTCTGACTGGGAGCTGCAGCAACAGCAGTATTCCAGGCAGATGTCATTTCTCTTTGTGTGGGTTTTTTTTTTTTTCTAATTAACATTTTTGTATGGCTAATTAAATTTATTAACAAAGCTATTTCATTGCTCGGTAAATAAGAGTTCATTAAAAACACATTATTGAATACTTAACAACAACACGATAAAAAGTATAGAAAGGGTAAGTTAATGATCATATTTGTACTAATATCATAGTATGAGAATGCTCATTAATATTATTTATTTTAGATTGCCTCAGTAAACATTATTATTTGCTACACATTCCTAACATGTTTTAATGATCTTTTATTTATCCAGCGAACAATGAAAAATGATGATGTGCAAGCATTTGTTCAAGGCTTTACGGCTTGTAATAAGGTTGTACTTGAACACAAGAACAATTAACACACCAGCACATGAGAGATTTTATTGATAGCACAAAGACAATCTTAGGAAATTACCCATGACGAGCTCTGAAGCAGATAGGCACAATCTGAACTCTGCCAAAGGAATACATGGGTGCTCAGTGTCTTGCTGACTGAGGTTTGGGACTGAGCACTCAGGGAGAGAGTGGGACAGGCTCAGTACTGGTGTGTGAGATACACCACATGGCTTCCCAAAGCAGAAGCACTCTGATAATTGATAACATACTTGCATGGGGCCCTGAACTTTAATTTTGGACTTGAACCTGTTTCCCCTGGAGTTACAGGAAGTTTTTCCTTCCAGTTTTGGAAAAATCAGATTCTCCCTTCAAGCTGGTATGCAATTTAACAGTTTTCCACACACATAACACCCAGGCAGTACCATCTCAGTTCTTCAGCCTCTTGGTATTATTACTTAAACTAAGTTCATCAATATTATTTATTCATTATGGGTTGTATGGAGACCAACGCTTTGTGGTTCATTAGTCTCACAAGAAGATACATGTAAATGGTTCAGTCATCCAAAATCCAATTGCTGCCTTGTATAGTTCACTCTCTTAGGGTTACTGAAACAGTAAAAAACTCAGCGCACTTTGCATGTCACTGACTGTTTCTTACACGGTATTTGTTTGTGTGCTGAAGAGAGATACGAGAACAAACACACTTGTGAATATAAATAATATTTACTGAAGAGATTTTGACTTCTGGTGTGCTACCAAAGTAACTACGGACTTCCTCGCAGCACACAGAGAGATGACATAGCACAGTGTGTTCTGTAAGTCACTTCTAATTCCCATCAACTCCAGAACTGCTTTATAAATTGCTGGGGTGAGTTAAGTTTCCAGCTATCACAGTCTTATGTAATTTCCTGAGACACCTGCATAGCTGTTCATGAGAAATCTGTTGTAACAAGCAATAACCAGAGTAAAAATAATATAAAGATTGTAAAAAACAGGCAAAAATATAATGTAAATTGAAACAGTAAGGTTAAGTCTCTCAGCAGGAGTGAGCAGGATTCAGTACCACTGAGCTCTGAAAGGCACCACCATAACAACAGTTTGGGATTCAACACAAGAGCACAAAATTCAGAAATATGACTTCAAACTCTAGCAAACTTTTCACACAGCAAAGAGAGGCTTGCTGTTTTTAGTAAGAAGTAAGACTTTTTTTGTCCACAATGATCTGTGTTTTCAGATGTCTCTGCTTTGCTGCCTGACAGAACACTTCTGATGTAGCACAAGTTCTGCCTCTCAGGGCTTGCTCTACAGATACTAGTTTATTCATAGGGAGTGAATCCATCCCTGCAGAGATTGACTTCTGCATTCAAAGAACAGTTAAGGGTTTTGATTGTCCGTAAATAACCTCAATATGGTTTCAAAATGAATGTGAACTTGATACTTTTGTTTGTCAAACATGTAGGAAGAACTTGTGTCACCAAGAATCAGAAGCCTGAAACAGCAGGTATGAGACACAGGAACACTGTGTAGCCCTCAATAAGCAGCCATTTGCATAAGAGGGCACGCATTTGACAATACACAGTAAGAGGCAAAGTTATGAACATCAATTATTTCCCTTCTTATGGCAGTGCAAAGCATCTCGCTCCTCGAGGCTGCACGAGAGCTCTGCGGAGCTCCGTGTGTTTTGGGCTGCCAGTGTTGTAGCTGTGCCTTTGCCTCCCCTGACACGGTGTGCTCATGGGAAAAGCATTTCCTCCTGAGGTCTTGAATTCCTTCTGTACTTATCCTCCTCTTTCCTCCAGGGAAAATATACTGATCACACGAATGCTCATGCACAGCAATGGCACTTTGAAGACTTGCACAAATGACAACATTAAAAATAAGGCGTGATCAAGGGGGATGATGTTATTCAGAGAGACTGAAACTTAAATGGGAACTTCAGAATGCCATTTTCACATCCAACTTCAAAGTGACCTACAGAACATCCTACATTACCAAAATGGGCAAATGATACATAAGCAAGGAATTCTTAATGGAGATAATAGCCATAATGAAAAGTTGAAAACAAACTCTAGATTAAACAAATTCACACACAATTTGAAAGTACAGTAAAGAATGATTTCACTGAAATGAAAATATATTTGAAAACTACTTGGCTGCAGTAAGCAAGTTTATGTCAATAACATTTATTGGCTGTAAGGACTCAGCGCCTGACAGAAATAAAGGCATTTAATAATGTCCTAAAAGGAGTTTATTTCTTTCTGAGATTATCATGACACCAGAGTCAGGCATTGGGATTCTAGAAATTGTATAAGTACTGTGTTATGCTAAGTTTTGGTGTTCTGGGATACATATATACCATATCAGAAGAACTGGTTTCCCAAAGAATGCCTTATAACTACATTTGGGTATGACAGAGGCAAGGTTGCAGCCAGGCTTCCTTTGCTATTGTGCCATGAGGCAGAGACAATGAACTGTAATACATTTATTTTGTCAGGCCTCTTCAGAGAACCCTTGTCATCACACCTCCAGAGAAACCAGTACTGCCCTTGCCCAATTCCACAGAGAAAAATTGGACTTTTTACTGTAACAAAATTTAATTATTCTTTTAAAATTCTTTACAGAAAAGGGGTGACCAGTAGGAAGAAATTAGAGAAGGTCACTATAGCTCCTTGAAATGTGGATTTATAAATAGGGACTGTGGAAGTATCAGACATATAAATCTCCAGAGTGTAGAAGTGTAGGAGGGATAGAGCAAAGAGGGGTTTGCAGAGTGTTTCTTTTTAATTAGTAAGGAAACTTTTTAAAGTGCTAAATCCACTTTAAAAGAAGCTGCGCCTCAGACAAAACAGAAGATGGGCATCATCGTTACCCAGAAGTTTCTGACATCTCTAATTTCTTTATTCCCAGGGCTTTCTAGAGAGATGTGAAGTCTGGGTTGCTGCAGGAATTTACAGCAATCTAGGCCAGTCCCTTGGCAGCACCCAAGACTCTTAAACTAGAGTCTGATAAAATTTTCCCAGCACACAAGCAGCGGATTCCCTTCATTTTCTGAGCTCAGTAACTGCTTCTGTGCACTAGCTGCTGTTACCTGGTGAGGCTACAGCAAGACTGTGCCCTTGACAGCTTTTACTTTAAACTTTATTAAGGCTTGCATGTCTGCATAAAGACAGGTTATATTTACTTCTCTAACTGAAACTGGCAGCTCTTGTTGATATAAAACAGAGACAGAACCACTCTGGGTCAACTCAATTCACTCACTGTTTGAAAGAGACTCTTGAACTTCATTTCAATGTAGATAGCACTCTCTTTTTAACCCTCCAAGTTGTCTTTACTTTTCCTCCTCACATTCTTCTATTTGGAAAACAATTCAGATTCCCATAGTAGTGTTAATTAACATTGATTTAATTTTAAGTTAAGTATATATTTAAAGTTAAGCAGTAGATACATAAATTCCAGAACCAGGGCCAACATTTGTGCCAGTCAAATCATATAAACCATACAAACCAAAAATAATCAACAAAGAAGGTAATTTTAATGATTTAAATAAAAAAAGTTATTTTAAAAGTACCATTAAATAGATGTCATCAAAACAATATTATGCAGGTTAACTTTACTGCCTTTGTTTAGGAAATTCCCATCAGCTAAAAAGAATGGTAATTTCAACATAGGCAAAGGAGAACAGTCATTAAGTGAGTGCTAATGAATTTCTCCTTTATTAAAATATTGTCAAACTGGAAACTGTGATCTCAGCTCATTAGAGCAGTAATTGTGTTTACTCACTTATTTACTCAGCAATAGCTAAGGTACTTACTGAAATTACTTCAATACACAGCAGAATGGAGTTGAATGGCAGCAAAGAGGACAGTGAAGAGCTTAAGAAATTTCATTTGCTAACTACACCCAAACTATTCAAAGATAAACAGCTGGTTTTTTCAATTTATTCTGGTTTACAGAGGCAAAGACAACATGGCTCAGGACCTCTGCCCTCAGCCATTCTACGTTGTGTGACAGTGAACATTTCTCACCCTGGTTTGTGTTCTTTCTCTACTGCCCAGGCAGCTGTGGCAGTACCCAGGGATGCACAAAGCTTGAGTACTAATTCCTCCAGCCTCTACTATCATTCTTGAGGTCAGATATTAACCAATAACGTCATCATTCAACAGAAGGAAAAGATTGCTGAATCAATAGCAAAGGTTTTGGGAGATTTTTTTCAGACTCTAAAAAAAGGTGAAAAAGGTAACATTTTCAGTACTCTTTTTTAGGTATTGTGGATATTTTGAGAATTACTGCTGATAGTGCACTGAGCATCACCAGTGTTCTCTATAAAACTGACCCTGAAAGTAGGTGTAGAATTGTGCCACTGAGTGTAAATGGATATTGCTCTATGTGTGTGCCTGCAGAGGCACCTGTACAGAACTCACAGTGGAGTTTTTAGTGCTGCAGTAGTGCTGAGACCTGTCTGTTAAGCAACAGGGTAAATAAAAACCATAGCATTTGTCCTATGAGTCCTCTCCTAAAAATGAGCAGCAAAATTGATGTCCGTCAGACTCAAGTGGGACAACACAACACAATTAAGCTCAATTTTCACAACATTTTATTCTGAAGAAATCTGTTTTCAAATGGATCAAAATACTGGCTTATTCAGCTTCCAAAAGTGCACTTTAAGTTAAATCCTACAATCATCTACATGTCCTTAAAATTAGTCTTGTATATACAAAGTAACTTTAGCATTTTATAAACTATTTGTACAAAGTTGTCATAAAACAGCCCCAGTACAGCCAATTCTATGGTCAGATGCTTCCTGGGATCACTTCTGCATGAAAATGATGCCAATTTCATCCACAAATATACAGCTACAATTCACTGGAAGTCTCTAGATTAAATCCCTTGTGGAGTTAAGGCCAATATTTTCCAAATAAGAAAATTTAACAAAGGTCATGACCTAACTTAGGAAAGGCCTTTAATACCCACTAGAACATCAGGAGCAGAAAGCAACAATATTCTTTGAAAGGCTGCTCTGTACTTCCAATTATTGTTTTATACCTCTAGCACTTGTAGATGATGAAGACATGTATTATTGATGAAGTGTGGGCAATTTTTTCTGAGCTCAGTTTATCAGCTATCTTTGAATTGCAGCCTCCTTAAGAGTGCCAGCATGGAATCCACTGTGTGATGGGGATGAAGGCTTGAACAATATCTCAAAAACAGCGAATGCTTGAGGGTGCTTCCTGTACTGTGTGCTAGCTGGAAAGTTTTATTTAAAATTCCTTTTGACCTACACGTTATTATCAAGGATCACATTTTCTGCAAGCAGATTGTCAAAAATGCAGAATGCCTGTTCTTCACACTAACCTTTTATGGAGTTTTTCTAAAAATATAATTAGCTAAAAGGACAAGTTGGAAATCGTGTTAATATTAATTGTAGCAGATGGAATTTTGAGGGGAAGCAGAAAGGCTAATTTTGATTTCTTACTTAAAAATAGAGCTGTACCAGCTGCAAGTTATTCCCAGCCAACTTGTATTCACTAAAACTGAAAAAAAGACTGTCAAGCTCATTGGTAGCCAACATCCTTGCTCACAAATCTAGAGGCAGCAGGATAGGACTTCTGAACTTGTGATGCATTGCACACAAACCCTTCTCCCAGAACATGATGGCTGTGTTAAACTGTGTCAAATCTTAAAGAGATTTATTCTGAGGATAAGAATTTATAGTGCTTGTCACCATAGGTGATATTGCCAAAGCTGTGCAGAATATCAGCAATTAGCCTACCCTGTAGTCATGTCTGTGAGCAGAAAATGTGCTTGTTACCCAATACAGGTCTGCTTGGTATAAATAATTCTAGCAGTTATCAGTGCTGATTTACTTTAGAAACATGGAGCCTGATCTGACTTCAGATTCTTCAGACTTCTGAGGGATTTTAAGGTGCTTTTTTGGTTCCTCAGTTAGGTGTTTTAACCACAATAATTGATGTATTATCATTTTTTGGGGAAAATCTTATTTTGCCTTTTAAATTTCAAGATAGACACACATCAGCAGTAGCTGCTTTATCAGAGACAAGCCTTTCCTGCTGAAGTACATTTCATGTCCAGAAGAGATTCGTGGTATCCATTCAAACTCAATTATTTCTTCTGAAGTTTGTCTAACCCTATGCTATTCAGGGGTTAGTTTTGACATTTCTCCCACTAAATTATAGGGTGTCTCACCTCTCTGAAGACACAAATGCCATTTTAGCAGATCAGGTGCCACCTCCAGTAGGTGACTAGCCCACTAACTTGACTCAATGTCGTTAAACTTCCCCCACATGGTGACTCAGTTCGTGCATTTCAGTGTAAAGCATCTCTAGTTAAAGAATCTCATACTGTACATCTGCTCATAAATTGATTAAAAATGCTTCAAAGAGACTCATTCAATGGATTAATGCATGCAGGTCATTACTGACTGTTAACTGAGATCTGAACTGATGGAAATTAATTGCTTCAAGATTAAATTAGCTTGTGCTAAGGGATTCTCAAAACTTTTGAAGGAAAATGCAAGAGCACCGCCATCTCCTCATCTCCAAAGTCTGCTCTGAACTTCTCTACTCTTTTTAGAAGGCCTTGTAGACAAAATATGTTCCTACTCTAATTCTTGTTTCATAAACCAGTGTTGGGCATTTCCAGAGACTGCAACTTACCCTGTATAAGTTTCAGGTTTTATTCGTAGGTGAACCACGTTCAGTGTACCCTGGCTATGCTGCCAGGAGAAAGGTCCTTTCTTCAGGAGGATGAGAGGTTGAAGCCATTTTATCTGCATAACCAAATGTAAATTTCTCAGTTTATCTGGTTATATATATGATTCAAGTAGGGAGTCTTTACAGCAGTACGAGCAATTTTATTGTTACTAAGAACTCTCATTTGAATACTGCTCATGGGATTTCAAGGATAAAGCATTGCTTTCTGTACACATTATAGAATTCCTTGCTATCTCACGTTGCAGCCTTAAAGTCCAACTGTACTTTATTATTGACTATTTAATATTTCTTATCTAGGGTTATTTGAAGCCTGCTTTCTAAATAAAAAAAATGGCTAAAGAGGTGGCCAAGATCAAGGCAAGTGTAATAGCACTATAGTCTCATGTCTCAGCCCCAGCTGATGTACTATATACTGGTTTTATGTAATAGTGCTCTTTACCTATACTCACAGTTTTACACTGGTTGAAACAGAGTTAACTAATGTAATAACTGGTTATGTCCCAAATAACTGTTGAGAGGTGTGAGGGGAGAGAAGAAGTTGAAAANGTTATTGACTGTAAATTCTTTATTAATTCAAGATGAGATCAGAATAACTTAGAGCTCCTTATATTTTGAAGCAAAACAAAGTTTGACTTCAAAATGGCACACAGCAAATTCAGGCTAACACTAATGACTATGGACAGGCAGATTTCTTTTAGCTTTACGATCATATCCTTACTACAACATCAGAAGATGAGCTAGGAAAGAAGTCTAATCTTACTGCAAAACCCAGGGTAGCATAAATGTTCTGACAATAAAGCCCTTTTTAACACGGAAAATATAAGCAGTGTTTCCCTAATCCTTGTCAAAGAAAAAATAATGGCAAGTGCTTAGAGTGAACCTAATATTTGCATAACTTCATTAAATTGGCAGATACTTTTTCTAAAATTCCATTTAGTTATCATTCATTGGAGGTGAAATACATTAAGCACTTGTGGAAAATGGTTTAGCCACCAAATCTAAAAACAAGGTTAAAAATGCAGAGTACTCACTTCTTGTACCACATGGTAGGGGTACAAGCAGCAGCTTAAACATGATCCCTGAATCCTTAAATGACCATGAGGATATAGTCTCAGGAATATAAAAATAAGAATTGTTTATTCATTTTTTGCTTCTTCTCCCCTGACATATACATATATATTTCTTATATATAAAAATATATATGTATATGTATACGTTTATAGTAAGAATTTACACCTTTTCCCATCAGACAGGGATAAAAGTCATAATCCTCAACCTCAATTTACTATTTGCATCCTTAATGACTGCAACAGCCAAATCCTTCTTGGTGTAGAGAGATCAGCTGCACTGCCTGCACTGCGAAAGGCTATCAGGGAGAGACGTGGAAGTGTGGGAGAATGGATTGAAGGCAAAAACAGTTCTCCTTATGGTTTGGGGTTTTTTTTAGGTTATTTTTTTCTTTTGCTTTCACCAAAGATTTGTAATAACGCCACCACTTTACAGTCTGCTGGGTCTTCCCTTTAATGCTGCACAGCACAGGCATTCTTGCAGTCATAACAGGTTCTATGATGTGTGACCTTTCATAAGCTTTATTTAGAGATTTTTGTTCTTATTACCCTTAAAGAACAACTCTTCAATGGACATAATGTACTGGCTAGTAGAAATTTATTATCACAATTATGCTATGCTAATGTAGCTTGGATAATTTCCCATCTCACTTTTTACTCCTGATTTGCCTACCTTGCTCCTAATCAGGGAAATTTGGCTGGCTACAGGTATCTTTTGGACAATAAGCTAATTTCTCACAAGACAAATAAATCACAACAGAATTAATTTAGCATTTCATTAGAACTTTAGCTCTTTTTCCTGTTAGAAAAGTCATTTAAAAAGTGAAACAGAGATGTACAATCATGTGTGTAACAAAACCCTGTTATTGAAGAGTGCAAGTCACCTCTTATCCCTGGCTTCTAAAATTTCAGCATCTGGCGAAACTAATCAATGCTTTTTTTCTTCTGTAGAAAGAAATTAGGTATTCACAGAGTGTGGTTGCACACCTGTTATGGAGACATTAAAAATAGCTGGGATTAACAGTCCACAAAAAGCATCACCTCACTACCCTATCTAGGAAAATGTCCTGATTGCTGGACTAGCCATGTACTTCTAAAAATCAAAGTAAACAATAAGATTCTTATCTACTTTGTCATTATGGCTAAACTAACATCACAGCATAGCCTCAAAATTCATGAGCTATAACTTTCATTGACATTTATAAAAGTATATGCTAATAGTTTATATGGACAATTTGACAATCAAAGGCTTTGAAGACAATTTTTAATCCATTTTAGTTTGGTTTTTAAAAAGGCGTGCTAAAATTTCTTTTCTCTAGTTTGGCAAATATTTAAATGATTTTTTATCTTTCCTCCGTGAAAATTTTATAGAGAATTTCAAAATTTCACATTTGACTGAGCGTCTCCAAAACAGGGTGAGGAAATTTTTCATGGAAGTCTGTAGCTACTGTGAGGGCTCTAATACCTTTGCCCTGAAGCTTAATCTGCAATGGACAGAGCCAACCCACAGTATTGTTTAAAAAGTAGTTTTCTGCACAGCTCAAGGAGAGATGACATCATAAATAAAAAAGTCAGTGGTGACTGCACTGAGCAGTATTGCCTAATTTGAGGAGAAGGTGTAAAAGGCAAAATCTGATTATTGCATGATAAATGTAATTATAAAAATACTCCAAACAAGTGTGACACATTGTAGACAGATCAGGAAAAAACTTAAGGTGGGGAAAATAAAACAGGGCTACAGAACTTTGCATGAAACTTGCTATCACAAGGTATCATTGAGACAAGTGGCTTAGGAGACGTCAAAGAAAAGACGAGACTCTGAAGTCGAGCATTTCCTAGAGAACACAGAACTATTAAACACTTTACTTTTGCCTCAGGTCAGGAAGTGTTACTCGTCTCATATAACAACCCTGTGCAGTTCAAGACTTTATGAAGGTTTCATTTTTTTTTTTT
>WBMY01014653.1:1271252-1362347 GCA_013397315.1 Donacobius atricapilla
TGAGGGATGCATTTCCCACTGCCGTACACCAGGATGCTTGACTGCATTGACAATTGCTTTAATCTAATCCAATTGTGTCTATAGCATGACTAGTAATAAGATCTGCTGTTATGCCATTTCCTCTGTTATGGGGAGATCATGCATTACAGGCATTCATTTACGGCTCCTGAACATTCTTGGCACCTTGCTGACTAATCTTACCAATATTTTCATCTTGCAGTGCATATATTATATTCTAATCAGCAGCACCTTGTGGGGTTTTTTCTTTATTCTTTTAGTCTCAGTTTCTATTTAGTTTTCCAAAGTCTTGAATTCCTCAAAGGTGCTTTGTTTTTCTCTAGAAACTGTAAAAGTCCAACCCTGGGGCTGATGAATTTGTTCAGCATTGCCTTTATGTGCCATAGCAGGTAACATCTATCCTAAGTCATTGGATTATAAAATGATGTGATCTAAGGAGACATCTGACAAGTTACAATGGATGCCACAAAGGTAATTGCCACAAGTTTATAAAATGTGCAATGCTTTTCAAGAATGGCTATCCCATACGTGACCTGTTTCCTAAACAAGTAACCAACTGTATCAACCAGTTCCTTTTCTTTTAAAAATAACCTTTGTTCTTATGGCTTCTCCCTGCAAGACTCTGGCCTTGTGCCCAAAGAAGTGAGACCGTTGATATAGAGTGTTTGGAAATGGCAGTAGAACATTGTACTCTGAATACTGCCCTCTAAAATTCCCCTAAGAGGTGCAAATTTAAAGAACAAATAAAATTAGCCAAAGTTTCCAAATTTCTTTTCTATAGTTAATCTTGTTAAAATCTGTGTTATTCCAGCTACCTCCAGATCTCTTAAGGGTTTTGATTATATGGAAATATACCAGTTTTATTCCAGCATATCTGCAAGGAGCTACAATGTCTAAGGTATGCTGAAACAGAAATGCACTCATAAATACTGTTCAAAGAGACATTTGTATAGACACTGCTTCTGCATAGTCACACCTTTGCTATTTAAACAGCACAGAAGCAACCAAATACCATACAGAAATGGAATTCATATTGGCAAGCCAAGTACTACCCCAATACAATGATAAGAATGTTATCTTCGTTTAATATGTTGCACATAATTCAAACATCTTTCTAAAATTTATAAAGCTGGAATTTAAAAGCATCTATTACTACTAGTGTTTAGTTTTCTCTTCAAGTGTGACATGAAATGATTGAAGATTAAGTAGGGAGAGTTCAGTTTGAAATAGTAGGAGTTCCTAATATGCTAAAAGTAAACATTCCCTAAAAATTCCCAAGTTAATGTCAAAGTAATCCTTTAGAAAGTGGTATTATGCTATTTAAATACTGAATTTGATAGTTTTGTTTTTATTAGTGAAAATTACACATTAATAAAAATTGATATGACACTGTAAACCTACAGAAAAACACACATACCTCTCCTTTGACCTTCTCTGTCACCCTAAAAATGGGATTTCAGTGAAGCCAGGACCTATGAAGATACTGAGATGTTGCATTTGAAGAGCAGCTGAGAAAGACAAAATGTCCTCTCAACCCCTCTGTATTTGTGTCTCCTCATCACTCACACTGCACTGGGAAATCCATCTTTCCTTCCACTGAAAGGCTTTGGAGATAGGATGAAGTTTATTGCGGAGCTTTTGGAAATTTTTAGCCAGCAGGCACTCTTAGGTGGGGTGACTCACAGGAAGCACACAATGTCTGTAATGATCGTTACTCTCAGGTGTCTCTCGTAGGTTCAGCACTCCCAACCCCAAGTCCCTGAGAGGCCTCAGGTGAGGTCTGGTTTAGTGTCTAACAGGAACTCTAAATCAGGCTCTATGGACATTAAAAATGTTAGAAAACAAAGTACTAATAAAAGGAGAGAGAGAGTTGGATCTGTTTCTCACAATTGAGCTGCTGGATGCCATATTCTAACAAATGCAGCTGGCTTTAGCTTAGATTTTTTTCCTTGAGAGTGTTATATATTAAAAAAAAAAGGACTTAAACAGCATGTATTGTATAGAATATTACATATGTAGTATTGTGAATTCCTGTGAGGTCTTCACAGTCTCCTTCAAGAGCACAGCATTCTAGTTTGCAGGAGAGGAAAGGAAGTAAATGTAGTTGTTAATTTTGAAGGTCACATAGCTAGATAATTTGTATACTTTATTGCATTGTATGGTATTTCTTTTTCACAGCTGTATCCTTTGAAATTCTACAAATCACTGCTCAAAGAGAAATCCCTTCAACATGGGAAGACATGTGACTTACCACAGCAGTTAAAAATAGAAATATTGTGACATAATATGTCACCTGGTGAACGTTATCAATAGCTACCACACACACGAAATAAACTCTACAGACAAAACAAATAATTGCACCCATCAACTATGTGAAATTTGATTGAGTCTGTGGGTTTGCCACTTGGGAGACCACACTCCTGTGCAGTTGTTTGTTTCCTAGTGTTGTTCCTTGGCAGTGTAAAGTCAGGAACTTCTTTTGTTTTGTTCATGACTGCTGATTACCCTATTTTATACTTTCTATAAATTCCCAGGTGTTAAGCAGAACCAATTCCTTTTGACCAGTCATGTATTTTACTACTTTTGCCTCAGAGACCTTCATATCACCTCCATCCTACTTGCTGTGGTCTTCAAATTGCCTCCATGCAGTTTGCACTGAACTGAAACAGCTTGAAAGCATCACTTGCATTTCACCTTTGTTGCAGCCTCAATTTTAAACTCAGTTTCCCACTAGCTGAAATGCATCACTGGGCTGTTCCTTGGGCCTGTGGCACCATCTGAATAATGGTTCTTTCCATGAGCTATGGAAACCTTATTTGTAACTTAACAATGATAATATTATGAAAGTCAACTTCCAAGGAGAAAATTGAATACATGACAGATGGAAATTTGCAGCAGATCTTCAAGGCAAGAATAGAACCAACAAAACCAGCTCCCTTAGCCCCTTTCTATGGCCATTGGCAAAACATACCTGAAGTCCACCACGTATTGCCTGAAGGTCTATATCCATGTTTCAAGCCTAGTTGCAAATTTGAATATATTCCTCCTATCCCCTCACAAGCAGCTCTAAAGCTGACAATTCCTGCTTTAGGCTTCGTTTCCTTGACAATGTCTCAATTGTGGGAAAAGAGACAAAGTTGCTGTTTTGATCAATTGATATTTTGTTTATTCCTTTTCTAAACATTAATAGAGATTCAACTTCTTTTAAAGCTTATAAGAAAAAGGGAAAAACACAGCAATCATGAGACAAGAGATGTAATCTCCCCTTCTCATTGCCTACAGATAAACAGCAAAACATTAATATTGACAGAGGTGTGATAAGGAATGAATCATCCTAGGTACTTCCAATCATTTCCCTTCTATCCTAAATCTGTGGTTCGACTCTCATAGCCTATTGTCAGCATTGCAAATTACCTCAAAGCTCCATGAGGGCAGAATGATGCACTCAGTCCTGTTCCTCGTGGGGATTGTTCCAGGTTTCATTCAGCTCACTACTAATTGGACAGCGCTCTGAGTGAGTCAGAGCCAGCCTGAAAGAAAGCATCCAAAAGGCAGTAGGAATATTTTTTTTCAAACTTTTTTTACTCTCACTTCTACAGCATGTTAATTGATAGTGCGACCCAAAGCATGCAAGAATCAAGCAAAGAGACTAACTTAGCCCAGAAACATCAGTGATTTCTCATCTCTCTCTCTGTGCAGAAAGTAATGAATTAGATGGTTAAAACATTTTTTCTCCTTCTGATCTTTTAACTGGATTATCAATGTCCTCCTTTGATTTTCTCAATGGCTTACTTTAGTAGGAAGGGTACTGTGAATTCTAAGGCTGCTGTCTCTTTTGAAACAGAATTTTAAAAGCTGTGATATAAGAGGGGAAATAAGGATTCCATTGAAAAAAACAGCCAGGGTTGGTCTCAAGGATTGGTCTCAAGACAAGCAGAATAGAGAAAATCAAATAGTTGTGGACATTCTTAGCTCAACTGATGAAACAAGCAGAAGATGCTGATTTGGATAGAAAGAAGATGGAAATTAGTTTAATATCTGAAGAATAAAATCTAAAAAGCAGGTAGGAGGAAAGCAGTGTGAAAGAGGAGAAAACACAAACATCATGAAACTGGACAAAAATAGCTGAAACACTTTCCAGCATGTATTTCTATTGAGTATGTGTACTTAGCTCATGTGCAAGGCTGCATCCCATTCTTAAAAACTGATTAGCTCAGCTATGCTTGGCATGCATCATGTCAGGCAGGAATCTTAAATTTATTTGGATAAGATTTTCCTCTGATCTAAGCAAGGTGAAGCCATTCTGACATTACAAAACCCATTGTGAGTAGACATAAAACAGTAGAGGACTCATTCTGTTTGTTCCAGTTGGTATTTGCATTAAAAAATAGACAACATGGTTCTTCAATATTGTAAATATGAGATTAAAGTTGTGCCAATTAAAGTAAATATTTCAAACACAAGCTCAGAAAACCTCAAATATCTAGCTATTAAAATATAGAGAGTATTTATGATACGCAAAACCTTGATAATGAATATGAGGGAGGCTTAAAGATGTGCAGGTTTTCAGCTTAGTTGTTCATGCTGTCACACTGAAATGGCAAATAACAGTTCTCCAGAACACCTGCAAAATAACCCCCCATTACACCTCTCTAAGAAACGTGTTTTCTTATTGAATATATTGAAATAAGTTACTGTGGGAACATGCATTTTTCATTTAATAATCTAACTTCTTTATGGAAATAAGGTTTAGGTCAGAAAGGAGAAGAAGAATAAGGAAACAAAAAGGTATTTCATCTTTTAGCCACCTGATTAACCCCAGGACAGATCTACAGATAGCCTACACTAGTGTCACACTGCAGAAAGGAATTAATTTTTAAAGTTGGTTGAATATTTATCTGTAGAAAAAGATACTGCTATGCAAAATTTTGCCATAAATATTTCATATAGATCTTGAACTCAGTTCTGAAACATACATCATAACCCCATTTTGACACATTAGGAAACCAGCAAGTTTTAATTGTTAAACTTCATGTCGTACTGCATGCTTTTTGAATGATGGAAATTTTAAATGGAAGTAATTTGGGATCTAATATCTTATATGTGGACTGGAGCCTTCAGCATCTTTTAATTCTGTTTTCTAAGTGTTCCAACACTGACAAAATCATGGTTCAAAATTTAAGGGTTATTAATACCATAAGCCTGCATAAATTTAGAAGAAAAAATTACCTACACATTGATAAGATCTAGTAAACTGTTTAACATCTTCTGCCTTCTGACTCTTTAGGAGTTTAGAACAGATACTTTAGTTGGAATATTTTCACTATGGATCTTTGTTATATATTTCTGAAGAATACTGAGATTTATTTTATTTTCAATACAGTCTTGTTGCAAGCTTACAGAGCACATAGTAAAGATCAGAGAAATGTCACAGAGCAGATCACAAGTACCCACAGACACCCAAATAAAAGCAAGATTCAAAATAAACAAACATTGTCTTTAAAGGACCTAGATGAGATTTTTTAGAACATCCCAGAGACTGATCCTAACATTTTCAAGTGAATTATCCATCTGCTGAAATTTTCAACTACGCTAATAGAAGGAGAATTTGATACACACACGATTTGATAAGTTTTTCTCTATTTAATGTTATTAGAAAGTGACTTGGGGGATGCAGCCCCAGTGAAAGCAAGCGAAATTGAGGTTCTAAGCATGTGAACTAGAAATTCATTGTGCTCTTCTGAACATGTTCATTCTCATGCTTTTTTTCACATTATATGGAAATAGAAAGCAAATCTAGATCCATCAGTATGTGTAAGCATCTAATCAGCTCCCTTCACATCAATTAATTGTTGTTCCTGAAGCTAAGGATATGTTCAGTCTAGATTAGGCCCCTCATATCAATCCCCCACCAAAATTTAAGGATTCTCTCTATAGTAGCAGTATAGGCACTTTGCAATCTGTTTTAATTATTATTAACCCCGTCTCCTCAAACATCGACACATTGTTTTCAGAATTATTCCTATATTTTTGTTGGTTTGTGCTTGTTCAAAGTCATCTGCACAGGTTCTGTACATATGGCGATGTTTCCTTTACAGCAAGCAATGTAAAACTATTTCTGGATTTGAGCACTATTGTCACAAGTTTTTCACAGTTTCACTACAGCAAGAAATGTTAAAAGTGCTTGATTCTCTACCAGAAAGTGGATAAAGCGCTGCCTGGTAGGACTCTTGCATTAATCTGTAATCTCAAGGCAGAATTCAGTAGAAGTGGCTTCACTTCTTGTTCATGTGAATAACCAAAAAACCCAGGCTTCATTTACATTCAGAGGATGGTCAGTATCTCCTTGACCTTAGATGCAGACAGCTGGAATGACGCAGGATGATTATTTCCCCTTTCTTCATCATCATAACAGATTGTTACCTATTGTCACCAGCAATTTCTTTACACTCAAGTTCTGCTTTGATTTAGAGCCTTGAAAGTGTTGCAGTCATTCTAAAAATTGTTCTGAAAGCTGCCCAATATCACTTCTTTCCAAGTTTAGAATATTCCCTGGTATAATCAAAAGAAAAAACATTTCAAAACTCATTGAATTGGTCTGTTAGGAGCAGGGTATGTTTTTCTTCACATGCAGACTGTTGAGTCGGAGGGAATTACAGAGGAGATCATATCTCAATACCAAGTGTGTTTCTGGAACCTGAATATGGAATACGGGGACAAAACTCAGTCCAGGCACCATGTATCAATTACAGCTAGGAGGACCCCAGAGAACCACTTTAGCTCCCATTAATTACGAAGTATTAGCCCTAATCTCCTGTAGTGTGAGAATATTGTTGTACACTGCTAATAGGCCCTAAATGAGTGGTTCATTTTTGCTCCTCCACTGTCTGGAATTCCCAACCAAAATGCTGTAAATCTACTAAACCTCACCTCATCCAGTGCTGCTTCCTGGCTGAAAAGGATTCCACAGTTTAAACCACAGATGGTGTTTCTGTAAGGAGACCTCAAGAAGAAGCTTTGCAGAGAAAATAAACACACAGCAATAAACCATAGAGCTGTGTTATTTATCCTCAGGATACTATCAGCTTCTACTCAAATGATTGATTCATGGTGAATATGTAATTTCATTCCTTTGCTAAATGGATTCATAATGCTTGTTTTAATTTCATCTGATTGCACTTTGGCTTTTTCTAATATCTTTCTTTCTTTTTTTTTTAACTAATTCTTAGCTGCTAGTTTTGGTTTTGTTTAATGAAAAACTGTGACTAGGGGGCAGATCGCAAAAAAGGAGCTGACTGAAGTTTAAAGGAAAACCCACTAAAAATAGTAAATCTCAAAAGTCCCAAATATTTTAAAAAATTGGTTGTGTGAATCTTTTCATTAGTAGATTAATCTCAGGAAATAAAAATTAAGTGAGCAGACACAATCGCTTCTTTGCAAGTTTTCTTCACACACAGGCATCAAGAGAGATCCCCTGAAAAAGCACCTCCCTCATTTGATTGATTTCTGCTCAAAAACTGTTTTAATATAGAGTTGCAGAGAAATGGAGGGGGAAAATGCTCAGTCAATCTAGCAGAGGTTATGGATGAATGCATGCCAATAATTTAATACATAATGCAAATAGTAAATAAAGAAGCACAGCTCAGAGAACATGACGGCTTCCTACTTTCAGCCAAGCACAATCAAATGTAACCTGCTTTCTCACAGAGCAGCTGGGCAGCTATGGAAGAAAGTATTCTGGAAAAAGATCGCCGTTTATACTGGTGAAAATTGGAAACCATTAGCTGTTGCTTTCCAGCTTCCACACGCAGTCACCAACAAATAAGCAGACTGACAGCCAATATTAGTTAAAAATACCAGTGAATGAGATATTGCTCTAAAAACCAGAGATGACCGCATGGACCACAATCAGCCAGACTAGCTGGATTCATCTGAGTTCCCCGAAGTGAGTACTACTGCACATTCTCTATGACAGGGGATAAACAGAGCAAGGGAAATAAGGGGATTCGTGGCTGTGTGTGATTAGATATTGCCAGGCAACAAATACACCAAGTGTCTTAGGACTGAGAGAAGAAAAAAAAAAAAATGGAGATGGTTTCTCAGCATATGTAGTGTGCAGTAAGCAACCATCAATAAAATTGTTTTCTGTGAATTGCGGATAAACTATTTTGATTTTTCTCACATTATTTCAAGAGCATCTTAGCAACAGTAAAATCCACTTGAGACACCTGTTAAGATTAAATATAACTTTTAAGTACCCGAGTATTTCTATGGACTGCAATGATCTTATGCAATTATGAGGGCTGGTGCAGAACCTAGTCTGAATGCTGCTCTTTCGGGATAGTTCAAAGAGATAGAAGAGAAAGTATTTTGGTAAGCAGTTGTTTTCTTTCTTGGAATTTTCCAGAAAGAAACCAGTACTTAGAGTGGGTTAATATTCAGATGAGAATTACTATGCACATTCTTCCATTTATTGAGATAGTATTTTAATTTGATTTTAATGACTATAAAGTGCTCTAAGACATTTGCAGGAATACTGCTATAAAGTGGCTGATTACATTATGAATTTTTAGTATGTCACTTTTAGTACAGAGGAAAAGGAGTCAGAGAAGTGCAGGTACCAGCAAACTGGATTTTTCAGCATCCAAGTGGCCATAAGGCAGTGCTAATGCACTGTGCAGCCCCGGCTCCTTCTTCTCCCTTGTATGTGCACAATGGTTTGACATTCTTTGGTGTTATATTCTGTGCCTTAGGTTTACTTGCTGGAGCTGCAGCAGTACCTCCTTATTGTGTTTGAATTATTTTTGAAGAAAATATTTGACATAGAAACTGCTGCTCTTGAAGGCAAGAGGCTGGAGTTCTGACATGAACTCCATAAAAGCATAAAAATCTGTCATGCAAGTTACTACATAGAGCCACTGCTCCTCACAGCTGACTACCAACATTGCATGAACATCTATTTAGTAGTTCAAGCTGTAAGATTACTCTTCTGAGTGCCCACCATAATAAATCTATTCAATGTCTGTGAGTTAGCAACTGCATCTTGTGTTTTAACCTAAAGGGAAGGTGGAAGCAGTCAGCTAGGACCTGTTATACTTGAAGCATTTAATATTGCTTTATGCCACTGTTGGCATATAGCTAAAACAAAGAGGCTTTAGAAATTCACTTATTCATACTGCAGTCTAAAATCATTTATTGATGTCAAGTGAAAAATGGAAGTGAGGAAATGGCTTTGCCTGTACAGGACTGATGGAGACTGTGGCAAAGTAATTTATTAAAATCTTCACCCCACACCCCTCACAAATGATTTTCCTACCACTATCCAGCCTTTCCTACTACAAGGTAAAAGTAAAAATGTTGTGAGTCTCCACATAAAAGGTCTCTGTAGCAGGAACGCAGGAATTCAGGTCACCAGCGGAGATGAGCACAGTATCCCATGCACTTTGGTTATGCTGATTTATGACAGACGAGGCTCTAGTTCTTTACATAACCTGCCATCTCGTGCTTGTGGCTCTCACAGGCACAGGAATCTAAACACCACAACTGCATGGTCAGTATTGAGAGAGTGACAGTCAAAGTAAAAATCTAAGAGATGTCTTATACGATCCTGTATGTTCTGACAATCAAATATGGAAAAGCCCAGACTAGAGCCTTTCAGCAAAGTTGCTTTTAAAAGAATGATAAAAAGCTTCTATCTATCTGAACATACTACATGTGAGTGCCCTGCAGCCTTGGGAGTATCATGCTTCATACAGCTTTTCTTGCCTGGTACAGTGCTACAAACTGTTATATTTTCTCCCAGTCAGTCACAGCCTAATGTATCTCTTCATCATTGACCCGGCTGATAATTGCCTGCAAGGATGCCAGGGGGCAGATTAATATCTGTTCTTGATATTACCCCTCCAAATATAAACAACTTTCTTCCTGTATTTCACGTGGAACAAGGGAGATTGCTGACAGGTATTTTTTTTCTTAAAAAGGCACAAATTTATGCAAAAATTTTTGTTACTGGGATATCCAGAGGATAATTCCTACAATGTAAAGTTCTGTAGTTCTTCAAAATACCAGTGAAAATTATCACTTTGATTCAATTTGAAGTGCTACATTAATTACACACACGACCTCATTGTATTGTCTTGTGTTTCAGGCTGTTTTGACATCAGCTAGGATATCCTTACCTATAAATTTATTAGGACCTTAAGTATTTTTTACAATCAGAGGGAAAATATTCACCCTGATACCTCTTTGTAGCAGAGTATACATACAGGTATAAACATGCACAGGTGTATGTGTCCTTACAGGTGCAAGTTCAAGCACAAGAATACATATCATTGATTTGACATCTTATAGTTTTTATTAGAGAAAGCCATTGTCTACTGATAACATTCATGTAGAATTCTTGCTGGTTTATCTCATTTCATGTAAGAATTCACAAGCATTTCTCCACAGATATTACTGAGTATGCAGGAGGGTGATGTACAACCCCACAGTGTAACTGTGACTGGCTCCTGGGCAAGAACATTCTCATCACAGTCTAATCCAGACTAACAGATATTTTCAACCTACTCTCAATAAGTGAGGTGATTAATAGCTTTCTTCCCCCCNAAACTGTATTTTACTTGTGTTGAGGAGGAAAAACTGAGGAATAAGGAATTTGAGGATTTGCCTAAGCTCAGCCCCCTGTGCAGTGCCCATACATGAGACAGAATGGGTTGGAGTTTCTGCCAATTTAGCCCCTAATTACCATAGTAATTAAATAAAACTGGCTTCTTGTGAAGCTGAAACTGGAAGGAGTGATGTATTTTTCAAACACTACCTGTGGTTCATATTGGCATTTTTCAGTATGAAGACTCCATCTCCCCCACACAAAAAAGGGCTTCCTCCTGAAGAGAACCCACCTTATTTTGGTGGTTTATATGTCAAGAGATGACTCTTTGTGTTCTAATCATGTTTTGATTGACTGGTTCATCTACTGAGAAAATCTTATAATTTGTGTCCCTACTGTTTCCCTTCCCTTGTTGGGAAATCTCATCATACCTAAGCAATCCTACGCTGGTGATTGCTCTTTTCCACTCCTTAAGCAAAGATTGAAGCAAAACACCTCTGCCATATGCTCAATTTCTTTTTCTTGTGTTGTCTGTATATCACAAAGAATCAAAATCCACCATGAAATAGAGCATATCATTCATTCAACTGAGAAAAGAACAGACAGAATCAAGACACAGAATCATTGGCCTACAGTGTAGAATGATACACATTGACTCATACTTCAATATGTGATTAATTAAAATCAGGGTTTATAGTTTTCCACAGTGAAGGTCTGTCCAATTACTCAAAACTGCCCAATTCACTCTATATTGAAAAAGGGGTTTGTGAGATTTCAGTTAAGTGACTTAGGCTCAGAAAGAATCCTAAGCAAAACCCTTTTAACAATTCTGAAATTCACTTCTACAAAAGAACTTCAAGCCTGCTTTT
This sequence comes from Donacobius atricapilla, assembly GCA_013397315.1. NCBI lineage: Eukaryota > Metazoa > Chordata > Aves > Passeriformes > Mimidae > Donacobius > Donacobius atricapilla. The sequence goes on from WBMY01014653.1 coordinate 1,282,746, forward strand.
TCTTTTTTTTTATTTTTTTTTTATTTTTTAAATTATTTAAACTTTTGATATAGTGGCTTGGCTAAACTTACATAGTTTTCTTAAGATAAAAAAGGCACAACTTTCTGACCTTTTATTCTTGTCAGAAGATGGTAGCTGCAGTATCCAGCCCCACTGTTCCTTGACTTCCATGGCACCACTGATTTAAGTAATATTTTCCTACATCTCCACTCTGTAAGACAGGGGCACAAATATCAGTGGTATTTGGATTGCAGGTTACAACTGCTGCTTAACTTCCTAGTATTCCTATAAAAATGAGACCACTGCTGCCATTCTTCCACTGCTCCACATGCCAGCAAGCCTTCTGAAGTGAGAAGGGATGGTTAAACTTTTCCTTACATTTTTAATTAGAAAATATTTCATGAAGATTTGTTATTTGTTTTATATTTCACTGAGTGTTGAGTCTTAAAATTTGCTGAACATATACCTAAAGTCCAGGACTGTTGGAGTTTCTTTGCATAGCATGATACACACCACTGTTGTATTTACGTAATCATGCGGATTTGCTCTTGGAACCATACTCTCATACTTTCTGCTTATTTTCAGGTGACAAAGAGTTTACTCATGTTTCTAGCTCTCAAGATGACAGAACCTAGTTTTCCTACAGGGCATTCTGATAACTCTCTAAGAACAACGCAAACTGAACTAATTCTGAGAATTTCAGTTTCTACCTCTTCACCATATCCAACAGAAGATGGCAGATTGAGGAGGTGTGATATATCAAGCTAGGGGCACATTAATTCTCTGCATGAGATTTATCTAGCAGGGTGCAATGTCCTCAGACTGAACAACCTGCTCTGCTAAGAATGATTGAACTGAGATCTGTGTTTGCAATGTGCCTGGAAAGAAGACAATCCTTTCTGAGGTAAAAAAAAAAGAAAAAAAAAAATCTGTATCACATCACCAACGGCAATATTCTCACAGGTCTTCTAGAAGAAGGAACAAAATCAGCCTATTCACGTTTTCTTAACAGCAAAATACCTAAAAGCTGAATAGAAAGACAAAACACCAAACCCCCAGAAAGACAGATAAGCCATGCGGGAGAGTTACAAAGGGGAAGATGAAAATACTGCACATTAAGGTAAAAATGCAGGTTTTGTAAATTGAGTGTCTAACACCACAGAAATATTTTCTGAATCACTGTATTTGATTTGAATTTTTATCTAGAAGGCAAGCTTTGACTAATAGAGCTAATTTCTTTTCTTATATACTTTCAGGTCAAGAACTAACTCATCTTCAGACTACCTTGAGTCTGGTAGACAGAGCAGCAATCAATTCTACCCTGCTCTGGACTTTCCATTTCAGTGCTGGATTCTGGATCATACAAGCCAACCTTAGTTTACCTGATGTAATTCTTGCCCAGGTGGTAAAAAATCCCAAATTTTGTGTTAGTATTTGTTAGATTCTTTTCTCAGTATATTTTTTCTTTTTGTAGTCTGTTTTTTACAGTAACTAATTTCTTATACTATCAGGGTTCCACGGCTGAAATTCTGAAGAGCATTATATCCACTGCACTCAGCTGAGACCAGTGTTTGTTTCTGTGAGCTATTCCATCACTGACAGTCCCCCACGTCCTCAGCTCCTTCAAAAAAATGGGCACAAAATCCTAATTACTTGGAGAATCAGTAATTTATAATATTCCATCTCTTTTGGGGCATGGGGGTGATGTTTTTCAGTTTGATTTTCTCTGAAAACTTCAAAAGTTAATATATATGTTGATAACAAAATAAAGCAGAAATAAAGTTGTAAGCTCTATACTCAGTTTAAACTCAGAAAAGGGGATAGAGCATGAAATGTTTGTACTATGGCATAGTAAAAACACATATTTAAACCACTGATATTTTGATTTTGGTTTTGCTAATAAATATTCACTCTAATCTAAAATATAGTCTATCTGAAAGTATCCAGAATGTAAAACATATCCTTTAATTTTGGTAATGACAATAGTGTTACACAAAAATTGGGGACTAGATGGAATCATACTTCCTAGATATGAGGAGTTTATCTCAAGCCCAGGCTGACTGAGGTTGGGCTTATAACAGTGTTAGGGATAATCAGTGTGGGGATTTTGTGAACTGGGCCCAGGAACTAAACCTGAGACTGTTCAACTGTGAGGTGCAGCTCTCCCAGATAATCCAACCTATATCAAAAGCTGCTGTAGCTACTGGTGGATTTCCTCTCATTTATTTTTTTTATTATTTTCATAATGCAATAATTCAGCTATCCATCAGCCCATTAACAAATATATATAATAATATATAATAATATATATTCTCCCAGAATTCCTGTATCACAACAGGTCCTTGATGGTCACTTGTCTGCTGATTTGCTTCTCTGTCCCCTTTATCTGTGCTCACACATCCCTGAGTGGAGCAGGAGTCAGGAATTAGGCCTTGGCCAGGGCAGATGATTTAAGCACAGATCTATGTCCATATCCGTAACATAATGAAGAAAGACTCCATGATGCCTGTGGCAAGGATGAAATTTATTAACAAACATGCTGCTGTCTCAGTCTTCATCTTCCCTGGCCAATTATTTATACTCCATTACATCTGGCAGCATTTGGGGAGGACAGTCTCAAATATAGAAAGACTGGTTTAGGATACATGGACAATTTTGTACTTTATTATGCTTCACCCCTTCATTAATTCCATCCTAAGGTTGATTAAATGTATGTGCTAATGTGGATTTTCCCAGATAATACATCGCTTGCCTTTTTACTTTCACTGCTGCCCCATGGCATGTCTGACTCGTGTGCTCTGGGGAAGCCCCCAGTTAATTTTCCTAATGCTTCAGTGTGGGTGTTCCCTAATACTATTAGCCTTCATTTTTCTACTTTCTATTTATCACTGGACAGAGTAAACATAGTACAATCTTTACAGAGAACTGCATCAATAGTGAATGTAAATCACAGGTAAGTGCTCCTAAGGGAAAGTGTAATATTATAGTGTAATGTTTTGAAAAGAGTGAATGAATTGGCTTTTTTGAAACATGTTTACAAGCAATTAGTAAAGATGAAAATAAATACAGTTCAAGTGTTTCCTTACTCACCATTGTCTCTGGATTATATCATTCAACTGAAAATAGAACTGATATGTTTGACACTTATCTGTACCCCAACATNGTAAAAAAATGGTGAAAAGTCACATGTACATGAATTTTAATTTGCATGTATGGTGACCGTTGTGTTATCTGTTAGATAAAAATGTTGCTGTCCTGTTTCTCCAATAACATCTGCAGTTTACTATGCAGAGAAATACAATTCTATCTACTGTATTTTTGGCATGAATGGCAGGCTGGATCTCATCAGAGCCTTCTTTCATTGCAGTGACCTGCTCCGTCCTTCACAGAAATGAACAACATTTTTGCCCTCTATGCAAAAGCAAAGATTAGCTTTGAAAGCTAAGTGCTCATCACAGTGACAGCCATTATAAAGTGAAATATTTTAAATGCACTAATTCTAGATATTCATAGCTCTCATGTAAATTAAATAGCATTGCAAATGTTGTGAATAGCAAATCACAATTAGACATACATATTTATCTACCCCGCTACTGTTCTCTGCCATTCTTTCTCTAGTTTCATGCTAAACCATGAGGCCATCTATGTTCTATACTGCCTGTTTCAAGATATATTTCTTTTGCAGATGAAAAAGTGACAGTTCTTTCAAAATAAAGTATGCAGTAAAAGAACAAAGAGGAAAATATTAGGTTAGTATTAGAAGCCTAATGAACTGTTCTCAGTATTGGAAATTGAAACGGTATTTTTTTGTTCTAAGTGGAGAATAAGTTTTGCTGAAAACATATCCAATGAGAATAATAATTTTATATTCAACAAATATATACAACTGCAAAGATTCCAAAGATTTTCAGAATCAAGGACAAGCTGAACTGGTAAAAGGCAGCCCTTCTTCCTGATATTATCCTCTTTGAACTGGAGAGAAAGGCAGATAATACTAAGAGCTTCACCTACTGAAAGAGAAATATTCATCCTTGAATCATGAAGTGGGTAAAGAAAAAGTAAGAAGTCCAGAGAGCATGTGGGTGTGCGGAAAAAGCATCAAGTCTGAGCTCCCATCCCTCTGTGTCATGGCAACCACCCTTACATGGCTTCTGGTTCCATGGTGCTGAACAGGAGAGCACGGGGAAAAGCAGTGAGGAACAAGCTCACTGAGGAATTGATTCACTGGAAAACAGAACATGATGAAAAGAAACTCGGTGTGACTCTCTCTCACAAAATCACACAATGATGCATAGAATTTGTCAGTCTCAAAAGCAATGAGAAACAGCATTTCATCACATGCCACAAGAAACTAATTATGAAGTAAGGTGGACAGTCTGGACATTTGTGCTGGGGTCTCTCTTAGCTCAGTCTCCTTGACATAATATTGTGAAAAGCACTCAGACGTCCTGCTGTTTGGAAAAGATTATATTCCTAGACCATAATTCTTGCTTCCTGTAGTTTGCTTGTCAACAAGGGCTATTTTTTTGCAGTAATGCTCCAGTTTAGGAGCATTATATGGGAATGAAGGTTATTTTACTCCATGATACATTCTTTTTAAATTCTGAGGGTTTTTTAGTGACTTTTTTGTATGAAGGTTTAAGGATTTTTTCCACTTCAGCAGAGTAAACCTACCTTTAAACCAGGGACCTGTAGGTAAACACCTCAGAATCTGCATGGCTACTCTATCACCCCTGTGTACATCACAAGCCTTCTGCCTAAGGGGTGGAAATCCTTTGCTCTCTTTAGAGCATGACTTGTACGCCCTCAAGTTCCTGGTTTGTGCTCCTTTGCACTCCTCAGCACATCTATCATCCATAGATAGAGTGAAAGATAGACCCCTCCTGTTTACAGCGAAATTTACTGGTTTAGTTCCAGTGACCTTCCTACGAGCACATGCTGGTTCTCTCCATTCCTTTAAAGCAATGCAGCCACACATCAGCTGGTCTGGTCACCCTGCAAGCAGAACACACCTCACCTCCCTCCTAGTTATGAGGGACAGAAAACAATATTGGACTGAAAAGTGACAGGCTGTGACCAGCTTAAAAACATATCTTTTTTGTCTCTTGCAATTACATTCCTTCATGAAGCCACAGTGATGCAGGGGTATTTAGAGGATGAGCTATATGTCTTTGCCTTTGCATATAAACATTCAGAACAAGAAAAATTAAAAACCTTCAGGGGAAAAAAAATTCCTTCCCTAGTTTTTCCCCATTTTGTGGCTAGTGATTCCCTTAGAGTCATCCCTGAAAGCAGTCAAGGAATATTTTCCAATTCCTTTTTCTTAAATTTCATCAATTTCAGAACTTAACTTCTACTATCAATGCATAAATCTCTTTCAGCTCCCATGTTGTACATGTGCCTGTAAAACCAAGGCATATTCCCAGAATCATTCCAATCATGGAGCTTGTAAGGCAGGCAATACACTGAGCATCCCAGTAATACCACCAATAAAAAACCCCAGCAACCCAGACCTACTGCAATAGTGCTTGTTTTGCAGTACACCATTTCAGTAACCTTGCTTTACTGAACCCCTTGTGATTGATTGCCACCATAGGCATCAGTGCTCAAAGTGTCACTCACACACTGGCATTTATATTCCGTTCTCATCCATCTAACAAAAAGAAACCCTTGCATATTTTTGACAATGATAAATTACAAGCTACTGAAGAGAGCATAGACTTAGTTACTCTTTTAGAAAATCACATCCTGGACAAATATCTTCATGACACAGAGGATTTGTCGAGGAACACAGACAGTGGCCAATGAACAACAGCAAAGCTGGCAAGTAACCTCATTTCACTTTCCTTCCCAGCCACACTGAAGGTTATCACAGGTCTAATGTGGTCTCCCAGGACAGCAGGAACAGTAATGTCGCCTACAGAAAATGAGACGAGGATAGGCAGTAAATGGACTTCTTAATTTCTGGCTACTGTTTTACAACTAGAATTAAATGGCCCAGTTATGAATACGAGAAACAGTTTAGCAATCCATGATAACAAACTAATAACCTTCTGAAATAGTGCCAGCTGGAAATTTTCCAGTCAAGATGTCCATGTGTTGATTTTTTTCTTTTTAATTGGAATATCTCAGTTTGATAAACCTTTCTAAAGTGTAAGAAAAAAAATAATACACAAAACTAGACCCAATTGCTCTGTCCATTCCATTTAGGTCATTGCTCTCAAAAGCTGTAACATCACCTGAAGACTACATAGAAAAAACTTTTGTCAAAAGAAACCCAGAACACCCTGGGGTTCAGCATTGGTACTTATCCCATATAACTTTAGAAAAACATTAAAAAGGAATTCTGGAGAAATAGGCAGCTACATTAGAGGCTATATTTACAATTAGAGGCTATATTTACAAATAGCTTAATTTCCCATAATTGGGTTACGTGTTTTAGCTTATCAGTTCCATGTACTGGCCTCTAAGACACTTTTCTTGTTGCTCTGTGTATCGCATACCCAATATAAAGAACATCCAGATGCTACAGAATACACCAACCACCTCGAAGGAAGTGACAAATGTCTTCAGTGCAGCCAATTCCCCTCTCAGGAGAACTCTGATTCTTGGCTGTTTCTCTTTGTGCTTGCACTGCTGAGGATAAAACATGATGTGCACTGGAGAAACCAATATTTACGTAAGCCTGTATGTCCCTGTGGTGACACACAGGTGCCTGTAAATGTGAGCTCCACAACAGGAATACCTTCAATCAGCTTTTTGACAGCTACATCTCTATGAAGAAAAGTTCAGTTATTAAGACTTTTGGTAGTAGGTGATAAGCAGGAATTTTCCTTCATTGCAAGGGAAACTAGGCAATTTTGGGTAGTCCCAGGATAAAACTATGAATATTGTGAACAGGTGCATTCTCAGACCACTCCAGCACATATTCCTGCCCTATCCCTGACTTTCCTTGCACTCAACCACATTAACATGAGGTCAGTGGAGTTACTCACAAATTAACATGATTAGAAGTAAGAAGAAAATCAGTTTGAGGTTTTTCTATGTGTCATTATGTGATGCAGACGTTTAGTCACATAGTTGGTTCCTTGTTAAAAACAAAGCAAAATTATCTAGCAACTAAGATAGGGGGTTTTTGTAGCTCATGTTGTTTATGATCTTCTTAAATTCAAGAAATCCCCCTCAGAACCAAGTATTTAGATTCATATGGGGGAAAAAAAGAGAGAAAATATCTTCTGTTTAGTATAGAATGCTTATAATGTGTCTCTCTATCAACTCTTGTGACTTTCAAAGACTGTCATCTTTACTGGAAAACTCTAAAAGTAAGGGTGACATTCCCAGGCCATGCACACAATCTACTTTAAACCATGTCAGAACACAGGTCTAACCTCTCTTTTCTGTAAATGTGGACATGGAATTTCTGAAACTCTGATAAGACCTGCAAAGTGTCATGCTTTGGCAATTTTGGAAAAGTCAAACTGACGGATACTCAGGTTTGAATATAAACAAATAAACAAAAACTTAACAAGGGGAATCTTTTATAAATAAAACTATGTTTGAACTTTTCCGCATTAAAAAAACCCCAAATCCAAAACCCCAAACAAAAGAAAACCAACCCCTGTACCTAGAAAATATCTTTGATACAGACTTAAACACATCTGGCCAGGAAGATGCCATTTCACCAATCAGGGAAGAGCAGCCGATTTTGGTTATGAACAGCTAAATCTACATGAGGACAGGCCTTGCCTGTATCAATAATAATATTTTCTGAACACAAAATCATGCAAAGTAATGGAGTTAGTCATAAAAAAGCAAAATGAGTACATAAATAAATCATGGATGGATCGGACTCATAAATATTTGAGTGGATGTTTCTGTGTTTAAATGTTCACTGAAAACTACGGGAACAATGTGACCTGAACATGATACTACTTCCATTATGGAAATAATAACAGTATCTTCATGGTCTGCAGGGAGATAAAAACAAAGTTTATTTAGGTGTTTGGGGTTTTTTGTGGGTTTTGTTTGTTTTCTTTGTGGGGTTTTTTTTGTTTGTTTTTTTTTTGTTTGTTTTGTTGTTGTTTTTGTGGGTTTTTTGTTTTTGTTTTTTTTTTAACACCTAACACCTCTAGTCCCCAGAATAATCAGAACAAACAGTATCCAACTTTTAAGGTAGTAATCAAGGTCAAATGTTGCTTTATCTTCTTTATAAACTTTTCCAAAAGCTCTTCTATTAAAAAGAAAGTAGTTAAGGAACTTGAAAAAAAAAGAAAGAAAAAAAAATAACTCTTTCAAAGCTCCCCACTGTAAAGAATTTGCAGTCTATATACCACAAGTATATATGAAGCCAACTTTCAGCTTCAACAACCTCAGATCTCCTAAGGTGCCACTTCCCATCATCAAAACAATGACTTGGTTGTTTTTCAGAAATGTTTCTGGCCCATTTTGTATGACACAAAATATAAGGCACCATCTAACATTTTTGATTATCTTTTTTCTGCAAATGGCTACATTTTGTATAATGGTCACTGTGACCAGTTCACACAGTAACAAGGGTGGTCACTGTTCTCCTTCTAAATGCTCTTAAAGGTTCCCCAAATAATCTGGGATTCAGGGAGCGCCAAAATTTTGTTAAAGTTATGAAAGCTGCGAGCGCAGCGGAACGCAGGGAGCGGGTCCCGGCATGGAGCCACAGCAGGGGCAAAGCTGCTCAGGAGGAAACACGGAATAATGCTCTCATTAACCGTGTCAGTGGCTGAGAGCGCTGGAAACAACTCCTTTTTGAAACATGCTACTTCGCTAACAGACACCGATGCCTTAACTAAGCAGATGCTGCTTTTCATACTGACAGAGAGATCATGCATAAGGTACGTGGTAAATTCCACTTTATGGCACATTGCTGAGGCCAGAACAGAGCAGCACCCCTCAAATCAGATGATACAGTGCTGAATTATGAAAGGTTACAACCTCTCCAGAATAAGAAAAATATTTCAATATCCCAGGAAAGCAAACTACTGAGTCAGTGAAAAATAAGACCGGCTTTGACTGGAATTTTTATGGTGTTTTTATACCTTAAAAATGCAAACATGTAAGCACTGGAGTGTTAAAAATCACATGTCCCCAAATCTAGAGTCCCTGTGACAGTCCTATGACATCCTGGACATTCTGCTTCAGTAAAGCTGGCTTTATGTTTTAGTAAACGAAGAGATCTGAGAACAGAATTGCTGTTAAGAGACAATCAAGCAAAGGGGAACCACCAAGAACTTCAGGCAGACCAGAGATACCGATGATAATGTTTCATTTAGTCTTCAATTCAATAGGTCACAGTTTTCCTATGAAAAGTATCCTGTGAGGTTAGATCACATTGTGTCAGATACCAGAAAGGCAACATAGAAATTTTCCCTAGTGGTAAATGGCTGTGAAAATATTAAAGAAGGCAACAGCTTCTATTAGACCAGACAGAAGTAAAAGAGCCAATTCAACTGTGGTCCAATGACAGACAAAGAGAACAGTCCCAGCACTAGCCGGGGGCTGTTGGGAACATTCTTCTTTCCCCAGATCTTTTATTCAAGTCATGCTGGGCAAGCTGATTGCAAAATTCACCTAAGATGACAGAATATTTTATCAAAAGCTGCAATGCTGTTGAGGGAGCTGAGAACGTGGCAACTTAGTATACTTCAGGTTTTTCACAAAGTAAAATGCAGCTAATTCTGGAACTGATCTCCAAAACCCAAGTGAGCGTAAGACAGATGTCAGCTTTTCCTAGAAGACAGACAGCTCTGTGAGAGATTTCAGTGGAGTCAATGTTTCTGAAAAGACAAAGCTTCCACCAAATGGGTGGAAAGAAATATGTGTGCATTCTGTAACAAGGACCTTCTGTGGGAAGAATAGTTTTGGGGACAGATTTTGGGACTGTCTATCAGGACACTTGGGCTTAATTTTGGTTATGGCACAGATTATCTCCTTGCCAGGAAGATACCCTGCTTTGCTTTGTTTCTTGAAATGAAATTCAGAGGAAATTAACATTATGATACGCACCAATTACCTCACTTGAGGGAAGAGAAATATTTGCAGCAAAAGATTTTCATTCATCCCTAATGGGACACTCAGACCAGTATAAGTTTGCTTATTTGGGCCTCAGCCAAAGGACTGTTTCATAGAAAAATTATCCTAAGATTCAGCTTCTGATTGCAGAGTTCTGTTTCTTGTCTCCTCATTAGGATCTATGCACTGAAAAGCAGACCCTTATTCTATTTTAATCTTAAAATCCAACCACTTTCCAGATTTTATTCCAGCAGTATTTTTTTATTTTAGTGTGTGGGTTTGTTTGGGGTTTGTTTGTTTGTTTTTGTTTTTTGTTTTTTTTTTTTTTACTTTTAAGCTCAATATTAAATATAGGTGTAATGTGTAAGTTCAACGCACAGGAAAGAAGAAAAGGAGAATTTTTTCAAAGGTAGGAAAGAACTCAACTGCAGGAAGTTTGAAATTTTTGCTTGAATCTAGTCTGTTGGGGTCCTTCTCCTACAACATAAACATTTCTACAAAATGCATTTTGGTGCTGCGTTTATCTCAGTTTTGTCTGGGAGGAACTGCTCTGAGCGTAACACAGGGTATCAAGTTTAAAGAAGTCCCCGCCAGATCACAATAAAAGGCCTGGTGTTTCAAGGCTTACTAAACTCTGAGCTCAGTGTCTGTGACTTCCCAGGACAGAACCTCACATGGTACCAGAGTAGGTTCTGATACAGCAGCAGCACTCAGCTCCTTATTTTAGGAGTACAGGCTTTAAGACTCTTTTTGCACTAAAAATCAACTTTCATAGTTCTACTCACATCAAAGTCTGTTGCCTTCCTAGTGAGTGTGGGCTAATGGTTTGTAGGGAAGAAACACCTCCCTTATGTTCTGAATTTCAATTCGGTGAGAGCATAATTTCTTCAGCTTTGGTAAGGTCTCAACCGGAATAGCAAATCCAGCTTGGGAAACAATGATAATGATGAATGACCAAACATATAAGTGCTGATTAGTCTAAAGAAAAAAGCTGAAATGTCTAACAGTCCTAAAAACATCTAAAAGAGATGCAGGGAGGAATGGAAGTATCTTTTCTATATTTAAGATTAGACAAGGAGCCTTAGGTTTAAAACACATGAAGGAAAATCCAAAATAGATGGTAAGCAAGAAAGTTTTTGACAGTAAAGGCTTGTTTTATTTGCAGTTCTTGAAAACTTCAGTGGGAGAGCAAGGCTGAAAAATCCTCTGTCAGGAACAAAGGTTGGGCCAAAGAAGGTCCAGCCCGTTGTCATCTGTACATCCCTCTGCTGTTGCCCAGAGTGCAATCATCCACCCTTTTACGATCTCCCAGTGTGAAACTCTGATTCTAATGTTAGCTTTCTTTTGAATATTCTGATTAAATTATCTGTAGATTTTGTTTCTATAGTGGGAATGAGACTAAAATATGCATAAAGTAAAAAAAAATATAAAAAATATATAAAAATATGCACCTTCAATACAAAATGCATGCCTTTATCACACAGCTATGAACATCAGTTACTGCTTTTAGTTTAGCAGGTGCAAAAACTCATGCACACAAATGCTTCAAAAGCTTTTGCTGAAAGCCTGTTCCTCAATTTACAGCAGGTACTGAACATTAAACCCACTTAGTTTGTGTTAGGCATTATTCTATCAATACTATAATATTGGCATTATAGTATTGGTATACTATAATACCAATATTATAAATATTGTATTGTAAAAACAAAAAATAAATAAGAAAAGACAATGGAAAAACTATGACAGCAAAACACTGTGCAGTTTTCTCTGGGTAATAATCAGATATTTATATTTTTTACTCTGAAAGTTGAGGTTTTATATTCAGTGACTTCAAATCCTGGCACCTTAATCTAATATAAATGTTTACAAATCAGCACAAGATGTACAAACTATTAAAAAATAGCTCTATTTTTATAATGAGAATTTTTTGCATTTTTCTACCCTAACACAGCAGAACTACATTTCTCAAAAGCAGGCATGAGATCCAACACACACTGCCAGGGGCATTTTTTCTAAATTAACTTAAGAACTCCAATAACTAATCAATATGAGAGTAAATCTAAGCAACAGGGTTGATAACTTATTTTAAATATAACACTTTATCTCCAGGAGGAAAACAATACATAAGAGTTTAAGAGCAATTCAAACTGGCAGTGCCAGAATAGGGTTTAAATCAATAATTGTGAACTTCCTGCAGGTAGATTACAAAACACAATAATGCACCATAAGTATAAGTAATATACAAGTTTGTTTATCCAACTCCACAGTCCCCAAAAAGGGTTCAGCTTTTTTTTCCCACTTTCATTTAAAACTCATGAATACACCAGAAGTGCTGACAGCAATTTTTAGATGAGGAATTAAACTTTAATTTTCAATATTTTGTGGGCTCTAACTGAGAATTGTTCTACAGTTTATCCACCTTTGTACCTATCCTACTGAAGAGGAAGGCTTTATGGACAGTGAGGGCAAACTTCAAACTTCGCCCTTCTCATATATGAGGATTCAAGAAACACCTTTAAATTATTCACTTAGCAGGCATTGGAAGCTTCCTGCCTGTCCCTAAAGCTGCTGTGGGGACTACACTTCCATCTGCAGAAGAACAAAATTATCTGAAGAAGTTAAAAGTGGTCAGCGGTAGATCCGAATTCTCAAGTCAGTTATGTGGCCATTGGCTTCAAGGAAAGCTTCACATTTTAGCTGAAACAAGTAATGTTTAGGAGACAATGCCTTTCCCCCCAGTGCTACCAACTACCTACAATGCTTCCTTATAACATTCACTTCTCCACTAATGGCATCAGTTGCACTTCTCATCGGTCCTTAAACTAATTCCTAGTCCCAGATGCTTTAGAAAATGTAATTAATTACCTAATTTAATTGAAGCTGTTTATCAATTACTATAACTATATATATACATTCTTCCTTCCATTTTGCTAGGTATTTGTGTCATATCCTCTGTAAGTTGCAAAGCTTCTTCATAATGTTTGATCTAATTCACCAAAATGTCTTTAACTCCTTTGAAAGCTTCACCAAGAAAGATTTCCTGGCAGGGAATCTCCATGCCTTAAATATTTTCATATGCCAGAGTCCCTTCTTTAGTAGATAAATAGAAACTATAGCTGTGTATATATATACATATATATATATGCAAAAAATTTCCTCCTCTTTGTTTGCAGTTTTCACCCTCCAAAACAGCTGAATACCACAAAATAAATTAGACCTTAGTTGGGCTACCTTATTCCCTTATATAATGGCCTAATTAATTTCTCTCTTCAGACTATGTACCTTAAAAATCTCTTCCTTAAATTCATGTTACTTCTTCTGTTTTAAGCAAATGAGAGACATTTTTCATTAAGTAAATATTAGCTGTGAAAAGCAAGGAGTTGAGAAGGAAGAAGAGATTCAGTGAAGGGAAAAATAAAAGTATTTTTGCCATGAATGTTTCTCTTCATTTTTATGTCATATTTGTTACTCCTGTAGAGACCAGTATTTAAAACTTTCATATTACTTGAACTGCTTCATGGTTATTATTAATTCCTTCTCTGTTTGTTCCACTGATTTGGAAAACAGTTCTAGGGATTAAAAAACCATTTGAAAATTCTTGAAAATACATCTAGAAATTATTCTATTGACATATCCTATTTTCAACATAAGTAGTGTGGGTTTGAGCTGATTCTCCTTTCTTTTCTTCCTCTTCTTTTGGAAATCATTGTGAGAGAAAAAAAAAACTAAAAATGTGTTTGCTCTGGCAAACTTTACATGAAAATCATAATGCTGTGTTAGGGGTACCAGAACCAGTACTAGAAAGGATCTTGAATAATCAGCACTAGGTTTGTCATAAGTATTTATTAAAGGCACAAGAAGACAGGGGAAAGTCACTGTCAGAGGAAAATCATGGGTGCTGACTCTTCCTCATAGAGTGAATGAGAAAACAATAAAAAGAACCTCTTGTTCAAGAACCTCTTCCAGCATTGGTGGGAAGACATGATCTCATAAGAGCACAGGATCTCTTCCCTCTGCCCTGCACTTTAACTGTGCTTCTTGCACATCAAGACTCCTTGCACTTGATAATTCTTTGAGTAGAAAAAACACACGGGAAAGAATCACAATGTGAGCTGTGAGACTTCAATGAATATATTCAATCTGCTGCAGTACTGTCCAATCTTCAACTGCTGCTGAATTCCCAGAATGAAATTAAAAACAATTAAAAAAATCATTATCTGCATGATTTCTGTATCTTATACGAAAGAAAGCAAGCCATATTTAACGCACAGCAAAATGCCACTAAATGCTTGCAGGTATAAGGAGAGAGACAATTTTTTTTCTAATTAAAAATATAATCAAGCTCCTTGAACTTCAAATTAATCTGTGTTCAATGTGTGCTATCAGAATTTAGCACTGCTAGATGAGTTACATGCCTGCTTTGTAACAGGCATTTAACTTAGCACTAGATTTTGAGTGGGTTAATAGATAATAAGCAAAGGAGACTCTCAAAGCCTCAAATTAAATGAAATAAAGGCTGTCTTCAGAGATCAAGGCAATTTGATGAGAATGAAAGGTATCTTTCATATAACACATCTGTGCCACAAAAGCTGAAACATCACAAAAAGAACCTATTTCCACTAAAGACACCTCTACTTCCTAAAGAATCACTGATTCCTTAGACAGCCTAGACAACTTTATTTCTCTCCCAGCTCATTTCTTCTTTTTATATCCAGTGGGGTGCAGTAGTTCAGTATAAAAGCCAAGCACTTTTGTATTTCCCTGATGGCTGGGTTCCCTGCATTTATATCCCAATGGGATATGGTGTTACTGAACTGCCTCTGCTGCACTTTACTGGTGAAAAGGAAAAATTACTCTATTTTCTGCTGAGGGAGAAGAAAGAACTTCAGGTATTCCAGTTACTAAACATTTCAAAATTTACTCTCATTGTCTGAAAAGTTGAAAGAGTTATCCATTTCTATCAGTTTTAAGGTGAGATTTCATCCCCTAAATCCAGTAAATAAATCAGGCTTTTAAACTAAGCCCTAGGCATCTAAATTTTGCCTATGTACTTCTGAAAGGACCCACCTAGTTTCAACTAGGGAAGCGCTTCTCTCCTTTTTTCCCCTAAAATTAAAAAGAAAAAAAAAAAAGCTTTCTTGATGTATCTTCACAGCTGTTTGGCTTTGAAAGGCTCTCCCGCAGCTCTCCATCAGGAGCCATTAGCCAGGCATTACAATACTTAGCTTCCATAGTAGTCTGATTTGGTAAATATTTGCAGGCAGTGCCCAAGCCAAACCAACAAGCATTGGGATTTCTTTGAGTTCCAGCTGCACTCCAGGGTAATTTTTAGCTTCAAGTGCTGATATCCAGTACACGTAGAACCCATGCTTAGAATCCTTGATCACTACAAAAAGCAGAGCTGAAAAGGAGCTAGACTGTATTTTCCACCATTTGGAGTGTGCTGATTTTGTCTAGGGTGGAGTTCATTTTCTGAACAGTAACTGCTCTAGGCTGCGCTTTGGATCTGTGCTGAACACAGTGGTGGTAATACAGAGATGTTTTTGTTATTGCAGGGCTTGCACAGAGCCAAGGCCCTTCCTGCCTCTCACCCCACCAGCGAGGAGGATGAAGGGGCACAAGGAATTGGGAGGACACAGCTGGAACAGTTGACTCGAGATATCCTGATCATAATGCCCAGCATGTAAAGCTGAGGAAGGGGAGGGAAGGAAGGAGGGAAGGGAAGGGAAGGGAAGGGCACTGAGAGGTGCTGAGCTCTTTTCCCTGGCATCCAGGGGCAGGATGCATGGGAATGGTTCAGAGCTGTTCCAGGGGAGGTTCAGACTGGATACTAGGAAGTATTTCCCTACCACAAAGGTGGTGGGTGATCACATAGAAAAACAGACATCTGGAGCAGTGGTCAATGCCCCAAGTCTGTCACTATTCANGGAGGGAGGGAGGAAGGGAGGAAGGGAGGAAGGGAGGAAGGGAGGAAGGAGAGATATTCACAGAGATGGTGTTCCCAAGCAGTTATGGAATTCCAGACTTCAAACTTTGTAGCCTATTTTTTGCCTAGCATCCTTCTTCCAAGGAAATTACTCCAGTGGAAATGCACAGTACCATATAGCTCAAGGGGACTACCTGCACAGAGGGTCCAAATCCCTACGTATTCCACCCATACACATGGGTTTTACTAACACATATATTTTTGTTCAATTTTTCAGCTGGATTACTTTATTATAAATTGAATCTCCAATGTGCCTTTATGTGGAATTATTTCTCTTGTCATGCTTCCAGTAGCTGTTGTACTTAAATAGGAATTTAATGAAAGAAATACACAGCAAGCCAGCCATAAACTTGTTTCTGATGACTGCTTCCATCTCAGAACATCCTTAACTGTACTGACCACCCACCACAGCAATCCTCTGACACACCTCTGAAAGTCCAGTTCTCCATTAGTCTGTAAAGTAATCAGATGAAGTAGAAAAGGATGGATTGAACTATTAACTGCAATCTGGGACTCACAGCAATGTAAACTTTTTATTGTATCAGACACTAAGGGCTACATATAGGAAGGATAAACCAAAAAGGGAAGAAGTAACTAATTGTAAGCTTTTTTTTTTTTAGTAAATATTTTAATATATTAATTTATATACATATATAAATGAAAGTAAATCCTAGTGTATGGACTAAAACTATGCATTTTTTACTTTTTTCATTTTTTATGCAAACTTTTACTTACAAGGACTGACTTTCAGTACTGCTGATTAGCTGTATCTTTCTGTAGTAGATCTGCTAGAAACCTCTGACACAACAGGCTCATACCTTTAATGCTTCTGCAATCTCTAATGAACTTAAAAGCGATTGATACCAACAATACAACATTCAAATACACTGCTGGCTAAAAGACTCCTCCCTTACAAAGCAGGGCAAGGAAGAACTGAATCAGTAACAAACATTCAAAGGGAAAGAGTTCTCAAACAGAAGACAGAAGGGAGTAAGTCCGACCTTGTTGTTAGAAAGGGAACATTTTTGTAGCAGAAAGACTTCCTAAAGGCTGCAGCTCCTAAGGCCTCAGCACCTCCTCCTGTGCATTTCGTGCATGGCTCAGTGACTCCACGTGGTCCTGGAGAGGAGCAGCACAGCTCTGGAGGGGCAGGGGGCACACATGGCTGATTGGGAGCAGTTGTTTGACAGCTGGATCAGGTCCCAGCAATCATGAAACTTTTACACTCTCTGCTCCTGCAGAGTTCGCAGTGCATTTACACTCTGTATATTCAGCCCCCACAGGTCATAAACCGACATACTGTGGCAGCTTTAAGACCCCCAAGGAAGGCAAGCTATAATGCACCATTGGAAGACAGCAGAAAGAAAACCTGAACACAAGACTATCACCAACATTCTAAAACAATACAGGAAGCAGCAACATGGTGTGTCTGCTAGGACACATTTCGCAAACCATATTAGGTTTTCACCTTAGCAATGGCTCATGCTAAGCAATCCATGCTAATCTGCAATAAAGTATTTCCACTATAACATTTTCTCAAGAGTTAATTTTATCTCAGCTTTTTTTTTTTTTTAACATTTTCTTAGTTACGGAAACAGAATTAAGTTAATTCTTGAAAGTAACTCACAATTCCTCACAATGGACTACTATCTCTAAAAATGAGATAAAGAAAAATATAGAGGGGGATTTCATATAATCCATGTCATTCAAATAAACTAAATAATTAATATAATAAAAGATACATCCAACTCCCATGGAAGGATTTACTATCTCCCTTGCAATTTACATCCCTTAATAGAAGAAATTTTTGTAGAACATTTTAAGATTCCTGAGGATTTCACAGTAGTGGATGTAAACCCAGGGTAATGTAAATTTAGAGATAATGGATGAACCATATTGTAAGTCAAATAGGTGGACAGATGAAAAATTTTTGTAAAGGAGGACCTTGGCATCATCCTTCCAAAAGGCAGGATAAGTATATTCCCTATGTCTCACCAGACTTTTTAGAATCTTATAAAATATTGAAATCCTCTGGGAAATACTTTTTTTCTGACCAGCTCTATTCTCAACCTGTATTTTTTCTGACAAGATGAAACTGTATTGTAGGCTGGTGTGGGCTCAATATTTCTGAGCCTGAATTTTAGCTTGCTAACTATTGCTAGCTCTTTTCCCAAGGGAAAGCCGTCAGCAGTTTCCTTTTTTCAAAATATCTCTCTCCATTTCTCAAAACAGGTTAAGTGAACAGTGTTCCCTTTCCCATAACAACTGTCCCCAGGTGTTGTTTCCTATTACTGAACCAGTGGGGAGAAGTGTCAGTCCCATGGACCAATAACAGACCTTTTTACACAGCATGTTATAAAAAAACCTGATGGAACTGTAAATAAAGCCTTATTTCTCTTCTGACAACAATATGGAGTCAATCTATGTTATGTCCTACCATGACAGGCTTGCCTAAATTTCCAAGATTATTTCTTTTGATAAAAATTTAGGATTTGTTTTACAGATACTCAGATCTACTGATTTTGAGTTGTTAACACACTCATTACGTTGCCCCCTTCCGCATCTCTTGAATGCTTTACAGCAACTTCTTGTATTCAGTAAGAACAAGAATACATTTTGTAAACATTCTTATTAAATGTCATTTCCACATTTCCTAAAAAAAAGTTAAAAATACATTATTTGCAATGCATTGTTACATTTACAAAAATACACTACAATGTAATGTCTGCATTATTTTGCACAACAGAGTAGTTTTTTCATTGCCAGAGATGAATGTAAGATTCCCCACACCACCCACAGAAATGTGACTCAGTGCAATTACAGAGACACCACTTGTAGTAGAAGATATACACTTACCATGCCTCTCTAATTACTGGTTGCACTAATATGATTGCCAGCAGCGCTGCCAGTTGGTGCCATTATGGCGAAATGACAACATCATAGTGTGGACAACTGGCCTCAAATGGCTTATTTTATATACACTGACGAATAACCATCACTAATGGCAATTTCTGTTAACTTAGTCTAGATTTGAATTAATTACATTAAAAAGCAATAACGTTGGTGTACTCTGACATCTCTAAAATGTATACTCCTCCCTAATGAATGAGGAAAATCAAAACTGTACTCTATGATTAAGGCTGCAAGAAGTTCGGAAGTTTTCAGGGTTTTTTCCACATTTTCCTTGCTTATTGTACATGCCCATGCAGCAATTACTTTCTGTATGAAAGCACATTCCTGGCTTTCTAAGTATTTTCCCACCACTTTATTTTCTTTACGTGAAGCAACAATCTGTGATTTAGAGGTCAGGTCTACAATACCACCTCAGTAGCTTTTGGAGGGATATTCCTTCTTTGAGTCCTCTGTTGCTATTCCTGTGCCTGAGATAATAATTTCAAAACTTCCTACAAACCATAAAGTGTCCACACTCTTTATTGGGCTCCAGTATCTCTGTGCTGTGAGACATCATCTGAAGGAATTCCCTAATCTGTAAGATACCATACACGTGTGTCTTTGAGCTAGATGTGTACCCAGTGCTATGATTCTGTGAATCTCTTAATAACCAGGAAATGTTAGTCTGCATGGCCGAGGATTGATAGGAAGGATTTACCAGCTGAAAACCAACTAAAATTCAATTCTCTGGCTACAAAAGCTGGAAAAAATTAATTTAAAAAATGATTTACTAAAAAAATTGCTTTAGCTCATCAGTAATATTGAATGAGTGAGCTCACTGGCATTCTTAATAGAAAAGGAGCAGAGTCACATGTGAAAGAAAATCACCCCTCACAACTAGTCCTCAGTCCCAGACTCGAGAATGATAACTCTCTTTGCAAGCCCACAGAACAAATGCAAATAAAGACTTCAAAAACCATTGCAAAAATTATAACTGAATAAACTGCTTAAAATATCTTTTCTCCTCTCCTTCTCAACAGAGAAATATGCATTTTATTCTACTGACCACTGCTCACAAGTGTAAACTATGGTGCCATTTAAAATTTACAAAAGCGCTTTCTTCTTAGTCCTGCAATTCAGTGTGCTTCCCCTTTCCTAGTTCAATCCAGTAGAATCTCTCATATATTTTTTCATGTTTTCAGAGGCTGCACAGAATTTCAGTTTTCTGTCTGCTTCTCTGATGCATGTGGAGAATAAGACAGCTTTTGATGAAAGCCAATTGCAGCGCGAAGCCTGACCTGCAGGGCCACCCCAGCAGATACATCCTTCACGCACCGTGCCGCGGCAGTAATGCTTCCATATATGTACAACTTCTGTGAAGCTCTGTTGTGCAATGGTATTGGGCATAGTAAATATTTGGAGACAAGGATTAGAAGCGTCTGCAGCTGACTATAAATACATATTTCTGAATCATGCGACGCACACCCCAGGAGGAACGACATTGGCGGTGTTTGGAGCCGTGCGATGGCAGAGCTCCCAGGCACGGCTGAGTATTGGGTGGGATGTGTGTGAAATTCTCACCTCCCACCATCCTGTCTTACACATTCACTCCAATCCCTACAGGAAAAGCAAGAGTCTAAGTAAGGCAATAGCGAAACCACCAGAGCACATACCAGTCCATAAGCATTTTTCAGGACAGAGGATTAACAAATAGAAAACTCGTAACACCAAATAAGGTCCCTCAATTTCTGTAAAAACTTAACGCTGTACTTGCAACAATTTCCCTCCTCCAGCACAAACTTTGGAATCCTGCAAGTAAAGTAAGTCTAAATAAAGCAGTTACAATACTGGAGGATGGAAGGGGGGAAAGGAAAAAGGATCTTGCTCTTGTTATGCAAAAGGCGGCCTATATTTACTTACATATGAAACAAACTAGCATTCCAAAAATCAACCTATTTGCTCATCTTTCAGTCCACTTCTTTCTAAAAACAATACAAGAGTCTGGGACCTCAGGGTACTTCTGAGAGACAGAGTTGCACTGGAGTTCCCCTTCCCTGGGATGCTGAAAAGTCCTTTGCTGTGAGATTCCACTGAACTAATATCATTCTTCTCTTCCCCTTCTTGGTCTTTACTTGTTTGTAGAGGCAAGGAGTGTCTCAGTTATTCATCCATTCTGTCCCTTCCAGTACAATCCATGGAGGTTCTATTCAGCCCCATAGGGAATGAATTTGGTGGGGCTGCAGGCAATATTCCTCAATACTCCCTCTTATTGCCTACTACAAAAATTTCAGAGAAGCAGAAGGAGTTTCTCTAGTACTAATACTTGTGAGTAGCATTTGGCTCTGTGTTTTCTTTGTCATATAAACTCAACTCTGTGTCTCTTTAAAGGCCTGTCTGAGATGGCACAAATTCCCTAACTTCTATGTTAAAAGAGTTCACCGGTGTCCTAATAAAAAATTAGCATATGAATACCGGTTAGATGACAAGAGATTAATATAAAAACGAATTGCAAAAATCCGGATTGCAAAAAAAAAAACAAACCAAACCTCATCGTGCTGTCAAATCTCCAGTTTACATTAAAATGTAATCCTAAAATGAAAACAGCACACAGCATCATTGTATGTCAACTTTCTTTTTATCCTGTAGTGTAGTAACAGTGTCCAGACTCTGGGGATAGAGCATTGGAAGTTCACACAGCATGCATTTAACTCAAAGTGCTGTGAGAAATTGGTGTTTTTCTTCTTTTGCAAAAGCAAGCAGAAGTGAAGAATAAAAGAAAGGGATTAGCCTGTCACAGCAAGGAGATAACTTATTCACTTTCTATCGCACTTTAACGTGCAAATCAATCCTCATGCTGCTCTTTGCCAGTTTCCACAGTGTTAGTCACCCTGGAACAGCTGGGAGCTCTCCTGCTGCTCCACCTGGCATTGGCTTAGGATCAAATGGGGTCATCTGTCAAATAATATATGAGAAATAAATGGATGGAGGTCTTCCAAGGGGTGGAACCACTTGCTAGTTGTGTAGGTAAATTACAATGGAACAACGTAAGGCTCATTAGTTTGCTAATTAAAGATTATTAAATAAATAGTCTATGCACTGAAGGTAATTTTTTACTTTTTTTTTTCTAGATGCCTGCTCCAAATCTCAAAAATGGTACAATTTCAGGAGTAAAAATTGTTGTTTTCAGGTGGTTGAAAATCTGAGGGAATTTTGATTTAAGATTTCTTTCTATACATTTCACATTTCATCTAAACCAAAATAGTTTTGAATTTTAAATGATTTCAAGGGAAGGTTTTTTTTCCTCCTTCACCATTAAACACACTACTTGTGTTTTCAAAATAATTTCAGGGTTTTTTGGCTTGCTCAAAAATCTTATCAGTACTCTAAAGAGAGACGTGCCCATACCTGTAACATAACCTCAATGCAAAGCACAGCTTGCCCTATTCCCAGCATCTTTTAAACTTATGCTCCATCTTGAATCAATTGGATAACTACCCTGATAGCCTTTATCTTTACCAGGAGCTCTTTACTATTCTGGTGCTTTTCATTAAAGTGGTTATTTCTCTTTGCCAAAGCAAATAACCACTCACAACCACTGAAATTCTGGGATATTCATGTGGGAGTCCGATACACAGTGAACCAAGCACAATTTAGTACATGTGCACTGATGTCAAACATTTAGCTCCAATATTCCAGCTCTATCAACTAGGGACTTTTCCAAAATTGAAAATATATGCGAAGTACTATTTCAGAGATTTATCACAATGATCTGGTCATCTTAGTGCATGTCTCAGCTAGAACACCAATTTTGTCATGCTGAACACTAATTTGTTTAGAGATTCTGTCATGCTTAATCAAATTAAGCATAATATCAAGTAACCTCACTGAATTCAATGACTCACCCACTCCTCCTGTGGGAAACAATCAAAGCAACTTCCCATGTCACATAATCCCTTAGCAACTTTGAAGGCTGCTCACATCTTCGAAGGGGAATAAATTTAGATTCTTCAAAAGATCTGCACAGACCCTTGTGTGTGATCTACATGTGTAATCCATCTTTAGGGCTAATTTAGTAGCCTTTTGATTGAAATAATGAACTATTTATTGTAATTATGCATGTAGCATTGTTTTAAGTGCAGTAAGACTGGCAAAACTATAAAAATCATGTTGTGTAAAACAGAGTCACTAAAGGAATGGACGGCCAGAGTACAGTGTTTCACAGAACTGCTACAAACGCCTGTGCTTCAAGATTATATGATAGCATTCTGTGCAGGCAGTGAGCACCCCTAACTTATTCCACAGATTTACTTTAGCTGGGTGCTGAAGGAGTTCCAAAACTTCCCTGAGAAAAGTTTTCACTCCATAGAGAACACAAGCAAACACTAAATGACAGGGAGGCCATACCTATAGTCAGAACAAGCATATGTGTCATAATTGTTTATTTTTGAAACAAAAATGTTCATTTTTTCAGGCAAAAAAAAAAAAAAAAAGCAAACGTTGATGGCCTTGTGGGCAAAGTTTCCTTATAAATTTAACTTTATTATATTTTGTGTAACATGAATTTCCATAAGAAACAGCTGGATAATAGGAAAAATTTAATATTCAGCTCTCTATTTTTGCATATAATTTATGATAATACAGCAAGAAAAAAATGCCACACACAACTGCTTTATCAAAGTCCCATAAACACAAGATGGGTGTGTTTGCATAGGTTTGGCTTGACTTCTGTGAGCATTATGGCTGAATAGAGACTAAATAAGAATTGAACTTGAGAGTTGCCATTCCTCAGTGCCCCCTATTCCCCAGTGATATATATTTAGGGCTGGATAAGATTTCCCCTTGTAATTACCTTACCAAGTACATTTCACTTTCACTTCGGAATTCTTACCTCTATAAATCTAAAGTAATCCAAATGTGTGAATTTCTTGTACGATTGTTTCAGCATATGATGCGATGGCTGCTCTTTTCTTTGTCCTTTACAGAAGCAGCAGTGGAAGTTCAGTCACCTAACACAACCAGCCTTGGGGAAGAGTCAGTGAAAGTGGCACTTGCATCATTAGGTCATCGATTAGGTTCTAATTTGACTTGAAACTCTGGATTAGACATTCACTGCAACATTACTGCAGTTGGTTTTGTCTGACAAGTCAGCTGCAAAGCTGTTTGGGGGTTACCTGCAGATCTTGACCTTGCATACGTTGCAGTAAATAAAATATGTTGTGCCAAAAAGCTGTGTGTCTCTCTCTGAAGATCCAGAAGAAGAGAGTGTAGAAAAAAGTGCTTTTAATCACTTACTGATGTCTGTCAGTATATAATGAAATTATATTTCTGATTATACTCTTAAGGGCTGGGGAAGGAGGAAGATCTGCTAAATTCCTGAGAAGTAATTCTGCTAATATCCCGAGCATCCTCATCAGGATTTAAACTACAGAATCCTGAGGAAACATAAAACTACATTCATTGTGAGGAAAAAAAAATCTGAAGAAAGTATAGCAGCAGTTTTGCTGACAAGGTAAAGTCACAATACTTTAGATCATTTTGTCTCTCAATGCACTGTTGTCTGCTGCAAGCCCTACATATCCTGTCACAGATAACAGAAACCAGAAAAATGAAATAAGGCTGAGGAAGTAACTTAAATAACACAGTAAACTTGCTGATAATAGGATCTGCTATGACTGAGAGATAACTTCCCAAAGAAAGTCGCAATGACCTAGTTATTCAAAGAATGGAAAGCAGATGACCCTTGAAAATAGGACCATCTTTCTTCAAGAACAATATGCTGGGCTGCCTGGTATTTCTTAATCCTGAACATGACATCTGCAAAGCCAATTGGACAATTTTTTGTCTTTATCTTTTCCAACTAACACCTTTTCTGTCATTGAAAAATAGTGAGACTGCAGATCTCTTCAAGAAGTTGCTTGAGAAATTCTAAGAGAATCATTGCTCTCCACTGTGATAAAGCAGCTTCAGAGATAAAATATCATTCAGGGAACATTTGTGATTAAGATCAGCTTTAATTTTGAGAACTACAAATCTCTATCTTTTCTCCTGTGGCTTATTCAGCAGAATGTTTATTATTAATACTTTAGTACTTATGAGCAAGAAAATGTCTTCTCTTCTGAACTCACTTTGCTTCTGAAGAGAAACACCCCTATAAATGTATATCTACCTACTACTGATTTTTCTGTTCTTTAAAGAACAAGCAAGTTACTTGAGATTTTAATTATGTTTCCAGAAGACGTGAAATCTCTACTGTAATTATTTTTCCACCATGCTTTGTAGGCAGAAGAAAATGAACGTGGACAAAGAAAAGGAGGACATGATTTTTAGAATACGGTAAACTAAATTTTACTCGAAGAAAATTTTGGGGGTTTAAGCATGTAACATCTTTAAATATTTGAAAGATTCTAGCTTAACAAAAGCACAGGAAGTTTGCTTGACATATTATTTCACATTCTTTCCATCTGTTACTAAAATGCTGCTGTATTGAAATTTTTCCCACATTTTTACTAAAGGCTGTTTACAATATTTGATTTTAACAAAATACTGTTTAATACGTCTTCCGAATTCAAAAATCTAAAGCTAAAATACTCAGACTATTTTAAAACATTTAAATACACATTTTAATGAAATTTATGTTTAATGTTTGCACTTCATTACTGTAGGTATCCTTATCCAGCAGCTTTTTTAAAGTAGGATTTACTTTGTCCTTTAACAAGAGTTAAAATAATATCTGCCAAAATAACAGAAGGAATATTTGGACTCTGTTCCATGAAAATTAGCTAATAATCTTTGATGAATATACCTTTCCTTTGTTCATTCCAGCAGATAAAAAAAACCCCTCTACGTGGAAGCAGGAAGTTGCAAGAAGTGGCTAGAAAATAAAGATTCCAGCATTTATTGTGCTTTTTCAGTGCTTGGTGTCTATCCTGCTGAACTCACCCACATTTTACAGGAAGGGCAGGATTAGAGGACAGTGTTGAGAGCAAACCTATACTCTGTATAGATTTCTAATGTAGTTTTAGATAAATAACTCAGTTTTTCACAGACTTTGTACTACTTCAGTGTTAGTTCAGTGTCTCTAAGGAACTCCTCATTAAAAGGATTTGCTCCTTCCTCCTGGTGCAATAGGTGTTCAGTCACCATGGACTTAACTTCTCTCTGTCACTCTACAGAAAATTAAACCTAATTATGAATTATGCAGCTCTAGAATGTCTACATAGAAATGTATTTTAAATCACTGTGTCTTTGTTGATTATTTAATCCTATTACATCTCTGTTTAGCAACATCATTAAAACCTTGGTACTGATTGTGACAGTCAAGTAAAATGGTGTTAGAGGGCTGTCAGCATTATCAGGAGGCCAAGTCCTTAATCTCCTTTCTTAAGACTGAAATCCCATCATTTCAGACTGCACAGGGCTTCAAAGGGCAGATCAATTTTTATAAAGGCACTGGGGATACTTCTGCATAGTGGCTGAGGGAGAACATTCTCTGTATGTATCTTGCTTGTAAAGCAAACATGCAGTGATGCATTCCTTTTATCACTTTCAACACCCCTTGCAATTTGTCCAGTAAAGCCCTCCGATGGAGGTGAAATATATCACAGTGACATCTCCAGTACAGGAGCGGGCACACAGCTGGTTCCTTGGGAAACAAGATCACCATCTCACTCCCATTTCTCCCATATGTCATCCTAAAATCCAAACAGGCTTTCAGGAAAAAAGCTACCTTCAACAGCTGCTTTTTTGGCACTAAAAGCTTTAGGCCAGTCCCTTGAAAGTAAGGATTCCATGAGCCTGAATTTCCAAGCACATGACTGATTGTTACAGAGAAACACATAAGAAATAACTACCTGTGTTTAAAGATGTATAGCTTCCTCCTACAGTCTGAAAAGCCGTGACCTTGGCATAACATTTAACAAACCATTAATGGACTGTTAAGGGCACTTCATGGTTTCAGTTTGCTGAGATATTGGCGACAGATTAGAGGTTTTAACACTCTCATTCTGGAAGTTGTGAGGCATTCATGGGAAACCCCCAAGTCACACAGCTCTAGTAGCTTATACAAAAATGTATCTAGATAAAGAGATTTCATACAAGTAATTATTTGGTATTTATAAAAACACCCAGAAGGTCTTTGACTGCTTTCCCCTCACTCAACCTCATATCAGTTTCTTTCATGGCCAGACAAGCTGAAACTTTGTTATGCATTGCAGGATTCCAAGAAGTTCCCTTAGACTGTTTTCTAAAAAAGGTCAAATTTCCTAAAATGTAGAATGAGTTTCAGAAGTGACAGAGGTGAAAACTGCCACACTTGGCCTAGGAAATGCCTTCCCCTGGCACCCTGTACTGCAGAGGAGGAAGGTGTCCTCCACCAGGGTGTGTCTCCTGCTGCTTTTGGGCAGACTGCCCTGGGCACCAGTGGTCCCGTGCTGGGCCCTTTGAGGCAATGGATCATTGTGGCTGTGCCACCACACTCGGTGAGGCACAATCCTGTCACTTATCCCACATACGCTGCATACATCCCCTCCTAAATCTACACTTGATCAGTGATTCTGCGTAGAATGGAGATGCACGAATTATGTAGGAGGGAAGCTTTCAAAACAGGAAACAGGTGTTGAAGTTGCACTACTTTTAACATTTCAAATCTACTCTTTTTCTTACAATATAATCAGTTTTAACAAGCTCCAACTGTGAAAAACTAGAACAGCATTTTAGAAGTGAAATTCATTTTTTGCTTGCTTTGTCAGTTTTCTAATAACTCGATATATTAAATTCCTTGCAGAAATAATTAAGATACTGAGTTTAAGCCTGATTAACAAATACCAATTTTATTCATTAAATCCTTGGTTTTAATTTTTAAATAGGAAACAAATTAAAACAAAACCAGGTAGAGCAGGAAATACAATCTCCTTAAATGTTTCAACCCATTCATTTATTGCATTAATTTTAAAGTAATTGTACTTAACTTTTGCTCAGCTAGGTACCCTGGAACTTGAAGAAATTAGCATATTCATACTACTAGGACATAGCACAGTGATCCTGTCTGTTTATTTACTTATTTATAAATTAACCTCTTTGCTCATGCCTTGATTTTTTATTCCTTCATCCAACTGTAGATTTTTTCCTTCCATGAATAAAAGTTATATAAACTCCAGACAGGTCAAAGCATAAATGCCGCACAAAATCTTCCAAGAATAAACTTAAATACAGCTTAAAAGATAAATGTAATTTCTCCCACTCCAAGGAAAAAATCATTCAGTGCATAGAACTACACTTGTATTCAATATATATAGATGAAGACTTCCATAAAACTGGAAAAGAATTACTAGTAAAAAAATGCATCCTTCATATTAAAAATAGCTTTCTTCATGGTTGAGGCTAAACACAGAATTCCCTAGATAGTTCTTATGCATGGTTTTCCTTTGTGTGAATGATATATTTATTCCTATCAGGCATTCACTGAGTTTGGATGCAGAGAGGGCACGGGAGATAGCTTTACCTGCTGTGCCTGTGGACTTTCCTTCTCAGACTGTCAGCCCAGCAGGCTGGGGTGCTGTGATTTGGAAACTCAGGCAGGCGCCTGAGCTAAGCAGAGCCCAAGCAGGGGTGTCTGCATGACCGGGGGCAGAGGGCTCTTGGCACTGGGCTCTCAGCCTGCGTGGCAGAGAGGTACCACCTAAAACAGCACTCGGCCAGTGAGGGACATCACGCGGGCATCCTGGAGCTGATGTTCCCGTCCGACCCTGGCTCTGCAGCACCTGGAATACGTGGGTGCTGGCTGGGCACAGCACAGGAGCCCCAGCATGGCCCCGGGGAGGACTCGGCTGGGTGCGATTTGGGGTTTTCCCTTCCACCAGCCTCAAACTGCCCTCGGAGCTGGCGCACAAGGAAAGTCAGCTGCCTTAAGCCGCTGTGTAGCTGAAGCACAGTGGGGAGCGCACGGATCCAAGACTTGTGTGAATGGCTAGGAGGGAAAACTAGACCCTACAACTTTTCATCTCTGTTTTTGCACCTCCAGGTCCTGCAGACTGACCAACCAATGAACCCTGTTTGCTGCCTTAGAGCCAGGCCCTCTGACGTTTGCCCCTCGTAAAAATTCAAATGCGCCCCAAAGTGCCAAAGAATCACAAAGAACAGAACTTTTCTAAGAGCTGCATAAAATTCATGCAGACAAATAAAATCTATGCAAAATAAAGTCCTGATATGATTATTTGACCATCCTAATGTACTCTTCTGAGGAAAACCAGCAATAAACGGTTGGGGGGCTTTTGTCAGATTTTTCTGTCATCTGATTTGCTCTCATTTCTCTCAAGGACTTAGACACATGAGAATGTCTTGCTTCTCTTTTAGAGAGATTGGACATTGTTTCCCCTGAAGTTTTAGCACAAGTTCCCTCTCCCATCTCAGCAAAAATGGATATTCTTGTTTGATTACAAAAGCAAGAGAACACATCAATTTTTCCATTACTAGTTTTACCCTAAAAACCAGTAAGTTCTCATCCTTACCATGCAATATGCGGGGGCTAAACCCCCCCCCAAAAAAAAAAAAAACAACCTGCTAATGACACACAGAAATCACATTAACATTTTGATTTGCATTAGTTCGGATTCAACCATGTACAATTTTATAGGGGACTTCACTGAACAGAATTAAGGACATTGTGGTAGTATTCAGTTTTAATACAAAGTCCTTTCAGATGCATAATCACTTTGTACTTAACAGGACCCCAGTTTGTCCAAAATCCATTTTGCTCAGGAGATATATTCAATTAATTAATAAGCTTTCTCTAGATTTGAATTCTCTGACCTAATATTTTGGAAATTGCTGCTTTCCTCTTTTTTTTTAACCCCCCTCTGTTCTTTTTTAAACCAACACCTAGTAATTACTCCAAAAGCTATTCCATATGCTTCATAAAACAGATAAGGAAGCACCAGGTTGCCATTTATGTTTGTTAAAATGAAAAATATCTTCTGGTTATCCTTTTGATGAATCCAGCTGTCAGAGAAATTAGCATGAAAGGCTAACTCATGCCAAGAAGAATGCATAAATGAACAATAAATTATACAACAAATAAAATAGATCATTTATATTTATTAGGAGCCTAATTCTGGATGCTCTTATCATAGCATCTCTACTCAATTCAAATACTAAATAGAAATATAGACATTGTCATATTGGATCAGGATATGTTATTCCATCTCTGAAAATGGTAGTATCATATAGTAACTATTGATGCAAGTAACAAGGCCTTTAAAAAAACCCCACAATATATAAACATAGAATTTACTCTGATCTCTAAAGACACTGGCTTTACCCCAACGGTAAGATATATTGTCACTTCTATGAAAACTCTAATGTTCCTTGCAGTCACAGAAATACACAGATCTTTTTTGAACCTTTAGCTGGGCCCAAAAGTCAATGAAGTCTTCCAAATTCCCTTTTCAGTGAGCTGCCAGTCTGTGCCACAAAGCACATCAGACTTTCAGTCTTCTCCTGCCCCACCACAGTTCCTTTGCAGATCCTTGCTCTAGGTTTTCTCCCTCAAAAATCAAAATCATGTATATGCAGGGCAAAGAGCTGGTGTGCACTCAGGACTTGCCACATAAAAGGCTGGGAGAGAGCAGGGACACACACCTAGAGCAAAGCAAATCTGGCAGTGCTTTCGGTATCACCAACTTAGGTGTAATTACCCTAATTTAGCCGTCTTTAATTCACAATGTAGACACTTGTTGGGTGAAGCTTCAGTTACATCCCTAGGTAGCTGTAACACAGTTGTGTTTGTTCTGGTTCAGTATTCACCAAGGACATCAGCTACCTCTTATGCGAGCAAAGGCCACCATCCCACACCCTGCTGCCTCGAGACCTGACTCTGTCCCTTGTCCTGTAGCAACAGAGATACTTCTGAAAATCCAGGGGCTGTCACACCTCCACCTTCCTTGTGTAGAGGCACCATCAGCTATCTTTTGATCCTACCCTCATTTATACGCAGGATGCAGCTACAAAATGTGCTAACATTTTTGTCTAGGTAAATGGGTTACTGAAATCTGATGGTCTTCAATCAAAACCAGCATCTAAAATGTTCCTGATGGAAGCAGGAGTAAAAGCTTAATCCATAAAGAGCATAAGCTAAATTGTGGAATGAAGCCATCTGAAAACTCAGTAAAATCAGTTTTTCAGGGTGAGGAAAATGAGAAAAGGACCTTGGTGGCTACCATCAGAGATGCTGGAAAAGAGCTGATGTCTGGGTTCCAGGGTATTATATCAATGTCGAGAGCCAGATTAATATTAATGTCTCTAGCTTGTACAATTTTGTACCAGGGAAACAGGGAGTATTACTGGATGGGCTAACTTACATCAGGTATTATCTGCTAGGCTGTGCCAAGGATTCTTCTTTCAGTCTACTCAGATAACTACTGTAGACGTGCTGAAACTCCACAGATTTTGGCTTTATCAACACTTTTATTAAGTAATTAATCACATCTTGTTCTAGGGCCAGTTGCCAAGCCTTCAGAGAATTCCCAATCTATTTGTTAGCTAACATCCATCACTGTGATACCAAAATAAAAAAGTAATTTTTTCCTTAAATTATTTGATTATTCGTACATTTTGTTAATAAGTAAGAAGACATTTTAAATAAAACCAAAACCTTAACTATTCTACCTATGAGCTAATATTTATGCTTTGATCACTCCATCGGCATATATTTGAAGATACTGTTTTTAATTCTTAAAGAAGCCTGTGGTGTTTCACTCAGGCTACAGTTGGCTTACTCGGAGGACTAAACTCAGAAATGTATTATTCTGACAGCAGGAGCAAACAAGCTGACGAGTCTTCTGTCGGCATGGCAACACAACACTGAAACTAATTCAGCTCTCTGGTAATGACAACAACACATTCTCTTTGAAAAGCTTAGTAGTGAAGCATTATTGAATTCCACACTTTCTTGTTTTGGGGTTGGATTTTTGTTGGCTTTTTTTGGTTTTGTTTTGAAAAACCATACTAAACTACCCTGTTTCTAAGCAGTCTGGCTTATTTGGATCAAGGTTGATACAGCCTCTCTTCCCTCTTTCTTTTCATAGCTTGTCTGTATTCCCACCTTGATGTTTACCCTTGCTCCTGAAAACTGCAATTACAGACAGCTCTCAGTGTGCAGACTAATTAATTAACACCCTCAGCTTCTATTCAGAAGTAGCCAGTGCTGTAATGGATGACTTCTGGAAAGAGATATAAAAGCACTAGGGATTATGAGCTCTTTTTCTTTCAGTATATATCTGTGCCAGCAGAAAAAAAAAAAAACCACAAAAAAACCCAAACAAAAACAAAACAAAAAACCAAACCAACCAAAACAAAAAACCCACCAACAACCAAAAAAAACCCCACCCCAGGTAAGGATGATCTTTTAGAAATCTTCTTGCAACAGTGAAGATGCTGAACTGACAGACAGAGCCAGAGCTCCAGTCAGAGCTCATGAATCCGTGATTTCAGGGAAACTGTACAGAAGGAAAGTAGTCTAAACTAAGTTATATTTGATACTTTATATTATATTTTGATGAGACTCATCAAAAATATTTAAGATTTAAAAAGAAAAAATACTAAAAAGTCCTTACAACGCTGTGGAGTAGCAACAAGAAAACCCTTTAGAAAAGCATTATGGAATATAATACCACTTCTCTGTACATGTGCATTCTTTTTGTAATATCAAGGACCTTCCTTCCTGATCAGTTCTGCCAACAATTTTATGGAAAACAGACCTGTCCCCCAGCTTGCTTTCTGCTGTTTCAGCAGGGTCAGTTTTCTGGCCCAGAAAGCCAAGCTGCAGAGCCAGCTGAGGCTTTGAGGCAATGAATTCACTGTTCTGAGCTTGGCACACAAAAGGGAGGAAAAAAATGCAGAAGGGCAGAGCAATTTATCCAAATTCAAACAAGTAATGTGATAAGTTGAAACAGATGCTAGAATGCCCAATGAAAGAGATCAAGGTTTCAGATCTCGTTCTTTCCTGTGATTCAAGACACCTTGCAATTAAAAACAAAAAAATGAACAAAAAACCCAAACAAGAAAAAAACCACCATTTTTCTGCCTATTTGATAGCTAATCATGGAAATGTAACAAACTTTTCCAGTGTTTGAAAGCGTTTCCAAAAGACCCTTAAAATAGACTACAAAAAACATTGGTAACCATACATTTATTTACAAGTCTGGGAAATTAAGGAACTGGGAAATTATTTGCATGCCTAAGAAGGAAACTGATGTTGGTCGGTTTAAAACCCATTTTATGGGTAGACTAATCCCTTTCAAGCACTCACTATCAAAAATTATTGACACCTTACAGTTTGTTATGCTGATCTCTTTAATTTTCATCACTATTTCCATTGGAAATAGAACTCCATGAGACTGACACTGTGTTCTTTCCATCAGGAATATGCTGTTTTGCTGTGAATAATTTACATCCATCGTTTTGTGGTTTTGTCAGTCATAGCACCACAGACCGCAATACTGACAATTTTTTTTTTCTCATGCACACACCATTTTAGGAATGACTTCAGTAGGAGTTTTGGCAATTTAAGCACTGCAATTTGGAGACCAACTCATGCTGGGAGTACTGACATCTAGCTTAAGAAATGAGTTCTTTAACTACTGGTCTAGCCTCAAGGTGATTTTTCGGATGCCATTTTTTTCTTTAATGCTTTTAGGAATGCACTTTCATATAGCTAACTTTCCATCATTTGTATTTGTCCTCTGTTGCAGTGTTACTAAATGAGATTCAGTTCAGAACTAAGGTTACAAACAACACACACAGTGAAAGGCAGGCTGCAATAAGAAAGGGGGGAAAAAAGCCCATTCCCTGGAGCTCAAATCTCTCTCCTTCAAAGGCAGAACCATATCCTTTTAAAAATGTTATGTTTTATGGAAAGCTAGCGCATTTTGAAAACTGGACGCATTATGCTATTTATTCCTAATTAGCTCTGTTTCATCTTTTTCTTTTACAGGTCCTTTGTTGGCCTAAGTAAGTGCAAGCAAAATTCTGCTTTTCTTAGGGGTTTCTGATCCCTGATATTATTTTTTAAGAAACACCTGCGTGATCTATCACTCTATGTTTTTGACTTGGACTGAATTACATTCATGGGTTCCACTCAGATCTCTTATCACAGCTTCACTGTTAAAGTAAACAGAAACTCACACAATAATGGACAAGATGAAAAAAATGCAGAATTATCCTTCTATTTCTTGCAGTCATTTCCTTTCCTAGGCCTCACCACTTAGACAGACCACACAATTTCTAATTATTTATACCAATGCTAGTGGGAATCCAGAAGAAAAATGCAGGCACTGGACAATTCCAAAAGCAAGGCTTTATAAGAGGCTCCATAAATTAAAGAAATACTAAAGAAAATAAAGTCCTCAGCTCTCTCTGAAAGGTAGTTGGAAAGTTTTTCAGCTTATGTTTTCTTGCACTCAATTTCATTTGTATTTAAAGCTAAAAACCAAGCCTCTGGTGGAAAGAGCCAATGAGAAATTCTATACTTGTCAAAGAGTGAACATATTCATATAGACATAAAAAATAACAAGAGTTATAAATAATCAGAATTACCTATTACCATGACTATTTACAGACATATATTTTTCACTTCTTCAAATATACAATACAGAAAATACAGAAGTATTTTTAGATGGCTTTGAAAAATATAACCTGGTAACCTTAAGGTTAGCACTAAGGTTATCTACCTGGTAGATATAAAAGAATATTTTTCATTTGAAGACAGAGATAAGCACATAATTTCAACTCCTGAAGGAGCTGTTGCTATTCATCAGCAGAGATGCAATGCTAGAGCAAATGAACTACCATTTTAATCTTTCTGCCTGCAATTATCTACTCCAATTTGGTTTGACAATTTGCAGCTATGGTTTTCACATACTGATAAAACCTGGTGAGGATTTTGTGTGAATACAACATCTTTTTTATTATTATTATTTTTTAATTTTATTTTTATTTTAACTTGAAATGGTTTCTGCATTGCTGAGAGTTTGGCCATTTCTAAATAACCTGCAGGGGATACACTCCTATAGCCTTCCTTCACTAGATGGTTATAAGAGACAGGCAGCATGCAACGATCCACAAAATTACACCATTAGTGTTTCCATAGGAGTTTGTTTCCCTGTTCAAACATGGACATGGTCAACATCTTCAGCTCAGTTCAGTCAGAGGCAGAGAGTGACACTGATCACCAAAAAGAGATAAAAGCAGATGGGAAACCTTAAGGGATGTGCCATGCTGGGATCAGCTCAGGCAAAGAGAGGCCAACAGGGGATTCATGATGAGTGAGGCATTGAAAATTGCACAGGGAACGAGGTACAGAAGGATCATTCCTAGCAGGTGTGGAACCTCCACCTGTGGCAATGAGAGACACAGAGGCAGAAATACAAGAGTACAGAAGAGCACAGGAAAAGGTTTTAGAATGAACTGAGGATAATCTTAGGTGAGAGGGCCACAAAGTCTTTATTATACCTTCTCAAAATCCATTTCTTACCACTCACATATGAACTCATTTTCTGAGCTGAGACTTCCTTTAAAGATCACATTTGCAACAATGCAAAGCTACTCCAGGTCCTTGAGAAATATTTTTTGCCTTAACCCTTGCTAACTCATAGATAAAGCAGGACCCAACCAATTCTAGACATCATTCTGAGGAGTCTGGTGTGAGAATTGCAGATAAACTGTATCAGCTTCCAATATCTCACATATACTAAGGTTTACTGCATTTGTAAGTGATTGTTGCTAACAGAGAGCTAATGCCTACCTGGAGTTTGAGCATGTCTTTGAGATATAGTGAAAGAAAGTGATCTCTGTCAAGGCAATCTGCTGGGAACTGCAGTTTTTGAACTTCATGAAAAGCAGCAATAATTTGAGAGCTAATGGGATACCATGAGGGAGTCTTCAGACTCTCAGGTAAGGCAATTCTTTCTTCTCAGCATGTTCTACAGCTAGAGGAGAAATATTATATTAGCTTGGACCCGAAGCCTGAAAGGAACTCCCCATTCACATCGATCTCTTTTTCCTGGAACAGCCAACAGCAACTACTCCGACATCAAGAACACTGAACACCTTTTTTAAAACATTCTGTACAGGAATTTGCACATTCAAGGCATTGTAGAAACTACAGCAACACCAAACACAGTGCCAGTGCCTGTTTCCTTAGCTGGCATCCCCAAAGATTCCTTTTATCCTTAAATATTGAATAAAAGCATTTTGCAATGTCTTTCAAGGAATTTCATTTATACTTATGCTTTCTAGCAGTTCTCTCTCTGCTTTCCAGAAAATTTTGTTGTTCCTTCCTAGGAACTTTTCAAATGATTACTAGCAATGCTCCTGCTGCCTTTTGGGATTTTTTTACTGTGAGCTTTCAGAAATATCTCCTGTACCTTCTAGGAACTTTTCAATTGCTTTCTTATGGCCACTACTTTCTAAAATTATTTTCTCAGTACTTTCATCCAGAAATCTCCCCAAAGCTTTCCAGGTCTTTTCCTATTGCTCTCTAACAATTTTGTATGTGCTTTCTTGAATCCTCCCTGTTGATTTCTGGGAACTTTGTCTAATTAGTTAATAGTAATTTTACAAGCTTCCTCGGAAATTCCCAACTGCTTCCTAAGATTTTTTTTAGAGATACTTCCTTGTTATTTTCCAGTAATACTCCTGTTATTCCCTAGGAATTCCCTCTATGATTTTCTGAAAATATTATTGATTCTTTCTAGGAATTTATTAATGCTGCTTCCCAGGAATTTCTCTTCTACTTAGAGACCTTTTTCACTACTTTCTAGGAAACCATTAATAGATCTTAGGAATACCACCCTGGCACTCATAAATTACTTTTAAGAATGCTCCAGATGTTTTTTCCCATGACTTTTTGGGGATCCTGTTAATGCTGTTGTAAGTTTCCCTTCTACTACATGAATAGACACACTAGGGATAATTGATACTCAAATACATTCTGACGAAAAGAAGGGAAAATGTCACTGGGCTAGAAATATTGCCAAGTCATTTCACTGCTCATGCAGGTGGCAGGTCAAGCTGTTTTTCTGTGAATCCTTTAGAGTTACACTCTGTTACCCGAGGCTGCACTGACACAATGACAGTGAGCCATAGAGTTACAGCTCACCCACTCTTTCACTAGCCTGGACCTCAATAACTACAAGGCACATACCTTTCATCTCAGTCAATTTAATTTGATCAGCTGACATTCAGAATCTTGGTGCAAATATCCTATTCTTAGTAAATTGATTACAACTGCTAGCAGTCTTCTACCAGGTTGCTTTTTCCATCAT
Source organism: Donacobius atricapilla (assembly GCA_013397315.1). Classification (NCBI taxonomy): domain Eukaryota; kingdom Metazoa; phylum Chordata; class Aves; order Passeriformes; family Mimidae; genus Donacobius; species Donacobius atricapilla. The sequence goes on from WBMY01014653.1 coordinate 1,319,985, forward strand.
ATAGAACTATTAGTTATGTGTCCTCATGTCCAGAACTTCAATCCTCATCCTGCTCTAGTCCCATGTCAGGAGATTCAGCTCTTAGCACAGCAACCTGATCAGGGGCAGTGCCTGCCTCCTGTTCATTCAATTTTGAAATAAATGTATTCCCTTTTAATCCAGGCTGCACCTCAGGCTAGGAAAAAACTCTTTATAACCAATTTATAACCAATCACATAGTTAGCTCATGGCTTTCACTCAAACACTTAAGAATTCTCTTTCTACAATGCTTCCACAAGTATTGACAACAAATGAGCTGCTTGAGAAATAAGAAAACAGACCTTCATGGCCACGTGTGCTTTTCTGTGTTTCCTGAACGTGTATCTGTACCTCTGATCTCCTTTTTATTTTTTTAATTTTTTTTTTTCCTTTTTTACTCCCTGGAACAGAGATGATTATTTAGTTTTGGTCTGAACATCACTAACTTGAGTCTGACGTACACAGATTACAGCTGGGAAGGAAGTAGCTGCTTAATTTCAAATATCACCTGATAGTTTTGAGCAAGTCATTTATGCAATTTTAAAAAAATGGCAAAGTTATAAACCATTATGTTAGGATAACAGAAATTCACTGTATTGTCAGTATTGTCTTATTTATACATCAATGCTCCTATTTTGTATTTGGGACTCAAGTGAAAGGTTGCTTTCCAAACCAATTAATCCTGTGCTGTCATTTATAACCTGAAAACTTTAGGCCTCTGTCATGATCACAGATTCATATATATTGATACATATTAAAAACCTATGCTGTTTTCTTGATGGAAAACACCTTTAAGTGCTTTTCAAATGGATTCTGTCAAATTTCTTTAAAATCACAGCAGGTTTGATTTGGATTTGCATTGACAGAAAAAAATTGCAGAGGATTATATAATTATTGAAAACTATGATGGTCTCAAGATGTGACAAAAGTAAGACTTTCATAAGTTAATGAACAGCTGCTCACTGTTAAAAATGTGCTCCTGTAAAAGAGGAAAGAAATCAATGTCTCTTGTCGGCTGACTTTTACTGACAAGAGAACAGAGCACTCAAAGGCAAATCTACTTTAAGGTTTAAAACCAGAGTAAACCTTCACTGTTTGAGAATAAAGTAGTTTCATGCCTTCAGGGTTCAGTGGGCTATTTTCCTCTTAAGCTAGTTTGTTAATGAGAAATCTGTGTTCAGTGTCCTTCAAGGAATGTCATTAATCTGAGATACAGGGCTCTGTTTGGAGGGACAGAAACGAGTCCCAGTGATGCATTTTGTAAATATTCTAATGGTTCTTGAATTTTCTATCTGGTGAGGTATGTAACTGGAACGGAAGGCATTAAAAACTAACACTGAAGCATACTACAGCTCTTCTAATGGATATTTTCTGGGGATCTTAACCAAGGAAACAAATTACAAGAAATGAGGGATATTATTCTCTCAGAGTACCAGTTTGTGAGTAACTCAAATGCTCTATTGTAGCTGTGTTTTCTTTGTGTTTTTCCTTCCATACAACCAGGTGCTTCATAACAGCAATTGCTATTCTTGCTTAGTTGAAAAAAACTTTAGTAGACAGTACTTCTCAAGTAAATTTGGGTCTGAAATGTATGCAGGCTTTTTGCCAAAATTATTTCTTAAATCCCTCAATTAGACATTTCTAAGATGTGTTTTTAAAAGGCCATATTTATTATTCAGAGGATCCTATAATTTGCCAAATCTCACCATCATTTTCCTGAAATTTTGGGAGCAATTTCTAGAAATACCTATTTCCTACACTGCATTTTACTGACTTATCCTACTTTTTTTCTGCACTGATCCTATTTGAAGGATCAGTATGAGTCTCTTGCTCTTTTCCAAGTGCTGAATAGTAACAAAACATTTCAGCTAGGTATGATTTTTTTTAATACCTTCCCTTCTCATTCATTAATATTTCTGCTGTGTTTTTTTTGACTGAACAGTATTTTTGTGACTTGAGAGCTTTGCTATTGTATACAAGGGCCCCGATAACAACAAGGGGGTTGATTAATGCAATATGCACATACCTAGAATTTTCATGATGTCTCAATGGACTTGAACATTAATTGAAGATTGCATTGCTAAAGTAATTTCTTCTTCCATTTCTTTGTTGGTCAAGAATAACTAAATTGCATATTCTGAGTTACAGCACTTGAAACTGGTTGTTAAATCCAAAGGGATGGAACGGAGCTTGGAGTTAGCATATTAAGCACATTTTGCTCTAGACGTGATCTTAATTTACATTGCATTGCATTAATAGTTTCTTTAACGTCAGATTTCTCCACCATCTCAAGTGGGAGATCTGAAAATATGTGAATAATGCTTTCAATTGTTTTGCTGTAAAAAGGCAACTGTTCTCTACTGATCTGAACTAAAAATATAATTCTCATTTTAACACCATTTTAGACACACAGTCACTAAAAATAAATAATTCAATAAGGAATTTAGCAGCATTCAGACAACAATATTAAGAACAGGCTGAAAGTTCCATGATCCACTGGCTATATGAATGACAGCAGAAACTGATTTTCAGTGGAATTAAGTGCTCTTTACTAGTTTTTCTCAGATTAAAGGGCACGCAAATACATTTTTAGACATATTCAGGGTCCTTTTGTGTGGTTTCAGTATCAAGAAAGCGTCTCAATTCTAAGGAATCATGCTGATGGTTTTAGGCAATCACAGATCATCCCATTGCACTGAGATGCATAGGTGCTCAAAGCAGGAGTGAAGCACCTCTGCAGAAGGCATTCATGGAATTGATTCAGGGCTGACACTAGACTTTCCTGTGACCCTCGATCATAGTTTCCAGCAAAGCCTGAACTAATTCCTTAATTCAAAAATTCACTAATTCCCAGCCAATTGCTTCATCAGGCTTACGAATTACCAAAAAAAATCCGAATATCTCTCTTTAAACCCAGAAGCAGCAGGATTTTCAAGGAACATTTTTCCTTTTCTTTCTCTTTTCAACAAAAGATATCATCAAGTAAATTCAATTAAAACTCATTGTCAGTGTGCAGAATTTCCAGACTAACAAAAATATAGTATGTTCTATGTGAAGAGATGTAGTGTCACGGTAGCACATGAAATAGATTGACTCCATATTGTTGTCAGAAGAGAAAGAAGGCTTTATTTACAATTCCAACAGTTTCTTTTATAACATGCTGTGCTAAAAAGGTCTATTATTGGTCCATGGGGCTGACACTTATCTCCATTGGTTAAGTAATAGGAAACAACACCTGGGGACAGTTGTTATGGGAAAGGGAACACTGTTTACTTAAGCTGTTTTGAGAAATGGAGAGAGATATTTTGAAAAAAGGAAACTGCTGACAGCTTTCCCATGGGAAAGGAGCTAGCAATGGTTAGCAAACTAAAATTCTCCTGGGCTCAGAAATATCGAGCCCACAATGTTGCATTAAAATCTTGGGGTTTATGGCTGTTTGTAAATAATTAAACCTACTCCACTATCTCTAAAATTGTTCTAGGAAAGCCATGTTGGCAACAGGCTAGAAGCCTTATCAGTCTCTTCTAGTGAAGGCACATTGGGGAATACTTTGTACACACCAACCTACAGCACTCATTTGGAATCATCAGTGATTCGAGAAAGTGCCAATATACACTATTTGGATAGGTATTTTTACTTGGATGAAAAACCCAGATGGTTATTGCCCATATATTTGTACAGATGAAGGCATAGATATATTAAGAGATATATTACAATCTAGTCTTAGCTGGACTTCAGGGCCAGTTTCATGACAGGACAAGTGCATTTGTTGCAGACCCTACAGACCGGATTTTTTTTCTGCATTGACAAACAGCAGAGGAAGTGATCAGCTCTGGAAGCACTTTTTGAGACTATACTTACTGTTGGAGAGATAGAAATCTCATCTCATACCACTTCTGCTCTCTTACTAGCAATGCTCAAAGATTCCCAGGGGAACAGAAGCTGCCATTTAGTGATGATTTCAGTTCCTACCTAGCTATACTTACTTTTTTCAGAAAAGTCTTTTTGGGCTTGAGGTAGTCATGCTGTTTGGTTGGTTGTTGTTTTTCCAAACAAAATTCTAAAATTGCAGGGAATAAAAGCAAAGTAGGCAGAATGTCAAAACAAGGGGGAGCAGAATGACAACCATGACAACTAACCTGTAAACACAGTGAAATCATTTATTTGCCCATAATCTGTTATAGCTTTAGCATTTCTTTGATGAGTGACTCATTTATGATATATCACTACTTCTATTGGCTGGGGATTTATCTGAGCTATGGTTTGACAATGGAGCGAGAGTGACTTGCAGAATCCTAGCACCAACATGAAAATGATACAGTCACAGAATAGTAAGTGCCCATCTGCTGTAAAGTCCTATTCTTTTGCGGGAGTATTTTTGAGAGCTTGCAGAGATTTTTGTGTCTACCGTGACACTCAGCGGGTGAGTCAGGCCCAGTTGTGTTAGTCAACACCACTCTAACGCTATGTGGGTTAGTTGGTCTTCCTTCTGTAAAAGCACAGGCAGCCTGAGCTCTTCTAACGGTGTCCTGGGGCGCTCCCACAGAAAACACATCCTCTGCCTGCAGCTATCTGGGTCATACCTGGCCTATTTTAAGATCTGAAAGCACACAGAAGCAGCACTGGGTCTTGGGGCCCAAAGTGTGTGGTGTTGTGCCCGTTTCCTGCTCTTTTTAACTACAGAAATCTGAACAACAAGCAAGGGTAAATGTATTCCCAACACAAAGCTTTGCAGCTCTGAACGTGGATTCCTCATGTAGATCACCTAGTTCCCAGACAGCTGCAGTTCTCAGGAATATGCAGTTATCCAAATTCTCTGGAGGAACAATATGTAGAGATACTAAAAGCAAACTGGGTACTTTTCTCTCCTTCCAAACCACAGTTGCTTGGCTTCCATCTTTATTTATGCTATTATATATCTATTTTTTTTTTTACTTTTGAAACCTCCCCCCTATACCCTTCATTTAGGAATGAATACAGTTGTTATGACTAAAGTAAGATTAAGAAGTTATAGTTAGAGGAGAGTTTCTGAACAAAAATAAAAGAAATGAAGGGGAGACTGAAGAGCAGGCTCAAGAAAAAAACAGGCAAGAATGAACAAAAAGCAGAGATACAAGAAAAAGGACAAAGCAGTGCAAAGAAGAGGCAGAGGGAAGGAAAGTAAGTTGATAAAAGGCAAGTGGTAGAAAGGAAGAGTTAAGGTGACAGAAGAAAAATAGTTGTAGGAATTAAAAACAACTCCCCTAAGACTCAGCATTTACAAAAAGATCCTCCCAGTTAATGTTCTCAGATCAGTTTCAATTTCCTTCCTTCACTACGGCAGTTTCCATACAATACTGTTAACAGTGAGAGGAAATATTTTTATTTTAAATTAGAGTCCAAGTCCTTTATCCTTTGTTTCTGTTCAGGTGGCTGTTTTTCCAGGCTAGTATGACCGAGCAAGAATTAATAGAATTAATTGATAATTTCAATTCTTTGTCTTGAATAGTCAGTAGGGCTGAGGAGAGTTATGCATGAGTTCTGCTGAATATTCTGTTGGGTTTATATTCATTGCATAGGTCCTTTCTTATTTACACGATCTTTCTCAATTGAGAATTTACTCCAGTCTTGGTCTATCACCTCTAGTCAAACTCCCTTTGATTTTCCTTGATAGAGACCAAAGTCCCAGACTTATCACTTCTCAATTACTTTTAAAGAGATTTCTGTCCTATAAAATGCTTAAAGATACTTAAAGAGTTAGCAGATAAAGATGCCACATACGTGAAAGGTTTGCCTTAAGGCCAGACAGGATGGATACTCAGATAAGAGATTCAAAAAAAGGATGCCATGCTTTACAGATTCAATTCATTTGAATTATTAAAACAGACATGTGAAATACATGCATGTGTAAACACAATATGCGTTATATACACACACAACTTGTCTATTATTTTATATAAAATCTTAGAGTCTTGTAGACATTGGTATTTGCAAAACCACTTAGTTAACAATGAAGACCCGGATCCTTTTAGCCTGGTTTTCTTCAGCATGGTTCTGTATAGAAAAAGGTAGTCTTTCAAAAGTATTTGAGATCAAAAGAATGACAGTGATCTTTAATCAATGTAAACAAAAAAGTGCAGAGAATGATAACCATATAGATCAATGCATATAGCTTGCTTTTCTGATTTTTTTTCAATAAATAGAAATAAACTTGCCTACTGCCACCCAAACTTCTTTCTGAATTGTGCTGCTTTCAGTTATGTTAACTATCACTTTGGGTTTCAATAGATACATCTGAATGACTATTTTTTAAAGGATGTATCATCTCATTAGGTAAAATGTTGTAATAAATCTTTCACTTCTAAAAGATTAAAACAATTAATATCTTCTTATGGGAGCATCTACCCACCTGTTTGCCCTTAAGTCACAGAAGATAATTAGGAATTATATTTTTGAGAATGGCTTTCCAGTGCCTAACACAGTAATTTTACTGACAGTGTTTACTTAGGTGCAGAGCAACCGCTGTGATGAATTCTTAGCTGATCAAGTGGAAAAATGCACCATCCCAATCAAAAAAAAAAACCCCAAAAAACCCCCCAAAAAACCCCCCCAAAAACCCCCCAACCCTTTCCACACTGAGCAGTATTTACATTGATTCACTCCACTGTGATGTGCCCTCTCAGCCACTCCAGAACTCACTCACTGCCCATTTGCAAACCTGCTGAGAGCCAGTGTGGATTTGCTTTCAGCACCTGGCTGCTTTGTGCAGTCTCCAGCACAGAGGGGAAACAGCAATCGGTTTGGGGGCAAGCTCAGAGGCTTTCAGCTATTCTAATTCAGAAAGACTTTGGATTCCTGCGCCCAGCCACCACTCTGACACTCAAAAGAGAATCACAGGAATTATCTTCTGCAGCTTGTCATGGCATAGATACTTTGAAATTATTTTGACTTTCAATGCAAGCACTCTCCCAAGACAACCCAAGTTTCAAGGCCCCAGGTGTATATCTCATGAGAATTCTCTGCTGTGGTATTCTCTAACTGAGTAAAACTGCTCTGTTCAAGTCTCTTGGGCATGTCTTTTTACCAGAGAAAGGAACACTATGACAGAAAATCCCAAACCTGCATGATACTAGTTGAAATCAAAGTGGAATTACAAACTTTTTGATCATGCAGTGGCAATGGAGAGGAAGTGCCATTATAATACAGGCATATTCTTCCCTATTTTCATATGCCAGGAATCTATTAGAAAAATTTGGTTTACATTTTTTTATTTATATGAACTTACAAAAAAAAATTACAAAAAGAAACCCAGTTATGAAATATGAAATGAGTAATAGTAATATTTTTTAAAAATCCAAGAAAAACAGAAAATAAAAATACTGACACCTCCCAGCAGCTAATTTCCAGCTGTTAAAAAATTTAACAAGAATAATTATGTATTATAAGGAATTTCTGCTGGTTTTCTGTAGTACACAGTATGGCAGACACAATGGTAGAGCCTGACTTGGAACAGAGGTCCCCAAACTGCATCAGCATTAACCCTTGGTCTAGCTAAAACTGGGAGTCATAGATGAGTTTGGTCTTCTAAAGATACAGTTTCATTGAACACAATAGGTATGAAATCTTCAAAATAAAAAAAATCTCCTGTAGATTAAAAAAAAAAAAATACAGCTAACTTGTAGGCACAACAGTGGGAACTGACACTAATTACAGTATCTAAGGCAACTGCAGTAAATTAAAATGCTTCATGGATTTAGGGAGAAGTTGGTCTGAAAAGAGCAAAGAAGCAGCAGCGGCTTATATTCACTGAAATAATTTGGAGAACAAGGTTTTCATGGCTAACATCTTAAGAGATAAGTGTTAACCAATTGTTTTCAGCCAGGCCTTATTATGGTCACAATTTATAAAGCGGTTAAGTTATAATTTGTTAGCATTTGGGGTTTTTGGGATGAGTCTTTTTGGTTTGTTTTTTCTTTGGTTAAGGTTCATATCCCACTCTGCAGCCCCATTCCCTAGCAAGGACTTCAATGAAAAGTCACACATTTGCAACTGAGATGAAAAGATATGGAAAGGAGATTGTAGATAGATACAGCCAGTGAAATAGTTAACAAAAATAGTTTGCCATTCCTAGTTAGAATAATAATCACAATTTTTCAGATGCCTCATTGCATCATAAATTAATGTTCTCCAGCTGATTTGCACTTCTTTTAATAAAATAAAAAATTAGTTAATGCTACATATTGTACTGTTCTATGCTATCATTAATGTTTATGTACCTCACAAATTGCAGAATTTTACCTCCCTAATGTTCAAGATCTATTCTTAAATAGAACAAATTTTATTATAGATACATTAATCAAAACAGTTCAGCAGCATTATTCATGATTATATTTCTCATTCATGGCAGTTGCTATTTAAAATTTGGGCTATGATCATTAAGCTCTGGGGCTACATGGCATGCCTTGATTTTCTTTTGGGGCAAGTTCCTACATCTAGGATTTCTTTGCAGAAATATTTGGCATTTTCTTTTAAGATGTAGTGAGTGCTCCAGATTTTTCTAACAATTAAGTCATTAGGTATATGTCTTCCAGGCAGAACCTCCAAAGAGATATCAACTCATTAGGAATAAATTCTTTTAATATTTCAGCTGGATACATGTGAAATACCCCCACTGAACATTCTGGTAAATATTCATCTCTGCTAAACATAAATGATAGCCGGTATGTCTCCATCTCTTTTTGCAGAAATAAAAGAGAGAAGCCCTATAAAGGTCAACAAAACTTGAATTTAAATGAACAGACACTGGCAATTTCTAACTATGCAAGTATCTGAAGGCTAATATTTAATTATTTATTTATTCCATATGCTGAAGGTCTCTGCAGTCCACTGGTACCTCACTTCATAGAGCATAAAAGCGACTGGTTTAAATTCGTCATGGCAAATGAATGTGTGAAATCTAATCACTTCTCCAGCCAATGAAACCCAAGAACCAATATTTAATGCTGAAAATAAATTAAAAATATTCTGCAGGTTGTTTAGATCAGCCTGATTTTACCTTACTGTCTGTGTTCCATTCCTTCTGAAATACCTCTGGCTTAGAATCATGGACTTTTTAATAGCACTCTAAATTAAACTTAATTCCACCTTCATATCCTCTGTACTGAAAAGAATGTTCTAAGGTTAGAAGTCATTGTGAGGTTTAAATCTGTTTGAATTACTGTTCATGTTTCAGACCTATTTTAAATAACTTTTATAATATGCACATTGAAATTTCTGGTGAGGGTACTGTAAGATCTTTGAAACATTACTATAATACAGTAATATCATAATTAATAAAGTAATAATAAAGGTGGAAATTGAAACACAGAATTCTTTCTCCTCTGAAGCAAAATTCTTCATATACTGTCTATTTATGACACATCAAAATGATTCAACAGTTGAGTTGAAATTACCTGTCCTTATAGGCAATAAAGTGTCAGGCTAGCTAGCTTTTCTTAACCACCATGATCAAAGGTGGTTACCGGTCCTTCTCTGAATTAATAGTTGCAACTCTATGACACATCACATTTTGTTGATAAAATAAAACTACTTGAGAGGATTTATTCTGATTATTACATGGTGTAATCAAATTACTCTGGCAGCAATTATAAAAACTCTGAGAAACTATTTTTTTGTAGAGAAGCCTTCTTTGTATCTTAAACATAGTCAGTTGTGTCCCTTCGGGTTCACTGCAGGCTTTGCCCTGACAGTGTGCATATGCATAGTCTGTTATCCTCTTAGCACCATAAAATTAAAGTTTTAAACACCTAGACTCTGAGTGTATCTCTCTTATAAAGACAGACTGGGGTCAGGCAGAGCCATGGTTCAGGGACAAGAGTTTGTGGAAATAAAAAAACTAGTTGTGAGTGACACGCTCTCCTCATCTCCCTCCTTCCCAAGTGAAAAAGAATACACACATTTCTCAGTACTAAGCCTTATTCTAAATATTTGCAGGAAAGATGAATGTTAGGAATTGTATTTTAGGCTGCTGCTTTACAGTACAATATAGATGAAGTGAGATTCAAAATAAAGCAAATGCTCTCTTGGTAAAATCATAACCTTCATGCAAAAAATGCCATTTGCTAGCAGAATACGTACATGAGCCATGGCCTCTTCTCAGAAAGCAGCAAAAGGTGATGTACCCAAGGTCATAGTGACTATTCTTCCCTTGTCATTTCCAAGAAGTCCCAAACTACCCATTTCTCAAATGCTTTAGAAATTTGAATTTTTTTAAAAAAATAAGCTTTATAGGGGCATCGACTATTTCTCAAGCAAACTGCTCATCCCTAAAATATATATATATATTTTCTGTACCTCAGTGGTGCTGCCTGAAACAAATAATTTAAAAATTTATCTGTATAAATGCATACACTAACTCTGTATATAGACCTATTCAAACAGAGCAGATAATAGGATAACTCTCCATTCTTTGCTACATACAGAAAATTAATTACCAAGCAAATACGTGCTTATTTTATTGCATCAGTGCTATGCAAGTCAGTTCTGAAAAGCTAAATTTCATGCTTCTCTAGTTCCGCCTCAAAGTCTGGTTTTCCAACTCATTAAGGAAACAACGGAAGGAAAGGTGAGTGGTTTATGGACTGAGGTTAACACTATCAACTGATGCAAAGAAAGAAAAAAACCTGAAAAGTTACTGTGTGCTTGATGGAATAACAGCTGGTAAGGTATTATACAGCAACTTTCATTTACTGTAAATTATTAAAATACGGTGGGCCAGAAGGCTGAAAATGGAATTAAACTCAGCCATACATCACCAGTGATTTTCCTTTCAGCAGCTTTGAACTCTGCAATGGATTATGCAGCGGATGTGGTGAATGTGTGTGCTGGAAGCATTTGTACTACAGGAAGCTACTTGCTCTGCAGATCTAAACTGGAGCAATTTCAACCATATAGGAAAACTTTGAGAGCATTAACTATATTGTATATTACAAGAAAAAAAACAGGATATCCCAAGCAAAAGCAGACAAAACTTTGACAGAATTCAATCTAGAAGAATGTCTTTTGTGTCTTTCAAACAAATGCCATCTTCTCCTCACTAATTCTCTTAACAAAAGGCTGAGTTACAGTGTTATCCTTGTTTAGTGGAAAATATAGAAAATTAAGAAAAGCTAGGTTTTTTTCTTTTAAATTATCTCTTGTTATTTCAAGCTATATGTTTTAGCACAGTTTTCCTAGCAGAACACTAAAATATTGCATCATAAGGGAACCAACATTCACTAGTAATGAAACACCACCCCAGAAGAAAACATTTTCATACCTGCAGGATTTGCAGTGAAATCTAGAACACTTCAATATTTTATGTTCACTTTCAAAGCTTCTGTTTTGATCACATTAAAAATCAGGCTTGAAGAATTTCAAGAAGCTGAAAGCACAACCAGTTGAATCCAAGACTCCAGTGACTTTCATTTTTACAGCTCACATAGAAATATGACATACATATACCAAAGTGAAGATACAAAGCCAACCATAAAATGAATTTAGAATGGGTTCATCCGGCTGACATAACCTCATCAGCATTGCGCAGATGTCCACAGCTCCACACGAGCCATTTACAGATGGATTGTGTCCCTATTATGGTTTCAAGACTACAAAATCTCTAAGCTCCTACACTAAAACTAGTTAATGGTCTAAACAGTGCATTAGCATTCAGTATGATACAGGAAACAGAATTCTAGAAATGTTATATTCAAGAGCTTAAAAAAAAATCAGCTGCATTTGCAGTTCCCATTTAGCCTCATTGTCTTTTTTTTGCTACACCTTTCAGTTTATTTTAATGTCATACAGCATTTTAAGACACAAGAAAGGGTTGTTCAGGAATATCTATTGGTTTATGAATCTAGACTGCATTCTTAAACTGAAAAAAAATCAAAATAAAAATAAATCAAAAGATATGTTTATAAATTACTAATTTCATTCATCTTAAAATTACATATTGGTAAAGCACTCTAACAATTTTCACTTCAAGGATTGATTCATCTTTAATTTGGTTCCTATAGAAACCTTGGGACTCAATAATTGGATATTATGCTATAAAAAAATTATAGAATCCACAGATGGACACTAAGACATCCAAATTCCTTGTGTAGTTTTGAAAATCTTGGCCTAAAAATATGTGGTATGAGGTTTTAGAAAGTTAAAGTTAAAATTATTTTTATTACTGCATTTCAAGACCAGAGTGTGTAACCTGAATTACCAAACTGGTCTGGTTTGACAGTTGGCCTTTCTCGGAGGGAGAACTTAGACTGGAGACCTTCTGAGGACCCTTCCAACTGGAAATATTCTGTGCCTTTTTAGAAATAGCTCCTGATTGCATCTGCATGAAACTTTGCACACTGATAGTTTAAGTAAGTTGAGCACCATGTTACACAGTGACAAACCAGACTACAATCCACACTGGATCACGAAGTAAACCTCTCTTGAAAGAATCACACCCTGCTGCTGTTAAAAGGAAGGAATCCATGAAGTGGAGACCAGGACCTGAGAGACCTACACCAAGTTTATTTTAACAACAATCACTGCTTAATCTGAATTATTCTGACAGACAAGTATGCAGATATTTGCCTACACTGTCAGGTTTCCGAGTTTAGAAAATGCATTAAGTTTTTCCCTGGCATACATCCGTGTGTAAGATTTTATGGGGGATTTACCTTCCCAGAATTGCAAACGAATGCAGATCTACCCTCACCAGGTCAGTATAAATAAGAAAATGAAGAATAATTAAAATGCCTTCCTTTACCTTGATTGGTCAGTACATCACAGTAAACTTTACAGCATTTTGATCTTTCATTAAATTATTACCATGAACTAAAGCAGTGTCTATGCTTGTTTTTAAAGATAGTTTAAGACAATCAGGACTGTCTCTTAAGCTAAAACTATTGTGAAAACCCAGTTGAGAGAAGGTATGGCACCACATGGTCATGAACTGTGGCTATAGCTGAAGAGAGCCAGAGCACAACAATGAGTAGACATATGATATCAAATATCTCATTTCTGAGTAGAAATTGGAAGGTGGATAGCAAGAGGATGCTTAATAGAAAATAAGCGCAAATAACTTTCTTAAGCAATTGAGAAAATATTCCAAGCTGTTTTGTCAATTTAATTTCCACAAGTTATGCAGCAATACAGAATTTTTAATGTTAAGAAATTCCTGCTAGTTCACACAAAGGTCATTGAATCTTTTGTATGTAACCAGAGTTCCATCCAGCCTGTACGGAACTGTTCTCAGTACCTTGAGTACTCACAATGGTGTGTTGCAATGGCAGAGCTAAGAACCAAGTAAGTTCCTCATTGTTACTACTTCCATGGACTTTGTCCTCACAAATAAAAGCCATGGAGTGGTAATGCAAGCTCTGCTTCAGTTTCTTAATGAACTTCAACCTCCAGAAGCCACAGCCACACCAATTCCCCTTTCACCTTGCGTTCTTTTCCCCTTTAAGTACTAATTAATTCTATATGTAATGGAAGCTCCTTTTTCTAACATGTGCCAAGACTTTAATTCAAGCAATTGGGCAGATCTTCAATATAACTTCATTGACTTTTAATGATTTACAACAGATGAGAACCTGTCTTCAAAAAGTATACTACTAATTAACTTATGAAGAGTTGGCGGCTTGCAGTATTTAATATAATTCTTGAATGTTCCTAGGCATGCATCTGAATTTCAATGAAACTTGTACCAATAGATAGATATTGACGTTCTCATGAATACCAAATGAGTTCATTAGCACTTGTCCCGAAATGGTGAATACTTGCTGAATTTATAATTGAGTGGCCTTCAAATGAAACTGCTGGCCACATATCAGGCTCCAATGGCTTTTCATCAAATCTCAAACTTAACTACATTTTCCATCTTTTATTTGTGAAATGGACCTAGAAAATAGGAGAGGAAAAGAGAATTAGCAGAGAGAAGAGAGGCAAGAATGTCACACACCACAGACATGCTTACTGCACTGAGGTTTTGACATAATTCAGTACAGTACATCTAGGGATGTGATTCTGATCTGTAAAGGGTCTATCAGAAAAGATGAATCTTTTACACTTTTACAATTAAAGCCATTTGCTTAACAATTAAGAGAGAACCGGGATGCCTTTTGGCAAAGGGCAGAGGTTAGAAGTACACCTCAATCTTTCAAAAGCGTTTTTCACGCAGCAGCGACCCTGTGGGCTCTGGCATTACACCTTAAGCTCTTGGCTGATAATTATCTGATAGCTCCCCCTCACAGCATCCTTCCATCATGGTTTGGCAGCTGGTTCACATCTATTTCCCACACATACATTTTCCCCCAGTTTGAAACGGGTCATAGCCAGGTCATCTCCAATACTGTTGTTAACATTTACACTGCTTGCAAAACGGCAGTGAGGGAAAATGAAAGGTAATAGGGAGGCTGAAGGGGAAATACAGAACAGCAGCAACAAAGAGTTGCTCTTCCCAACTAAACATTAATGTATCTGAAAGCATTTGCAATTTGCAGAGACCAAAGAGAGTCAGGAGTGAAGGACAAAGCCAGAAGCCTACGGTAGTTAAAGGTAATTGACCTTGAATGCGAATTTAGCAGTGAGAGAGAAAAAGACTGTAGGTACAGGAGAACAGCATGCGTTACTTTCTTCAGATGAACGCCAACTTATTTAAAAGGGAAAAGTAGGTACTATGTAAGAGTAAGAAAGGAGCAAATAAAGCCTGTATACCTAGTGATGGCTGAATTTTCTGATGACAAATAAAGAAAAAGCCTGGAATCAAAATACTTAGCAGTACCATTAGCTAAGAGTCCTCATATGAAAAATACTCAGAATCCAGCAAAGTGAAATAGTTTTTGTGAGAGACTGTCTTGTCCCTCATCTGAACTTTCACTATGTTTGAGTCCTATTGATATCAACTAGATCAAAACACCATTCTGTGAAGTTAGAAACAAAATAAAAAATATCTTGAGTGCAGGAGACAGACATGGAAACTGATCATTGCAGCATACACAGTTAAAATTAAGTTCAGATATACCTATCCCTATTATTGTGATTCCATACATAAATGCATATATAATACATATCCATGTAAAAGTTGTAACACTAACTCATCTGTGCTCATTGTTGTATGACACTAACCGAATTCCTTATCTTGGAATAGAGAAATGTGTATGACCTCAAAATCTATGTACTGGGAGAGAACCTGCTGCTTAAACAATGAAAGAAGAGATTAAAATCAACACCTCTCCATTATGCCAGATGAATTCTGGTTTTGGAAATTTGGTGGCCTGAAACAGTAAAACAGATGGGGAAAGTATGAGAGATTAACTCTAGTTCTGTAACAGCAAAGAAAGGATTTACAATATCTTTTTGCACGTGACCCCATTTCCACACTGTTCTAACCTCAAAATAAACCTACATGAACAGGAGAATGAGTAGACCTCTTCCATCCCAGTCTTTTTTTCTTTTTGCAATAGGACCTATGAACCTAAAATCCTAAAATACTCCAAATGATCAGTTCAGTTTTCTGAAGCAAATATAAACATTGAGATATGAAAGAAAAGTTATTACTGGTCAAAGGGGAGAGTATGACATATGAATTCTGTCATGTCATCAGTTCAAAACCATAAAACAGTCAACTTCACATGCTACCTTCTTAATGCTAGCTGCTTCTTATTGTCCTTTTTGATTTTACACAAGGTAATTTATATGGCCATTAATATAGGTATAAAAACCTTGGGAAAATGTATACATTTACAGGGATTTAAGAGCAAACATATGATTTTTCTCCCTCCTCACTTTCACCACAACTGAATTTGTGTACATGAGTAAGCAATTTCAACACAAAGCGATAGAGCAACTTTTACTTTGTTTTAGTGGAAACTTTTTTAAGATTTGCAAGCATTAAAAGGGATTGTTTTTCTCCAGCAAGGCCAAGAGATATCCTGTTATACTGTAGGAAGCAGAACAGATTGCCATTTTTTCAAAAGGTAAAATCCTTTTGTACCATGGAAGTAGCTTAAACACTCCCTAAATGCACAGAGCCCTCATGGGAAGAGATGTTCCTGGTTGCAGCCTCTCACTAAGATATAAGAATATGTTGTGAGTCTTCCTTCTTTCATCTTGGTCTAGGATTTGCTAAATGCTAAATGCTAGTGAGAGAAACCAGGGTTGTTCAGGAAAGTGCTAATTTTTCCCAAGTTCAACACCTGGGAATGGAGAACCACAGTATCATCTTGGACACCTACTCAAATCTGGTGATTAGAAACATTCTCATAGAGATCCAAATCTGTCTTGTGCATTGGGGCCACATAAACAGACACCCATCTGAATTCACAAAGCCATTTGCTTAGAACAGCTGCTAGTTTAGGGTGGAAGTATTTGGAAAAATGACAATATTTCCATGCTGAAAGACAGCCCAGTTTCAAGAAGATGGTTCAAACTGGAAAGCAGCCTGGATGCCATAGCTGATTTGAGTATGATTCATGCACTTCCAACAGTCCTGTATAAACAGACACCATTATTAAAGAGTAGCTGCATAATGTTTCCATTCATAAGGGATTTTTTCTTGGGCTATTGTTTTTTTTTCCTTTGAGGAAGAAAATTTCTTGGTTCAGAATGATCCTATTCTTTCATGTTCAATACCTCCAAACTGCTTTTTGCTATTTGGGACCCTTGATATGGAGTCCAACTCAGCAGCAAAATGGGACTCAGTGTAGTCCCATTTTAAATGTTTCTTACTTGTATAGAGTTTTATAAGATTACAGGGACTTCTTTCTGTTTAAAATGGTGCTCTTGGAGCCCTGGTTCATTTTAGTTTTGCTTGTAATACTCCTGAGACTGTCAAAATGTAGGCCTCATGCCAGAGGATGAATTCCTGTAAACACTGTAACTACATGACACAACAAACCCACACCACAGAAATTTTCTAATAAAAAACAAGGTTCAGGATTTGAATTGGGCTGCTTTTATTTTTTTAAAAAATGAGAAGAAACAATTCTGCCAGACTTTACTGTGTCAAGGCTGTGTGAATATCAATGTTTCTAGCAGTAGTTTTATTCCATTAAAGAGGGATTTAGTGCTTCTTATAAATGTCTAGAAACATAGATTATTATGTTAGGAGCAATGAACAAGTGGGTCATCATTCCTGTACTAGACTTGGATCAGGTACAGCTGCCTGGAGTGCATTTATCCCTGTGACCAGAAAGATGCTGAGCTCTGGTTTAAAACTACACAAATTTGGCAGCACTAGACTGACTGTAGCTTTACTGCTAACACATTTAAAAATCGTGCATTTGTTTAATTTTCCCACTGACTTGGACCAGATTCCAGAGCACTTCACAGCACAAAGGCATGAGGCTCCTGCAGAAGAAGTTGGAATTGCGCTCCACGATTTGCTGCATATTCAGTTGTCGTGGTTGAGAGAGGATACCGAAACAGCAGAGGAAGGGAATAGTTGTGTTGTGTCATGTTATCTTGGACAGTTACCAACCTTCTCATAAAGAGCAGCCAAAGACAGGCTCTTAACAGATCATGAGCATGGATTTTGTTTTTTGAGCCTGCTGTGTGGGTGTCTGTATCTAAGCTGGTCATCTCAGGCTCCCTTATACTGATCGTGATCAAAGTATCAAGACAAAAAGGTACCAAGGATTCAATTGTAACTCATTTTAAAACAGACATTAACTTCTGATCATCTGAACTACACCACTGATGACATGGGCTGCCTGGGGTGACTTTCTTAGATGTTCATACATCATATTTGGGATATATATTTACATTTATTCAAATGAATCCCACTTTCACTTAAGGCAGTGGGTTTCACTGCTGCAGGCTGCCACTTTAACATCTCTCCATCAACAGATCTTCTTGACTCTGAGACCACCACTATAAAAAGATACAACAGAGGCATTAATGTTCCTTGACATGGGATTCTGTGCTGCTCTTTAGCTCACCATGCAGGAGATTTTTCTATGGTTTTTGGTCCACATGTCATGGTAACAATAGTCTTTGGCTGAGTCAACCATTGTGCTTGATTCAGCCTCTGTGAAAGGTATTTAATTTTTTCATCATCTTTCATGTTGAATAATGGGTATTTATTATCTTGAGAAGTTCTCATTTGCATTCAATCTTGTGGCTTAAGTTCATCAATAATACTAATTCACACTTACATAGCACATTTCATCTGAAGAACATAAAGCACTTCATAATTGTCAAATGATTAAATTTTACAATATCTCCCAAAGGTAAAAAGAATTTCATTCACAGAAGGCCGGGTCCCTACTGTTACTCTGTCTGCATGCTGGGTTTTTTGAGAATTGGCATAAAGCTCAACAGCAAGCTGTACATATATAGTTACATAAAGATTAATTTTCTGTGTTCAGCACCACATTGGAGGAAAATTTCAGCATGTTAAGGAATCTTTGGGCTAACCTGTGCAGCAATATTGCATTTAACCCAGCAGTTCTCAGCCATGTTCAAACTCAGTACAATGGTCAACACAGTCCAGGACTAACTAAAAGGTAAAATGAAGCAGATACTTCAGTTATAAAACCTGTTCAGTCTGAGTTACATAGTTACTAGTAGGTTGTACAGATCGGATTCCCTTATCTGTAATAATGTCTTTGAGGTTTCCCAAGTTACCAAGAAAGCTGGGGTGGAATCAATTCTCATGTGTACTCAACATCACCAGTCTTTCCTGTCTGTTTTCAAGGCTGCTTCATGTGCATCCAATCCTTGGGACATACAAGACCTGCATCTGCAGTTTCTCAGAGCACATTCTCTTTTCCTTGGAAAAGGTGGCAGTTGGAAAGCAGGAAAATTCCACGGAAGTCTACACTAGAAAATTTCTAGAGCTGGGCACTACCGCAATTCAACTAAAAGCAAAGGGAATTATTTAACTGGAAAAGGATAGCCTGTCTTTCCAGAAGTGACTACAAGAGCTGTTAATTTCCATTTTACTAATACCATTGTCCATAATCTGAATTTTGCCCTGCAGGCAATACTTTTGACACTATGTTTATAGTACAGCACAGATGTCTCCTACGTAAAGGAGCCACAGGTGAACACCATAACAGTCAGTGAGAGTAAACATTTGAGATTTGGTAATAATCTTGATAATTACATTTTCTCCTTCCTTTCTGTAGCACTTCATTTAAGGGAACAAAATATTCTTTGCATATATTTCCTGGACAATTGTTTGTTTAAGTAAGTAAACACTTACTCCTGCTACACACAATTAAACTTCCTACTCATCTGTGCAATAGCTTATGTTTTCTGTCACAAAATCTACAGCAGCTACAGCAACCTAAACCCAAAAATAGAATTACAAATCAAGAAATATGACAGGCCAGACATATAGAACCGTTCCTAACAATGGCTAAAGCAAATAATTTCCAAGTTAGGATTCGCATTCTAGAATTGGCTAGGATTACTTTAAAATCACAAAATCCAGATTTTTTTAATGCCATCTGAATGTCAGAATTTTGGAGTGCCATATTTCACTTGAAACATGTCATTCACACCAGGAGAGGGACATTTTTCAGAGTTACGCCTAAAAGATGTCTTTTCTCTATGATAATTTATGAAAGAGATTAAGACTGTGTTAACTTGGCTGTGTAATCACTTGCTAGTGCTTTCCCACACCACTGAGGTAATGAAACATTAATACACAACAATAGCAGAGTGGGTTTTACACCATTACCATACCTACAAGAATATTATTACTTGTTGCCATAATGAGCAGTTCTTATAATACCAGATTTTGCACACATGATACACGGAGTTTACCAGTTTATTTACATCACTGGTTCAGTTTCCTGGCAAATGGCAGCTACTTCTCTCAAGGGTTCTTTTCCAGCTCGCCATCCCCTTGCAAAGGAATACCAAAGGAATCCTTTCTCCACCGGTGAGCTCAAATGTAATTGTCCCACCAAGAAGGTGATAGAAGGTCTAAGTGTCAAAGCAGTGGGCTGTTGATGGGGTTGTAACTAGAGAATATTGTACCCAAAGTATATTCTAATATTACATTTGAATGAATACCAAGAAAGCTAGAGAAGGGAGCACATGCTGATTACAGTGTGATACTTCATAAAGAATATTAAAAAGCTATTAAGCTGTTATTATTCAGTAATACCTTGCAGCATACCCAGACCAGAAAGTTACTTAATCCTAAAACTCTGATCACTCTATAATCTTCCCAATTGCAATCTGAGTCTGAGCGTAACTGAAGAAAAATCCATTCAGTCTGAAGGAAACACCAAACCAAATACATACAAGACATTACAAGTAACTGCAGCGGTATGAGGATGAAGCATTAAGTTGACAAAATAGAGCTGTGAACACAGAATGAGCCCTGAATGGATGTGGCAGGATCGGTGAAAAGAAGCAGCACTTGCTAGTTTGGTGACCATTCAGGGCTGCCTCTGCGCTCCTGCAGTCATAGCAGGACAGACACAAAGGTGCCACAGCAGAAGCACGAGGGGAGCTGGTGGAAGGTGACAGCCATCACCCCTCTGCTTTCTGCATTGGGCACGCAGTCCTGCCCAGTATATGGTAGTGGAATTGTTACATGAAGCAACCAGAACTCTGGAAGACAACTGAGAAACCAGCTAAAATGAGGGTATCAAGATAATGAAGCCTAAAGGGACACTTGCTTTGTTATGCCTTCAGAGTATGCCCTCAGAGAATATTGCGTTGTACTCTTGCAACAGAAATCTTTAACAGGAGAAAGGACAAAATTTTTCTTTTTATTTGCTGAATCTCTTGTATTGCAAGCAGTCTCTTGGTTAAAAATTCATAAATCCTTAGCACTCAAAATTCTCAGGCAGTCCTACTTTCAACACACTTTATATTCAGTTGGCCTTATTCTTAAAAACAACCAGTAAAATCCTGCTCTACAACCTCTTCTGTGCTAAGGGGTTTTGCAAGCAAAACAGCTCCCTGAATCCTGGGTTTCCATCATTTACAACTCAAAATGAAAAACATCTGCCAAAATTAACTAGCTGCTAATTGTATTTCAATAAATGGGGCTCCAGAGGTTGAGGGGAAAGGAAGGAAAGAATATTATATGCATTCTTGATTATTTATGCAATGTGACAGAAAAAAAAGCAGAGAAGCAAAGATTAGCCTATATCTGAGGTTTTCAGAGAGTCCAAATTTAAGTGCACACAATGCAGCATTGCACAGTGTTTTGTGATTGTAGTGAAAACTGAAGTTGAAGGTCAATGAACAGCCAAGAGATAATAATTTTTTATAATTTGTAAAAAAATCTCAAGTCGCATGAAAAAGAATTTGGGGGAATAAGCAATAATTTTGATGGACTTAAAAATAAGTGCTGAGCTGGGATTGATTAAACTTTCTTTGGTACAAAACTGACACATTTGATTTTGCTACTTTTTAAATTAAACCTTTAGACTTTGCTATTTGAAACAATAAACTTCATTTACAAACTGACCTGAGCTTAAAAAAAAAAAAAGAAGAATGTATTCTAGTTCACTCAAGATTTGCCTTCATTTTCCAATTCACCCAATAAGCTGCAGAATCCATTATTCATCCAAATCTAATAATTATTCCATCAGAATTTAACAGCTAAAGTGCTCTTTATTGCTATGAAGATTACTGTAGCACTGTTTCTGTTTTACCTATAGTGAACTGAATTAGTGTTTCATTCCCCTTTTAAGTGGAACAGCATATTATTCATTGATTCAGTAGTTTAGGGGCTTTAAGTTATCTAATCAAGTGCTCCTTGAGAGTGTAAAGATGATAAAGTTTTAGACATTGTAATAAATTGCCTTTCAATGTAGTTATAACTAACCTGAAGTTAGTATTGCTCATTCTACAGATTTTAAAAGTCAGTACTAGTTTTCCTGATTGGAGAAAAAAACCCTACAACAATATTTTTCCCACATTCTTGGTGAGGGGAATAAAACACCCTCTTATCAGGAGTCCCCAGTTCTCTTAGGTGCTTTCTATTTGCGTGTTGCCAGTTAATTGTTTGGGATTTAATTCCTACTTTTGCATTTAGTGACAGTGCTGTCTGCTTTTCCTCGTACACCATCTGTCACAAGAAGATACAGCAGACTTCACTTTTTCTGTGACCAGTTATCACCTCCACAAGCAACAATATTATGACCAAACAATGAAACAACAAGGAAATGTATCTAACACATTAAATATACTAAAGTATGAGTATGGTACTGGAAAGCCACAGTGTATCAGGAAAAATAATTCAGTCCTCCAGTGTTAGAAGACATTATGGATAGAGAGTACTCATAATATGGTTAGAATTTGCATCTCATGAGTGCTCCCTCCTATCTTTACAAATCTTGAAGAGCCAATAAATAGCATTTTACCCTGCTGCCAAACCCGAAGCTATTTAGCTCTTTATCCTCTTGCAGTACTTGGTAGCACACATGCCTTCTCCTTTAAGTGGTGTCAGTTTGTTAGTGATTCACTTCATTGCTAAAGCACAAGAGATAAAGTATCCTACAGTTTTCATTCTACCTGGCACAAAATTAAAACTATTAGATTGTTGTTGTAGCATACTTTAATCTCAGCCATTTTCAAGACTCTCATTAGTCCCTAAATTACCAAAATTCATTTTCCCATTCCAGAATCAAATTCTGCATTTTCTATTCATCTGTGTATAAATTATTTACAAGTATCCTTTTGCTTATTTTTAAATATCTACAAGCATGCACACATTGCTTTTTGTAACACCATTGACACTTTGTTCTCTTCTTAAGAGAGGGGCCAGCTCAGGTAAAATTGATGTGACTTTCCATACACAGGTGCAGGACAGGTTGGTCTGCTTGGAGCCAACTGCAAGTCACAAAAAGGAGGATTGGCTCACACAAGTGACCTCAGAACCAGGCTAAAGGGGGCAAAAGATTTCAGGCAAATCAAGGTGCTGGCTCTAAAATGGACCATTTTGCTTCCCCTCCAGCCTTGAACCATTTTTTCCTGTATGTTCATAGTTTTGTCTTTCTGAGAATACTTGTTATTTGCAGAACAATTTCTGTAATAATAGAGATTATAAATTCCTGGTCTTTAATTTCCTAATGGATTAAGGTATCTGATATTGAAAATTTGAGTTATACAGGCTGGTTTTTTATTGTATTCCAGGACAACATTGCAGATTGTTAATTCCTCTGGTATTTCCCTGTCAATTAACATTTATTGTGATTCTTCCCTGAGCCAATCTTGAACAGTTGTTGTTTTATGACTAGGCAGTTTCTTCTGTTGTATTTTTTATATGTGCCAATGGAAACCAAAGAAATATGATCTTCTGTCTAAAGGAAATCGCCTGAGTGATATAAAATCTATTGTAACTGCTACAACAAACTTCATAGAACAGTAAATCATCTAACAATTTGAAATTTTTAAAGAATATTTGAGAATATAATTTACAATCGAATAAGTGGCCATAGACCCTCCTCTACAGTATCATAATACAAAGTATCACTCAACATCCATTAAAAAAAGGTAGATGTAAGGCTATTTAGAATCTGTTGCAATTCCAAAACTTTTCTTTAGAACTGCGTATTTTCCCATTGTATTCACTGCGTACAAGCTGCTAGCATTTCTTTTTCAGGAATTAAAAAAAGGTATAATTTTTGAGCTGACACTTATCAAGACTATTTCATCTACAGAGGAATTTATACTGACTTACGCAGAACTTTGTGCTGACAAATTCCATACCTATTATTATTTCAGTGTTCTCAGGCAGCCCAGTGACATACAGGAGATTTCTCTCCTTGTCTATATTAACAGCATGCGATCTATGAACAGCAATGGGTCACATAACTATCACATAGTTGAAGCATCAATACAGTTAAAACCAGGCAAGTATTTGGACTGAGGTCCTTCAGGAAACATCTAATCTCTTTTAAAAGCTCCAACAAACATTAAAAGGTGAGTTTCAGAGAGATTGGCTGTTACGCTGAATAAAAGTTCATACAAAACTTCAGCAGTGTTGTTGTATAAAACACCATAAGAGATGCTGACTGGAAACTTGATTAAAGCCACAGAAGAAATGATCCTTAAGTTTTCAAGACCAATGTGATCAGAGCTCTTGGCAGCATTCACTTGCTATTAACTAAGGACAGATCAGGACAGGGAAATTAAATTTAACTGCAAAACAACTTTACAGAGAGTCGTCATAAACAACCATATTTGCACTATGAATGGTAACCTAAAAATTACATGCTCTTGTAGTTTGATACACCAGTTATTCAGAACAGAGTGGAAAATGTGCTTGCTACATCATTTTGAACTTTCCAATTATGCCACTGAACTGAGTTACTGATTTCAAGCAAGAGAAACTACACAAGTAGGGAGCCACTTGTGGAGCTTATGCCAAGATGAGCCTTAGCCCTGCAAAGTTTTATTTCTGAGTTACTGTATCTGATTATTCAGCAAGGCAGGTTTGTGTGACACTAACAAACTGGGATTTACCCCTCTACAGCGTCAGTAAATCCAGTGAAGAAGCCCAGTGTGAGCATGCACTCCCTCAATAAGCATGTTACAGATATTTTTCTGAGCAACACATACATAAGGAGCCTTTCCTTTCAGAACCTAGAAGCCAGTGTTGTAAGAATGGTATTACTACACAAGGTTGTAAGAAAAATTAGTACTACAAATGTGAAATAGTGCTCCTTGGCGAGGAACAGATGCCAAGAGATGTTTTTTACTCCTTTTACCCCGAGAGAAACTCAAAATTTGGAACACAATTTCTCATAAAAGCAAATATGAATAACTGCACCATTTCTCTTTGGATACTCTGCCATGAAAATCAAATCTGCATCTACAATTTCTTAGCAGTTCAAGTATATGATGCATTCACAAAATGTTAAACAGACAGGATCCATGCCAGCCACCCCTGCTCAAACACCTATTGCAAAGGAAATGTATGGATCTATTCCATGAAGGCCTTCCCCATGTAAAACATTTAAAGAAAATAACATTGCTTATCTTGAAATGCATAAACACCAAAATTATCATGCTACTGGCATAAAATATTTAGCACCTTTAAAAATGGGTTTATTGATTTCTACAGTTATTGAGTCCCTACCTCACAATTTAAAACCTCACTTTGAAATCATCAAGGTTAAAATTTCATTTGAGTTTTCTTAAAAGAAAGTAAGGTTTTCCAGTCATCCCATTTCTCTGAGACCTGAAGAGTTAAGAAAAACAGCCCATAATTGTGTTTTTTATAATAAAAGAATTGTCAACCCAAATGATCTCGGTAAGGGAAAAATTAAGAAAAGGCCCACAGGGAGATGAGAGGCCAAAAATGTAATAGAGGAAATAAGGACAAAAATCATTAGGGAAAGAATCTTATGTAACTTAAAGCAGTATGACCTTAATAGCATTGTTTGAAGAGACATTAAAGCTTATTGGTTTCACACCTCAACCTATAACAGCACTTAAATAAAAATAGGTCTTCTAGCACACTCGAGTAGCTCCACTGAAATATTGTTTCTGGGTAACATCTCTGTATTTTTTAGATATTTTTATGTACTAAAGCCTAGCTTGCTTCCTTCCATTAAAACTTACAAACTTCTCCAAGCGTGTCTTTTATTTTTTGGATGGTAAGGAAATGAAGGGCCTGGTGAAACAGACACCTGTGTGGAAGGATTAGATCCCACTTTGTACCCAGGGAATATAAAAACTGTGTGTTAGCCTTGGGCACTGGCATTACAAGAATGGAATAACAACAATGAAAACACATCACCTCCCACAAATGAATATTCCATGTTCTGCCCTTCCTGCCACACACGGCTCTGGTTCCCTGTCTTTACCACCACTATCCCTAATACAAGAGTACCTGTCCATACAGCTCTTCTCTCATCATTTAATATACATTTTGCATCATGGTTTTCTTGCTGTCTAAAGTACCACTTAATGTGTTTCCACAGGGTATTAACCAGCGGCATTCAGCACACACAGTGAATTCACTGGAACAACTTATTACCATATTGATTTGTATTTTGTCCTTGCCCTAGTCCCAAACCAGTAGTTCGCTTTGGAATGCCTAACATGACTTTGGAGCACACTTTTCCACACAGTCTCCTATCACTGATCTGTTCCCTAAACCTTACTTCTGCCATGCTGGCTCAGTGAAATTTTAACGTGGCATCAAGAAGGCAGGAGGAAAAGTGCAATACAGCCTCAACTAGCACACAAGCAATTTTTTAAATCACTCTGTTACTAAGACCTGATTAAAACAGACACAAGAACCATCCACTGAGCTCCTCGATGGACCTTTTGAAATACCCTTATGGTCATCATGTCTGGCAGCCACTTGGGAGTTTCCTGATTCCATAGAAAAGAAGGAGGCTGTACTGTCGCCCTGATTTTTTTCAGCCTTCTCTTCTGTTACACAGTTTCATGTTTTGGGCTCTTTCTCACGCTCTAGTCTGTAAACACTGGCCACTGTAGTTTCAAGGAAAGTCTTCATTCCTGTTCTTAGAGATATGGACAGCTGATGGACAGTTGTCTTGACCAATGGGATGGGGAGAGGCGTCAACCTTCTCCTCCAATCCCTGGCCTTTGTAGAAATACTATATAATGGAGTTGGATTCTTTTAAAAAAACTTAGTTCCTAGTTCATGCCTTCTGATCAAAGTGTGAGTGTGTTTCTGTGTGTGTGTGACAAACTGCATCAGCTGTACCCCATGAATTAATTCTGATTTGTCTGCAGAGAAAGTGATGGGGGCAATTTTATTTTCTGTTTACCCTTCCTCATCATTAGCAGGTACCAGTCTGACTGCTCTTAAGATCTGCTTTACTAGAAAGTAGCAAACTTTCTAGTGTTTACTAGACACAAACTCTTGTGACAGAGTTTGCAAGAAACAAAACCAAATCCAATCTGTAGGTTGTCTGTGAGATTTCTAACTTTGGCTGAAGCCTCTCTCCAGTAACGCATAATTATTATTCTCATAGGGTTCGGTTCTTTTCAGACAGTATTTACTTTCACTGCACCATAAGTCAGAAATGTCAGACTCATTCACAATCTTGCATTACATCTGGCTTATGTAGTCTTACCTTTCAATCAAGAGGTCTCCGATTCAGAATCTGCATGTTATTACTTGAGTCTTAGACAATACTATTACATTTTCCACAGATCTTTACTTTATTCTTGCCCAATTTCTTCCTTTAATTCTTTTATGCCTCTTTCTCTTTGGTCACAAAAGATTCTTTTTGATCTCTTTCGTTTAAATCTATCAGGGTTTCCTCTCCTTTGAAGGAGTACAGTACCAGCTTTTGAGAACTCATTAATTTCTCTGCTACTTTAAAGAATTCTAAGTTGCTGCAGGGTGATTTCTGTGTGTGTGTGTGTGTGGTGCATGCCATGGTTAACTGCTGAATTGTTCTTTTTCTTGTATTATTCATACCTCCACATTACAGTATTGTAATTCTAATAACACTTAAATTAGATCACTATGGGTCACTGGTACACCTGCTAAACTGAAATCTTTAGGTCAAAGATTGTAAACTAAATGAGGACTCTTCGATCTTGCTGTCCACTGTAAAATTTGAAAATAAAATTTATCATCTGACTAGTATGTAATTTCCAACACTAACATAACTCTTTTCCCTTTTTTGCTCTTTTAAGAATCAGAATTAGCCATTTTCTCCACTTTAATACTATTGATTCTTTTCTTTATAGCCTCCTTGAGCTGGTCATTTCTAATTCATTTCCTGAAGCAAAGGCTGCAAATGTTCTCTCTATTTGCTATAATTAAGCTTTCATTAACCCATACATATTTACACCAAATATGTTGCAGTCTCCTTCCATGAAGCTATAAATGGCTTTCTTGGCTTGCTGTAATACCCATTAGGTAGTGATGACAAAGCTGCAGACAACAAACTACATAATGTCTTGCATTTCAGTCACAACTTCAGAACTACTACACTCAGTAGCCATTCCAAACACTGGGGGGTTTTTTATCCCTAACAGAAAAGGAAAAAGTTAAAAAAGGATGGGCTCTGGGTAGAGAATTACAAGCCTATAAACATAAAATAGGAGTGGATTCTTTC
The DNA here is from genome assembly GCA_013397315.1 of Donacobius atricapilla. Classification (NCBI taxonomy): domain Eukaryota; kingdom Metazoa; phylum Chordata; class Aves; order Passeriformes; family Mimidae; genus Donacobius; species Donacobius atricapilla. The sequence continues at coordinate 1,348,040 of WBMY01014653.1, forward strand.
TAGATTTTAAGAGAAGGGCAGAAGATGAGGGGATTGGAGCGGAAGAACAAAAAAGCATTGTAAGCAACGTGATTGTGGAAAGATAGACTTGCAAAAAGCCCACCAAGACTGCTTCTCTAAATTAAATGCTTGACTAAAAAAAATACAAACAAACAAAAAAAACCCCACAAAACCCAAAAACACTCCAACAAACCAAATCCTAAACAAAAAACAACCCCCCAAAATCAAACAAACCAAACTCCAACCAACAATCTCAAAATCAAACACAAGAACTTGTATTCATAAAAAAATTGTGATTATGTGAAAACAAAGGATATGCACATCCTCCACAAATGTTCTGGTTTTGAATTTTTCATATATAAAGGAATAGATGAGGTTCAGTCTCCTCTTTGTACTGTATTCAAGACCAGGTATCAAGCCTGTTGCAGAAAGTGCCTTCCTGGTCACTTTAGATAAGGGTGTTAATCATTCCCGCTCTGCAAGTAATAACAATAGTCTGCCTTGCAATGGTTGATATCTGAATATTGAAGGACCTGAACTTGCTGGTTTAGTCTAAGTATGAATAGAATCATTTTAATTTTGATGACCCTTGCTAAAAGCATTTTTGCAAATCAAGAATATGCCACAAGGCTCCAGCCTCTTCACTTATGTCCCTCTCTATACATGTACATGCTTTCCCTGGAACCCATTCATAATAACTCTTATATAAATTTCTCCAGCTTTGCAGCTGCCAATGACAGCAAGACATTGTGGGTTTGCTTTTATATCAGATAATTCTATTTTATATACTGGGCTGGTAAAAGGAGAGAGGTTCAATGGAAAAAAAGCAGCTCACACAAATCAAGGTATTCATGTGCCCTTTTGCTGGAAAAGATATGGAAGGAAACACTAATCCAGAGAAACTTGAAGATTCTCAGTGCCTGTAGTTATCACTGCCTAAAAGCAGTGCCTTGCTCTGTTATGCAAGGATTCAAAAACAAATGCACCCATTCCAACTTTGCCAGCCGTTATCTCATTGCAAATGTATTTTAAAACAGCTTGTTGTCATCTGACAAAAATAACAAGGATTACATCTTGCTCAACCCCAGAGGATTTAGGAAATGCTTTCTTACAGCAGATTGGGACTTTTTGTTGTGTTCAGATTGGATTATAGTAATTCTTTGTTTGCAGATTTGCCAGCACCATTTTTACAGATCTTGCAGGAACAAAGCACAGTGAGAAAAATCTCCACTTGAGGCAACAGGATGTCTGGTGTAGCTGCTCTGTATCAGCATTTTATCCTGCAGTCATTTGAAAATTGCTTTTGGTACTCCTCATTCAAGATCCTGATATGCCCATGACTGATATACTGGAAAGAATATCCTAAATTATATAGTTCCTACTATTTCCAAGGCCAAGTAAGTGCCACACACTGGGAAAATAAGATGCCAGAGAAAAGCAGTTGTATAATTTCTTCTAATATTACAGAATTTCCTTCTTAAATATCCCAAGCTTAGCTTATCTCTATATATTTCAGAAGTGCTACATCATAATACTCCAAAGGAAAATCCAGTGCAGGTTGTTGGAAACCTCTAAAAACTAATAAAGTAATAAAAAATACTGAGACACCATAGATATGCACCGAAAATCATAGGGGAAAAACCCCTCTATTTTATTGGACTTACTGATGACTCCCCCACCACAGACCTGCAAAATTTGATTTTTCAGGCAGTTTGAATTCCATAGTCTGGACTTGGAGTAAATTTCTACCTTAGAGTCTTTTGCTTGGGTCAACATTAGATATTTTTTTATGTATTAGATGTTGATGCCTTCTCAGAAATATTGTAAATGACTCTGCATAAAGTTGTTATCTCATTCCCATCCTGATTTACTTGTACTTTATGCATAATTTGCACTTATGCAAGGGGTTGTAGGAGATGCACAGGAAAGAAGGATATAGTGCCCTGAATCTAATTTTCCTCTCACAACTTGTTGACTTCAGACCTACATGGAATCCCACAGAAACAGTGAAACTCAAGTTTCCAAAAGATTATGTAAAGTCTCATGAATGCAACAGGTCTTGCATCAAAAGCATTATTTTTTTTATATTTCAGTAAGACTGAAATATTTAATACATTTCAAAACTATTACTCTTGCATATGCTTAAGTCTTCCATGGAATCTTGTGCTTCTGAAATCAGTAGGGCATTTCTAAAAAAATCACACCCTGCAGAGTGATGCCAGGCTTTTGCAGAGATTGCTTCCATTGTTTGTATATGACCGAGTTTGTGTTTAAGTTCACGGATTGGTTCGTTGTGGTAGTTTTGATTTAGATGATCACTGAATAATTAATTTAACAGATTAAAGAATTAGGTTGGTAAAACTCCTCTAAAATTATTTACATGGAAGTATAAGTGCATTGCACAAAAGTAAATAATTTAAATAGGGATTCACTATTAATTGACAATCTTTGCTTTTACTGGGCCATGACATGCAAGAATGGTGGAAACTGATAGACTCAGGGCAGGAGCTGTTAAGTTTCCTGAAAAAGTTGAACATCTCAAAAGAAGGTGTCACAGAGTGATTTGCAGAAGTCTATATATATTGTAATTAGCTAGGAAGAAAAATTACAAAACTAACTGTAGCCCCACTTAAGACTTTTTAAAATGAATTTTGGTTACTTTTTTGCTCTGTTTTGATTCTAAATACTCCTATAAAAGTATGAAGTACACATAAATACTCTGGTAATATTTTCAGAGCCAAAAGAACAATTTTTTATTATCTTGGAGTACAAGGACAACCCAGGGACCCCTGAAATTTATGGCTGTGAAACAGTCTTTCCCTCCAGCTGTAATTAAACAGACTACTCTGTAAAATAATACTAATTAGAATTATTGCTTTCTGTTGTTTATCATTTGATGTATTCTTATTTATTCAACAGCACGTGAAACTGAAACCGTGCTCCCCTCTCCATAACAGAATACAAACTGAGGCTCTGCCAGAACTAATTTTAGACATGACAGAGTGACTAACAGTGGAAAAGGAAGCATTGTTTCAGGGACCCAGTCACAGTCTTCCATTCCAAAGATAGCTTCCTGCTACAGTTCTGGGAGAATACATGCACTTTTGGAGCCTTAAATATCTTACAGGTATAGCTGAGATAGAAAATTATAAAAGTGATAAAAAAAAAAAAAATTCCTGGGGAGTTTGCATGTAATTATTTTTCAACCAACTGATTTGTCTTAACACCTTTGCCTCTGCTTCAGGCTGTCCAAATCTTATGATTTATTCCTCTAAACAAATCCCTTCCTCCTAAATCTATCACTGTAGACATTTACATCTTAAATAAGAGTCCTGTTTTTCTTAAGCAGCTTCATCAGCTCTTCTCCTCCTCCTCCCTGAAATGGACTGTTCATATAAGGCTGCCCTCTGCATCTCAGGCAGTGCCTTGCTCTAACTATGCTCTCCACCAAACCCTTATTTAAAATCTGTACAGTACTATCTAGGAAGGGTGGAGTGGTGAGAACAGCAGCAGAAAATCCTGAGTACCAGCAGCACTGAGCAAGTGTGCACCTGCCTGCCCAGGAATTACTGCTCCCCAGAGCAGGGAGTCAGGATTAGCCAGGAGCAGACAACTCCTGCCTCACCAACTGGTGCTACCCCTGGGCCTTCTACCAGTTTGTTTGCTCTGTCTTTCAAAGCAAGAAAAACACTCAGGTCTGGAATGATATCCTCACCTACTTTACTGAAGCACCTTTTAAATAGTTCGTATCATACAAATGGTATTTATTACAGGGAAACCTCTTTTGTCACTTGTATAATGACAGCTGATTCATCTTATTTGTCAAGTTAAAAGACTTAAGAAAAGTTCTCTCTCTATATATTTCTTGGATACAAGGCTTTTGCTTAGGAAAAGAAAAGAATCTCCCCAACAAGTTGCATGTTTAATGAGAGAGAACATTTATTTCTGCAACCTCCCCAACACATTATGTAGGCTGCATCTGAGTAGCAGAATCCCACAAGGCCTTAGCTCTTTAAAATGCAACCAGAATCCCTTTTGTGTCATGTTTACTTCCCTTTATGAGCAAAAAGGGGGCTGATGGATAGATGCACTGTAAAATATCATTCAAACATCTTTTTCTATGTGTGACAAAGCAACATTGAAACAACAACAAAAAAAGCCTAATGAAAACAGAAGAGAAAGGAAAGAGGTAGCAAATTCATAGGTCAGCTGGAAAGGAGGTGTGGTTTCCTTTTACAAATGTAAGTTTGCAGGAGGAATGTTTGAGGAATGGAACTTTATTAATGGGACTACAAGTTTCTGGTGGCTTCCTGACTGTCTGCCCAGACAGGCTTTCCTGCTGCAATCGTATTCTTTCTTCATCTGATTATACCTGTGCATGCATTGCCAAGCTGATAGCGTAAGCAAATAGAGGTTAATGTTTTAGCTCTTCATTGTGGATGAAGAATACCCCACAATGTCGATAGAACAAGATGGTTCTTTGTCTTCCTTCTCCTTGCAACATGTGGGATTAATCTCCTGGCATAAGTAAGTACTGGCAGAAGCCAATGCCTGCCAGCTGCACACTGAGCTGCCAACAGGCTCTAGAAACTTGGCTAGTAGCAGAAGCAGGTTTCTCAAAGAGCAAAGAACTGAATTCATGAAAATAGTGATTCTTCTGTACTGCTCAATTCTCCTGGGTCCCTCTGTTGTTTTGCATATTAATCTCTATTGACAGTTTTGTAGTTCCTATCACCTTCCAGATTCCTGCCATCCATAGTGTGCCAGTTCCCTTGCAAGCTGTCACAAACTCACAAATAACCTCAGGAAGAAAATTCTATCACAAAACTGGGGGTGAAGGTGAACTGCAGCTTGTTTTCCCTTCCTGCAGGACAGATGTGATGTTGGTACCTTCATTATTTCTCATTCACCATGAGAATTGTTTTCTGTTCAACCCCAAACCTCTTGATGGTTCCTGCTGCCTGCAGTTTGACACTCCCTCAAGTTCATCAGTAGTGGATGTGTGGCTTTCTCACAAACTCTGCTGTAAGCCACACTAGCAGGAGCATCAACTCAGCCAGCTTGAGGTATTCACCCTCTAAACTCTAGGCCAGCTACTGAGGAAACTCTAGGCACATACTCTGTGATGCTATAATAAACTTACTCAAAATAAAGCTTTCCAGTTTCCGCAAAAAATGAAAAAGGTAACAGAACTTCTAAATATACAAAGAGAAATGGGACTTTATACTAAGTTGGCAATCCTAGAAGTGTTCCAGTGTTAGTGACAACAGCTTTGTAATTTACAGGCCCTCTCTGACAAAGCAGCTCCAGTCCTGTCACAAGCTGTAATTTAACACGGGGTGGCAATAAATTCACCTGAAATGCTCTGTGATGTTCCCCACTCAGGCCAGTTAAAGGAAGCAAATGAGATTTGGGGGGGCACTTCCCCCTAAATTCTGTAGTCTGTTTTTTATTGGCTGATAAAGACAATTCCTGAGGAAAGCATCTACCAAATAATTCTTTTATATTTTCCATCTGCTTTTTTTCCCTTAACAAATACAGAATGTGTAAATATATCCAAATTAACAAAATAAGTCACATAAGTATTCTTTGTTAATTAATTACTGAGGTTTTTTTCCTCCATTTACACTTGAAGCAATTTACACATCTGTAAAAAGCATTCACAAAAGTTCACGTAAATAGAATGCTTTACATGATTTATATTAACATCTTATCTGTGTAAATATAAAAAACAAATAATTAGAAACACAGCTCAAGGTCACCCTTTATGGTAGATATATTTGCAATTAAAATTACTTCCATTTTTCATTTCTAGTTCATTTTTTAATATCTTCTTTTTAATTAAGAAACGACTATGTACCATTTGCTTTTAAAATAAGTGTACCTCCAGAACAGTCTGAAAACTACCTGAACAATGCATAGAGTTATTGTGATTAATGCAAAATTCGGGTTTTTTCAACTCAAATTGGACAAAAGGTTTAATGTAGAGCCAAAATTGACTTTAAAATATTCCATAAATCAAACTTACCTTGCTTTTTTTTTTCCAAAACATTTTATCTTGACCTGTCTTCCACCTAAGTTAGCACTTACAAAAATAACATTTCCATGGTAACTGTTCTTTTGCTTCATTTTTAGAGATGCTGAGGAACCTCAGCTACCACTGATACCAAACAAATCTGTGTATGCTTCACACCCCTGAAATTCATATTGCATATATTTTCCAGTACAGGTGCTCACTTTTTCATTAATTCTTTTTCTCAAAATTTCAATTAATATCTGTTCCTGAAAAATATTTGGGCTATGTAATCTAAACTGCATGCTTGACACTTGACAGAACTGGTAAGTAGAACAAAAACATCCTCAGTGCTCAGTGAGAAGTCAAACATAGATGCAAATAAGCTTTGGAGAATGCAACAGGGGATGGATTTGCATCCTTCGAGACTAAACAGCTGCAGAAATGTGTCCTTAAATATTGGAACAGAGAGAGATCCTAATCTAAAAACCTTAAGGACCATAAACCAACCTTTTAGTATCATGCCCCATTGTTTAACTAGACACATTCCCGTTGTTTAACTATACACAAGACTGCCTTGTGAAAGCACTCCCTGGAACAGACAGGAATTGCATTCCAGTATTTCCCTCATGATGTGACTGAGAGCACCCCAACAGGCTATGACCCTTGTTTATACTTAGTCAAGATATTGTATTCTCAAAAAGTGGTTATGGACTGTAGGAACAGTATCAACTCAGTTCTCTTGAGGCAACAGAATGCATTTTGTAAGTGACAAACAAAATATGCATTCAATGTGGATTAAAACAGTAGGTGAGTTGCATGGCAGGCCCAGTAAATACAAGAAAAAGACAACCCAAATGCTCCTAACCTGAGAGAATTAGCTTATCTCTAAAGTAGCTGTCAGAATATAGATTAGTTTCGTTTCTGTGAAAATCCATAGGAAAATGTGGGATGAGAACTTGATCTTATAATGTGTTCAATTTCCCATGGAAGTTTTGGATGAGTCTTCTGGTATTTCCAGTCATCAAAAATGTCTTTTTCCAAAAATGAGGCCAAAAAAGGATAAATTACTGAATATTCTGTAGTATTTGTTACAGAAACTACCCTTCTTCTCCCATTGTTTTTCTAATTTTCCACTGAAGAAAAAAAAGTAGACAACCAATTATCAGCAAAAGACCACAGCTGCTACCATTTATCCTGTCATCTTCTGGACCATATTCCCCACAAATTCCACAAGCATCACAGGAAAAATGAGACCACTTCAAAATAAAGTTGGGTTTTTTTTCCCAGGAAAAGCTGCAGGGTGAGACTGTCAGCACTGGAAATGTTTTCTTGAAGGTTTTATTTATGAATTTAGAGTAAAATTAGCATTTGTCTATGGGGTTTTGTTGCATTTTAGTTCTTAATGAGTGCAGAGATATTGGAAAACAGAATGTCAATATCTAGACAGTGTTATATGTAATTTCTGTAGGCCAGTACAGATCGTTCCCTGAATAAAGCTGATTAAAAATTAGATACATTTTGCATGATCTTTACCAAGGGTAATTCAGCATATCATCCATGCCTTGCCTCTTAATAATACTGCAGATCTTTTACAAGTACCAATTAGGAGGAAAAAACAGAATCAAAACAAAGAAGCAAACCCAAACCACACACACAACTCTATTAAAAGTGTACTTTTCAGCCCCTGAAAATCTACATTCCTGTTTTATCAGATAAATTAAATACTATTTAGCACCTTAGCCACTATCCCATTTTTTTTGTTGTAATTGTAGAATTAATTTTGGTAAGGAGAGACCTGTGCACTTTCAGGACTACTACAGTACTGGAGACAACCTCTTTAGTAACAAACCATATCCTTTCAACCATCTCAAAACATAAGAGGCACATTTCCTTCTTGGAACAACTCTCTAAACTTCCTCCCTGCATCACCCAGACTCACAAACAGCTGTTCAGTATTTTAAATTGATTGGCATTTATATATACATATTATTATATATAACCATACACATTACATAGGATATGGTGCATATGATAATTATGTGCATTCCATATGATATATTTCACATCACTGATATACAGGGATTCTTTTAATGTGCTCATTTCCTCCTTCTTTTATGAAAAATATCTTGGAAAACACTTTCAAGAAATTGGATAATGTAAATAAACAAATGCATACTGTAAAAAACTTCCAGTGGTTATTTCTTTCAATTGTTAAACATTCCTTCATAGATTACATTTTCTCTCTGCCTAATTTGCATTATTTTTTTATAAAGAACTGCAGTGGTAATTGTATTTGGGATACCTAAACAAGATGTAAAGAACAGTGATTTTCATGCAGTACCTATTACCCAGCTGGGAATCCCAAACCATATTAAACAGGCCTAATTAAACTGCCTGTACGGCAGCAAGACTTCTATTCCTCAGGTACAGTTAAGTTAGTTTTAAAATGTATTCCTGTTACAGTGTTTAAAAAAAAAACGAACTCATTTTTGTTTCTTTCAGTAGTTTTCCCCAATACCTTCAGAGGCATTTAGCCTAAAGTTAATCCCCTGACCCTTAGATGACTGTGGGCCATGGCTGCCCCACACACGCAATGCCCTGGGAGCACCCCTGGCAGGAGTGTTGGGCTGGCACAGCAATGCGGTGACATTCCTGGGACTGCCACGGTGTGGAGGGGCTGATTCCTTCGGGGAAGATTTTTCTCCCTGCTGTTTCCTCCTCTTTCATCATCCCTCACTGCATCTTCACTTGAACCTCTGAGACTCCTTCCCTTCCCCCATACTCTCCTCCCTGTCATTCTCTCACTTTTTTTTACCTTTCCCTTCCATCCAAATCCTCATCTGCTACTCGGGTCTCTATGCAGACAGCAGAGCTACATGTGCCTCAAGAGCAACCAGAGGGGGCCTGTAATCATTACAAACTGCAGAGGGTAACTAAATCTTACTAACAGATATGACAGTCAAGAAATTTGTTTCATGTGTGGCTAATCTGGTTACCAATGTCTTTGTGGGAGCCTTTGTCTCCTGAAGGCTGCTGCCCACACACCTCTGCTCACCCGATTTCTCCCTAATGCAATTCCATAGTCTAATGCAGAATATACTTAACAAATAAAAGGGAAAAGTTAGCATCTAAGAGCTTTTTTAACCTACCAATTTTACAGAACTGAGGAGGAGAGCAATCAGAAAAATAAAGGGAAAAAACACAAAGGTCGGGGGTAGGGACAGTAGACTGACACCATAGCTTGTGAAAAGCTAAAGGTAGAGATTCCCTTATCTGGATTATCAGCAACCAGGTAGAGAAGGGTTTTTAGTGGGTTGGGCCATTGGGCCATATTGGTGGGTATGACTGTAGGCATTCTTTTTGTTGAAAAGGAGTTTGGGTAGCAAATCAGTGACAGATACTAGAAATTGGAGCAATAGCGCTGAACTGTACAATACACAATATAAGCATGTACACCCTTCAAAGTGCCCCTGAAAAATCTTGGTTTTATTCTCTAGCTGCTTTAAAGATAGCTTTAGAAAACGGACTATAAATTCTGAGAAAGGCCAAGGAAGGCTATTCTACTCCCTGTAGAGGAAGTTAGTTCTGACACTATCCTTTTTCCCATAAGACACATACTAAAATAAGGTGTCTCTTTCCTCATCTGATAAGATTCTGAGATAATAAAAAATACTGCAAGGGACCCATGATATAAGGGAACTCATACAGCAAAACAATGCTACTGCCAAGTAGCAAAAAGAAAAAAAAAGGTCTGCTATATGCCTTGAAAGTTGTTTTCTGAACTCACCATTCCCTAGGTGTGAGAATTACATTTGCCAAGTTTATCCTGGAAGACATTATATATATCTCTCTGCATTTAATGTAATCTTGGACTACAGTGTTGAGCAGCCTGGCTGTACAACATCTGCCACTTACCACACTCACACCAAAGCACAGAACTGCAGGAAGCTGATGAATTCACGTGCTGTATTCAATGTAGTTTGTTTTATTAGAGTGAAAAAAGTTATTGTCTCCCTTTCTTTGTATTTGCAATAACTGATATGTGTCTGTGTGCATCCTGATTTCATCCACAGAAGCAGCTTGTACTGCCACTCTTTAGGTAGGAAAATGCTTAAGAATTGTTAAAAAAAACCCTCCATTTTCATCTCACAACAAAATAATAATGGATAAATGTAACTGTAATTTCAAATAAGCATGATATATCTGTTACCATAGAAGTTTCCCTGAACTTTCAGGTGATCCTTGTAAAAATAATATAATGAAATACTGCTTCACAAACACAAATCACAAAAGATAGCTACCTTCCAAGGTACTTAAAACCTTTCTCATTCCCTATGTTTGTAGTTAGCTCTATCCACATAACATTGATACAACAATAGCATACTTGTCACACTGCACTGTAATATTAAGTACAAGAAAAAAGGGTACTCAGGATGTACCTGTCTTCAGTCCTGCTTTATGTAGAAAATACATGGACCTTTGTGAATTGTTTTAACCTTGAAATGCAAAGTTATAAATAGCTACTTTTAGTAAGCAGATGCAGCAGATCAGGAAAGAGGCTGTGTGAAGGAGGCAGTCACTAACAAAGGAACATCCTGCAACTTGATCATATCTGCCAGTAAGAGTAACTGCTATTGAATATATCTCAGACAGCACACCAGCCTGAACGGTTTTATTAATAGGTTATTAACCTGAATATTGCAGACATATCCAAAGATGTGTCCTCCTCATTTTCCTATGCCTGTGTTGAAGGATAGCAAAACCCATTTTCTGTAACAATATAAAATATCCATGTGCTTGTGCTGAGAACAACTGGCTGAAACACCGTTGACCTACATAGGATTAGTCCTACTGTGCTAGCAGAGACTCAAAGATTCAGGGGGAGAGAGGGATGATGGAGAGGGACAGTTTTGGAAACATGCAGAAAATCAGCTAACACAGAGACAATTTCATAATGGATTAATTGAAGTAACTTTGCTCACAGGATTCTACATTAACAAACGTCCAGCAGAGAAAAAAAAAATAGACAATTTTAAAGTGAGAAACAAGAATCCTTACCTTCTCTTGAGTCTTCAGGGAGGCCACTCCCTAATTATTACAAGGTTTCTTTAGTAGTATGCACTTGTATAGTAACTGGGCCTGCAAACTCACCCAAACAGACCCTGAGAAATCAGAGGATCATGAGTTTCTGTCCTAATTTCCAGGTGGTAACAATCTGTGTAAGAAAAGCACTCACATGTCTCCCATTACCAGATTATCCCCAGACCCTGCAGCCGGTAATGAACATAACCTCCCCATGCCTTTGCTCTACCAGAAGAGCCTGTTCTCATCCTGCCATCCTGCAAATCCAGAGGCAGCTGAGCACCTGGCTTACTGATATCCCAAATTCAGCTGGGCTGGAAGACTTTCTCATGGAGAATCAGAATGTAGTGGCAGTGAAGTCTTTCTGGTAGCCTGCATCCTTCAGCTCTCTTCCCACAGCTGAGTCCCACTAACACAGCTGCTCTGTCAATGTTTCATATCCATAGGACCATTCCTATAAGGTGGATGGCAAACCTCTCCCTTCCTTATTCTTCTTAGTCACATCATTTAACATCCCTGAAATGTAACTTTTCATGGTGGGAGAACATTCCTCATAGAACTAGATACTGAACAAAATTCTAATTATGCAAATCTCAGTCATGTAGACATTTTCTTGAATTTTTTATTGCTCTATTGTTTGCCCTTTCAGAAGTAATCTTTTCTATGGATGAAGGAGTATAGTAATATTTTAGCTCCACTTAGAAAAGTAAGAAACAGGTATGAATTGGGCCAATTTACTTTAGCATTGTAGAGTTCTGCAACATTTAAATACACAGGTTTATTCATATGTATAGAGCATGGTTTTGCCTTTTATTTTTGCATTCACACCTCCATATGTATAGTACAGCAGATCATATGTGCACTATACTCTAAGACAATCTGTGCTTTTTCTGTATTTCCTTTCAACTTCAGTCTGAACAAGGTTTCCATCTGTTCCTGTGGCTGTCAGCCTGCAGACATTCTAATTTTGTGATCACCTGTTCTCATGTATTCCTCATTTCTCCTAGTGTTTCTTCTCCCTTTCTCAGAAAAGCCTATATGCTTCTGACAGCTGCTCACCACCATTATCTTTTATGAACTCCCAGGCAAAAACCCATTCAGAGACGCTGTCAATGTCAACTGCTCTGTCAAAATATTACACTTGGCACGTCTGACAGCCTGCAATGTGCTGACCTTCATTGTGTCAATGCCCTTGGACAATATCTTTTTTTTCACTGCTCCAGTACAAACTGACTTTAGTTTTTCTTAGACAACAACATGACTTTATAGAATCTGATAACCATTACTGAACTGACTGCCCTGCACATGAGATAGGAATTAATGTACTCCTTATTTAGTCAGCAAGAAATTCAGCTGAAAAAAATAATGCCTTGACTCATCTAAGTATTGAAACTAAAATATTCCTGTGTTTTCAACTGCAGGAGACTGAAATGTCTTTTCCCAAGATCACAACGCATGATCAGGTGTGATTGAATTCAGAAGGGACATTTGGACACTTCAAATCCCAGTACACTTCCCCAGACACAGGACCAATTTTTCAAAACTTACACTTTTGCTCTGTTAGGATCCAAACTGTAGGTTTACTCCTGAAAGGAAGAAAGCTACCTCATTTATCAGGAAAATAGCTTGGAAGCAAGAGCATTCACCGTCTTCCTGGAATATATTTATCCTGTACAAAGTAAATAAAATTTCCATTAAATGTCCATTAAGCAAGTAACCTCATTCACTACAGAAAAACAAGATTTGGCAACTTTTGTTACTGCTATATCAATATTCCTTCAACACTGTTTTTCTATCGAAGTTCTAAACACATAAAGGCAAGAAGGCCTTCCTCCATATTCTCCTACATTTCCATAGCTCTGGGATTAGATGGTGCATAAACTGTAAACACTTCATTTGCAACTGTCAGGCTAATGAACACAGAACTGCAGAATATTTCTCTAACTGGAGGTCTAATTAACTCATAGGAAGTGATATTAAATGATCCCATGGCACTTGAGCACTCTTGGGATGTACAGAATTTAACATTATTTTCACCTGTTACCCATAGCAGCTGCCCACATTTTTGCCATCCTAAGAAGCCATCATATTTATTTTAAGAAAAAAATGCTGTATTATCTCTATCACCCATACAAAAAATTGTCATGGAATGTTTCTTTTACCTTGCATTTTAACACAACCAAAACTGAGTATCTTACTCTGGGAAAACTGGTGAGTTGCCTTTTGTTATTAGAAAGAAAATTCCATTTTTCACGTGTACAGCTAGCTGCACTGTGATCTTCTGAAGGCTTCTGAGAATCAAGACTTTTCTTATGCTTTCAAAGGCACTTGATTTCAGAAATGTGAACCAAAATGTTTGCTAAAATTGTGATTATCATCATAAAAAGGAATATAAACCCTATACTGAAGGTAGATCATATTATGCTGGTGATTGCTCCTGTTTACACTTAAACTCGAGCTGTATGGGTCCCATCTCCTCTAATATGGAAAGTTCAGCAGAGTTTTATCAGTTCTTTTAGTTTACCTATTAAGGATCTGAAGATCCCCTTCAGGAAAAAAAAAAAAAAGTATGAAGAAAAAAAGAAAATTGTGAAAGGGGGGAAGGAGTAGCGGAAAAAATAGAAGGGGCTTTTTTAGGAAGAGTGGGGTTTTTAGGGAAGAAAAAATAGAAGGACAATTATTCTCTTCTTGTAGGAAATAATTTCCAATTATAAGCTATCAACAGGAACCTCATTTTATTCATTATTGCTATACAGTGTCAAAAAGACCAGATTTACTACAACTGTCAATTTTTGTTTTAACCAAGGTATAGTTCTCTCTACCTTTTAAGATGGACTTAAAATGAGGAAATAAATATCATCTGTTGTGCATCGCTGACTGTGGTGTGTAGTTGAACCATCAGTAAATATTTTAATGAAGACTTGAAAAACAAGCTGAAGTATTAGTAATGCAGTAATCGTCTTCAGGTTGTCTGCATTTTTAACTTCAGCTTTCTTCACTCGGGGGACTTTTTCAGGAGGGTTTTACTAAAATCATTTCCTGAGCCTACAGGAAACCCTTAATTACCTAACCTTGATTTTAACCATTGCTAAAAGATAATCAATTTCATCTTCCAAACAAAATAGGTTAATTTAGCTCAGAGAGTGTGTCTGAATATTTATTCTGTCTCATTTACATATTCTTCATGATTAGCAGGCATGTAATAAGGGG
>WBMY01014653.1:1366949-1400081 GCA_013397315.1 Donacobius atricapilla
GAACCTCGTCACCAGTAAAGAATAAGAAGTCCTTTATTGTGAAGCTGTGCATCTTTAAAAGGTGAAACCCCGTGCTTTAAAAATCCACAAGCCCTTATGTAGTCATATAAAAAGCTACATTTTGAGAGGCTCACATAATGCAGTGTCGGGCGGGCTGCATTAGTAGAGCTAGAAGTCACAAACAGACTGTGTCTCTTGTGAAAAGTTACCAGAAAAATCAGGAGGGACTTGTCTCTCTCAAAAGACTGAATGAAAGACTATTTTATTAAGTGATGCTGACTTAAGAGTTCTGATGTTTTGTCCCTTTGCATTGTTTTTTCGTAGAAAAGTAGATTGTTGCTAGGGAGGAAGAGGGGTTGTTTTTGAGAGGGTTTCGTAGTTGGTTTTTTTTTTGTTTGTTTACCTTTACTGTATGTTAATAAATCTGTTTCTATTTTGAATTGAACCTGTTTTGCTTTTCTTTTAATCCTATTCCACTAAAATGAAAATTAAGCGAATGTGATAACCACTACATCTTTTGGTGTTTCCGCCCGGTTGTTGAATTTTAACCCATTACAGAGGTTGGAGTCCCTCTAAATGTAGTACAAAGCTGTCTGGAGTAATTTGTACTTCTGCAAGAATTATTTCATTGTTTCTACCATTAGGGTTTCAAAACTCCATTGTTGTTCCCGTATGTGATTAAGGTAAAGCAATGCTTCAATGATTTCTTATACCTTATATTTCTTGCAGTGCTTTCACAACTAAAAAAAAATCTGGAAGGGGAAGGGGATATTTTCTGAATTTCTAAACTCAATGATAGACATAGATTAAAAAAAAAATCAAACCCAACAACAAGAACCAACCAACCAAAAACACTCCCCCAAAATACTTCAGCAGAAATCCAAACTGCTCAACACTGGTGGGAAGACTGCCTGCATATCTAATAGAGCAAATGTAGACAAAGTTATGTTACCATTTAAAGAATGATCAGAGGAGATAAATATCCATTAAGCAGCATTGCAGCACTGTCTGGTTTTTGCTATGTCGAGTTCTAAGAGAAATAAGGAGTTGCCTAAGGCTGACAAGTTATTCTGGTATCATCAGTCCTTGCTCCCACAAGCCCCACATTTTTTTTCTTGTTCTGCAAACACTAAAGAAGGTACTAGTCATGTGAGGCAACTGCTGCTACAGATACCACTCTGTGCAATGTGTGTGTGGTGTGCATGTGTGAGAAGAAATAATAAAGCATTCTAATGCCTTTATGAAAATTACAGCTTTTAAGATTTTTCTGAATCCGAACTGTCTTTAAAAAGAATAAAATATTTTCAGAGACATACACTATTGTTTTCATCATCCTCTGCTGCTCACTAATGTCCACTTGCCTCGTAAAATCAATAATATAATGTATACACAACCATGGGTCAGAGTCTAAGAGCATTCATGCACTGCAAAGTAGAAAGAATTGCCCAAAGAAGCAATTAAAAATAGCATTTATACAGAAATACAAGTTGTAGGACAGTCAACCTCATTTTGAGCCAGTTAAACCGAGTTGTATTGAAATGCAAATATGTTGATTCCACAAGTGTTTCTGTGGATACCTGTTAAAGAAATTTCCTTCAAAAGCTATTAAAGAGTACATTGGTTTTGCATCAAACTGTACATAAGAACACAATAGGCTCTGTTAAATAAAGATAAAGGAGAGGAATAACCTAATAACCTTGTTAAAGGCATGACTGTATGAAACAAGGTTGTGCATTTACCACTATTTGACTGTAATTATGACATGTAGAAAAACAGTATGTTCCTTGGGAATTAATACAGTGGTTGCTGAATTCTTTTATACTTAAATGACTGATCATTTTGATTTTAACCTTTTTTATTTCCATTTCAGGGTTTTAGAGGGCTTTATTTAATATATGGCAACATAAGTTCAGTGAGCACATGCCAGCAAGAAGGAAATAACCAGAGTAAGTGTGGTATTTGAACTCTGGCTGTAAGGGCTTACTGGGACCTTGTGGCCAATGGACACCAGTGAACAATAGAGATTCACAGGTACTTGGGAGCACATCCAAGACATTTTTGGAACTTCATTTAAATCCAGTTTGCTCATTTCCACAGAGATAAATAACAAAACAGGAAGAACCTCAATGAATTTCCACTGAGGCACAGTCTAACTTTTTTATTGATAGTGGTGTCATGAAAAAATAACCAGAGCTACAATTAAGATCAGGTCTGAAAACAAGCAGCTTATCAGTATAGCTGTAGGAGAGAACACTGGGCAACAGAGTGACAGAACTCTGCCAAAAAGGGGCATTTGCAGAATTTATATGTCTCTAGATTATTTAACTCCATCACCAAAATTCAGCCCGATAAGCTGAATATGATAATTAACATGAGCAATTGAAAACTTGACAGCACATGCATTTACGAAGAATCCTCTCCCTATACATAATCCACTCTGTAGTTAATTAAATTGTGCTGATTGGAAAGACCGTTATCTGCAAGTTTCTTAGCTAGCAAGGTCTCCTATGGGATGTTAACTGCTTTGCTTCCATGGGAGACTAAGGCTGACAGCGGAGTATCCTAACTGGGCTCTCTATGTTTTGTAGGACATGCATCTTATGAGGGAGAGGCTCCTTCTTATTACCCCTTTTTTAAATTAGGTTCTGAAATCTTGATAGTAGGTGAGACCCACAGATAGCTCTGAAAAACAACTACTGCCCTGGGATAAATTTCCAGTACCATTTAGTCCCAGGAAATGAGTTTTGCAATGTGTGTTTCAAATGCATCCTTGTTCCATTTAACAATAAATGATTAAATAAATAAATAAATAAATATTGAGGATAGAAAAATTTCCCAGCAAGAGTTTACAAAGATTTATGGTACAAATTAAGGTTTTTGAGTCCCCGACCTCTAGTTTAGTTGCTGTATTATTTATATTTCTGAATTCCCAATGTTTATCACTATCTATATTGAAATGACATCACATTCCTTTTTCTGATACAAATTAGATTTAAGCCAGAGCTTTTAGCTTCTAACCATTCTGAAAAGCCTGAGGATGTATTGATTGTCAAAAGACACAAGGCATCAGTTTTTCACCTGTTCCAGACTGTTACTTAGAGAAATACCACTAGGAGGAATTGTCTAAATGAGTTCAAAATGTTGATTGTGATCAAAATAAGCAATGAAAGACACTAGATCCTTTCAGTTTGGGAAGTAGATATAAACCTCCTTCGCTCTTGACATTTCTGTTTTCAAAACACAAGACACAACCTCAGCTAACCTCTCCCAGCAGCTATTTTACTCCCGTGGCTTCACAGCCATCTGTTTCTAGGGTCAGCAGCGTATCAGAATTAAAATTCAGACTTCATCCTGAACAGGGAGATGAGGCTTTTGAATAAACACCATCATCCAAAATGTGTCCCACATCTCCAGAGCAACAATAGCAGGGAAGAAAAGAGTGGTGAGCTCTGAAAATGGGCCATTCCTCCAGTTGCAATGATTCACAGTTTTGTCCTGAATGCATTGCTCACATCTGACATT
The DNA here is from genome assembly GCA_013397315.1 of Donacobius atricapilla. Lineage (NCBI taxonomy): Eukaryota > Metazoa > Chordata > Aves > Passeriformes > Mimidae > Donacobius > Donacobius atricapilla. Next base: position 1,370,472 of record WBMY01014653.1, read on the forward strand.
GTCTTTGGACTGGCCTTGAATTTCAGTGCCGACAAAATATAAATTGCTTGTACATGTTCTGTTTACTCTGGATTAAATTGCCATGGTTATAGTACAATCAGGAAGTACAGAAAAAGCATGGAGCACAAAATGGATCAGAGAAAGCTAACACATGGTCGCGGAAAAAGTAATGATCAAAGAAAAGGAAGTTCACTAAAAAGAAGAAAGGAGTTGTTTCATTTCAGTAGTTACTGGAGCTGAAACTGCTACATTTACAGATCTCTGTGTACAAATTAAGCACTGTTTCAAACAGTATAATCAAGAACCACACTGCACTTTATAGTCTTGAGAGGAGCATAACTAGAAATGTAAAGAGGGCAAAATGGCAGTTTCACTAAAAAGTGAGATTTGAAAATACATATTCATTCAAACTGTAAGTGAAGACTGTAGTCTTCAAAATTCTTGAAGCAATAAAAACCCTGTTTTTACATGGGATTGTTAATATCTAATACCAAAAATAAAGAACATAAAAATACATTTCAAAATGTTAAAATAGAGAATTTCGATGATGGTTGAACGTTCAAGCATTCATCCTAAGCAGAAGTTTAACAAAATCAACTTTGGGTTTTGTTGTTTCTTTGGTTTGGTTTGGGTTTTTTTGCACTGGCGGTGGAATATTGCCCTCACCAAGAACCACCACATAGTTTGGCTGTGGGCTAGAGGTGTTAATCTAAAACTAAATGAAATTATTTTGTCACATGCTAGTCTTTTCTCATGGCTTTTAGTGAAAGGAATACCTGTAAGTCAATCGATTACCGTAATACCTGTAAGTCAATCGATTACCATATGTGTGGTAGCAGATAATCACCCCAAAAGGTCCCTTCCAGCCCAAAAGGTCCCTTCCAACCCAAACTATTCTATGGATCTATGATTGTAGAGATTCTGAAGAAGAATTATAGATATACAGAATGCAGTACTGGGTTGCAGGTGACCATACAACAGTGAAAACTAAGTCACATCCCCTTGGCCCACGCAATGGTTAAAAGATGCTTTTCTCAGTTATCTATGATCTGCTCAAATTACTATTTACTATGTTTACTCTTCTCCATAATGTCCAAGGAGATGTAGCTCATGGAAACTTTTGCAGCTGTGACAGCTGTCATTGATCACATTTTTATAAAAGGAGAAAATTTGGCAATCATATCTTTGTCAGGATTTGCTGCTGTGACAAAAGGTAAGTTCTTCCTATATTGCAGTATGAGGGTTGCAATTGTGTTTTGAGCTATATCTCTTGTATTACCATTTTTAGATGCATTATCTACCTCGGCTTTTTAACACCTACTGTAACTCCTGCTGCAATCATATATATACTCTGTGAACTCTAGTGGATTTACTTGTTAAAGACAAGCTACTTAGTATAGAAAAGACTTTATAATGAGCCCAGTGTTGGGCAGTGATGCATAGAGACCCACTGCACTAAATTTTCTGGAAGTAGGTGAAGACAGCCTTAGGTCTCCACAGATTTGCTGTATAAAAAAAAAATCTAAATCAAAGTAATAAAGATTATTCCTCTCCTGCTGGATTTTTAATGTAATTTACACTAAAATAAAGATCAGAAGCCAAACCCAACAGACAACCTATACATGTATACAAGTTTATAATAGAAAAAGACAAAGGACATACTGTAAAATCCATTTTACAGAGTGAGAAAAGGTGGAGAGGTATCAGCGGCTTTAACTAAAGTAAAACAAGAAATACACAGCAATAATAGTGGCTGGCCTCCAGAAGCCAGAAAGATATCATTCCTGCTAGAATGTGTGAATCTTCTTTGGTACCGTAATCAAGTCTCTGTCAATGAGGCACACACTGCTACAAAACGTCAGCCATGAAGGAAAAGGAAGAAGTACTTACCTAGTTGTAGCAAGGTTCATTATTCCCTCTTCTGACAGGACTGGAGGGAGTAGTTTTCTTTAATACCAAGGTACTTCAATTACTTTTGCAGCACAAATACATTCCTCTTATTTTCTGCTTCTTTAGCTGTAGAGAAAAGAAAGGATCACTGTCCTGGATTGTAGAGACAATTACTATGTTTTTCTCTCCAGAAGAATTTGGAGCCTATGTCTTTGCAGGTGTAATTTTTCAGTCTTCAACCAAAACACGGCAAATTACTTTCATCAAGTCCTGTAATACTTTTAGCTATAACATTGTCATGAGTGTTGAATGTACTTAGCCCTGTGCTAAATATGAGAAGTTTTTTTACTCCTACAGACTACTGACACTGCAAATAACACCTAAATTCTACTCTAGGTAGTGCAGTAAAGGCTTGGAGATAAAAAAACACAGAAATTGAATCTCTGTTCATCTGTATATATCCTTTAAAGTGTTCACTGCAGGTAAGCTAGGAAGAAAGCAATGTTCTCACTATTTCCACTTGCTCTTTCCTATTTACCATGTAACTTTTATATATTAAAAAAACTTGTAAAACAAAAGTGCAAAGTTAACTTGACCAAACATTTAAATACCCTTGTCTGCCTTTGTTAAACCAAAGGTGATTTAAGAGGAATCCCACTTATAGGTAAAACAAAAAAAACCCTTGATATCACCCTGTCACATATGTCTGAACACAGGGTTAGATTCAGTTTTAAAGATTTTACAAAATATCACTATAAAGTTAACACAGGAAAGATAGAACAGAGAGCAAATTTCCTTTCTAACAGAAAACGCAATATTCATTAATCCATATAAGCAAAAGAATGCAACATAATTCATCTTATCAACAGCTTATTATGTGAGCATAATGCAAAACTTGAAGTGCCCAAACACACTATAAAATATAAACGAATATAAAGACCAAACTGGAAATAATGTTACATAAGAGTTAGCATAATAGTTATGAAGGGAGTAATATATATGTATTTATTATCAAGGACACACAAAACCACTTAGATCTATCCTTGATTTTTGAATATGGTTTTGTTCTATTAAGGGCAGAAAGATGAACTGTGCCAACAGACAGACAAGCATGGGCAAGTGCATGACAAAACTATGACAGGGTGAAAATTTCCAAAGCATTCACATTTGTCTTTTAACATTAGAATTGATATTTCAACACCAATGTTTCCATCCACTCACAGCTGAAAACGAACCAAAAGCTTTCAAAACACTTACTGTAAATATTTCTCTTCAACTGCATAATATGTGAGTGCTCCCATGGTCCACCTTTGACAAATGTCCTGAAGAACACTTGCAATGACAGAAGTGCAAGAGTAAACAACGTGAGTGACTCATATTACACAAAGCTATCTGGGAGGATATTTGTCCCGCATAGTTCATGCTAAAGTGAAAGAGAATCATCAGCTGGATTAAAAAACTGAGAAATTACAGAGACTTCTGAAACAAAGAAGCCAGCCTGAAAAGAATTATTGAAGCATGAACATTTGTAAGAGAAGGGAGACCTGGAGGTTGGCACAGAGGTGGCCAAAACGTGTTTTGATGGTGCTGCAAGTGGTCACACAAGCAACACAGCCTCTGCCAAGGCCTCACAGAGCATCTTCATCATCAGACTTGATGAGCAGTCACAATCTGACCAGGAGAGTGAGACCTTGGGGTGCACCAGGTAGGCACTCAAACCTGGAGAGGTTACACATCATTCAGGGAGGGTGGGGAGCTTGAGGTGGAAGGGGGTCTAAGCCCATCACTGCGGGTAGGGTTAGTTACAAAGGGTGTTTCAAAATTTTGGGGCATTTATTAACATTTTGTAAGCATCTAGTTCTGTGAATTACCTGATACTTTCTTAATATATAGTTCACCGATTGTCAATTACGTGTTAAGTCTTCAATGAAGTGGTTGGATCCAGATTTTGGTTTAGAATCTATGATCTGAGCTCTGTGAAGTATAGTTTCACATATATCAATATTTTACTTCTTTTCTCCCTGACATATCAGCTACACGAAGTTCATAGATATGAATTCCTACCAGTAGAAAGAAAAAAAAGAAAAAACAAATCAGGTCTAAAGTTTTCATCTGGTGGTAGTGGCACTTTTTGTGTACATGATACCACACACTTCACAAGATTACTTTGAAACCTGAGAACAAGCAATCCCTAAATTCCATCTGTTACAGACAATCATATAACTATACACTTTTTTGCAATTCCGTAAAAATTATTTAGCTATGGCTCAAAACACTTCCAGGGAACGTTAAATATCACTAGTGTTAAGGAAACTCTCCGTCTCCCATGCAGGAGCCACTCTTGCAGTCCCACTCCCACAACCTGAGCTGGGACTGAAGCCCCTTTGCAGCTGCACCTCCATACTCACAGTCAGACCAGGTTCCCTTACTCTAGATTTCCCATAGCAGAGACTCAGATATCCAGATCCTTCAAATGGTTTAATCTTGGTGCAATAACTAAATAACGAAACAACAGCTCCAGCTGGAGCCTCCAAGGAGGGACCCTGAAAAAGGAACCCCTGAGCTTTTATCCCCTCACAACCTAAGTGTGTGAAAGTGTGGGGTCTCAGGTCCTGCTGTGTCCCTGAGTGTCCCTTACCAGGTCCCCAATCCTTTCTCATGCAAGGATCAGCAGTTCATGAACTCCTGTCTCAGGCTCCCACCACCCAGAGTTCAGCTGGCAGCTCCCATTGCAGTTGCACCCTGAGCTGCCCACACCAAATGTATTCCTCAAGTTAGTAACTATTTGCAGTGGACAACTCAGAGCATTTAAATGGAGAATATTCCAGGTTCTTGAATGGGAACTAGTTCTGGAGGCACATTATGTAATCTTTCTGAGAAAAGTCTATCCTGGTTCAATTTTAGGGACTTCTGTGAACTAATTTAAGTGACCTAATTTATGATTTCAGTTTCCCCACCACTGAGGAGGATGCAGGAACACTTGCTTATGTTCAGCTCCAAAGGTAGTATCCTTTAGCTGTCTTCTTCAATCCAGAACAGCCCATAAGTCTGCTGGTTTCCCCATTTAATGACTGAGTAGATTAATCAGTTCACATAACTTGTTAAAACTAGTCAAGAGAGAAGAGGAATGGGGATAATTGGCTAAATCCCAGCTTTTGAAAATATCCAGGGCTCTGATTCATGACTAAGGATAGCTTGCATTGAGGTGGCAATCCTGCAGTCCTGCTCCAGCTGACTATAGGGAAAGTGCAACTATTTTTGTGGCAGCTGCTGAATAACCACAAATTACAGTCTGTAGTATTGCAGAAACCCAGAGGCTAGTCTTGGTTTACCTCAATACCCTGGGCTCTAAGACTCTGATATTTCAACTTTTGCTTGTTGTAGAAAGTTCAACAAACCAAACACCTCAGTGCATTCTGCTTCTGACACAGAGGGGCAGGAGTTGCTATATCGATCTTCTATTATGCAACTTGCACATTTTGCAACTGTTATTGTAATAAAAAGTTAAGTGCATGAAAATGTCAAATATTTATAGTGCTACTTATTTTTAATTAATTAATTAATTTCAAATTTATAGAATTTATTTCTGGTTTACTTTAGGTTATTTATTCGCCACTCCCCAGATTTTTCATGTGCTGGCCCTTTGTTTCTTTATACTACATATATTGCATTTCCCACGTCAGGTGATTATCTTAATTGCAGTTATATACTACTAATACATACTACTACTAAAACAGTGTATTTTCAAAGCTGAAAATTACTCCATCTATGGTGAATCCTCAGTTACAACCACACTACATCTTTTCATATAATTCTCATTAAACCAAAATGGGATTTACTACTAGAATTTTCCGACACATTCAGTAGCTTACTTCTTTATCCTATAATTACAACACAAAATATCACATTTGATTATCACTGAAGAGAGGACTGGATTAATTATAACAGGTTTAATAAACCCAGTGTGTTCTTCATGAGTTCTCTCTCACACTGACAAAATTTTCACACAACTGTCAGGGGTGAAGGCCGAGACAGATCACATAGATGTCTCCCATGTCTACCTTCCCTAAACAAAGCAGAGCGAGGGGCTCGGAAACCTAAATAGCTGTATGCAGTTCCTCAGCCTCAGCCATCAGTACAGTCCTGTTTATGCCGATCCCATTCTTACAGGAGAGCTTTCAGAAGACAGTGTTTCCAAGATGAATATGAAATTAATAGAACAGGTATTGTGAACCCAAGGTAGTTTAGAAGTGCATGGCAACTGTAGTGTAGAATAGATCTATTTAATAGCACCTGCAAATCACCATCCACAAGTATTTATTCTCACAGCTCTGCAATGCAGTGCTGTGGGAAGGAAGCCTAGTAATTCCCTCAGTCTGGGAGCACCATTAATGTGTATCAATAGGCTTAAACAACGTGCAATATTCGTAGTCAAACTCACCCAAACAAGTTTTGAAAACAAAGCCTAGATTTTTTTTTTTCTGGCTAGCGTGTCCTAGTGTGATCTTCAACACAATTTTCAGTCTAAATTCTGCGACTTAAAACTGAGTTTGACCAAGATTGCAGTAGAGAGAGCAAGCACAATATTTTTTAGGTACTGAATTTTACACCACTCACTTCTGGAAACAATATGAGGATCTCTAAGTAATGGNGAAGGAGCAACAAACTTTTTAGAGGATTTTAGCCACACTTCGTAGATCCCACTGCTCTGAGTATTTAGTATTCAGGCAGAACATAATTTTAGGTCTAAATTATACAATAGCGAAAAGTAGGGACAGCAAATATGAAATACCACTGCTGTTAGCTCTAATCCATTCTATGTCTTGCAGTTCATGATGTATCGCAGAAGCTTCAGCTACAGGAGCTACTTCACCATTCAAATCAAAAAGTGAAAGCAATGCACATTAAGCATCTAAAAACTCAACCTTTTTTCAAAACCTACTGTCTTTACTGAAGAAAACTATGCATTAGATGCAAAAATGTACTATGTTAAAATATCATAAAGGAATGTAAAAAATAAGTTTGAATGAAAAAACATGTATTGGACTGACTATGATTAGCTTTGCAAAGCAAAATAATCTGCAGTGGAAAATTGGAGGAAAGGAAATTAATATCTCATCACATTCCTTTCTTAAAGATAATATCAAAGCTGCTCAATAAAAACAGATTTTGAGAAAGTACAAAAACAATAGAGACATAGGCAAGTCTATTTTCAATTCAGTATTCAGCTCTTCAGCAGTGTCACAGAGAAGGAACAATAGTTGCTACTTGATCACTTCAAATTATCAACTACTGACTCACGCTGCATCTTTGCCAGAAAATAGACAATAACTGATTTAAACCTAATCTGTTAAGACCTTTACTTGTCCTTACTGGCAGTGAAAGCAAATAAAAAATTAAAGCTTTCTTCCCTTCTGTTTTGTATGTAATAATTATGGCAGTGGAAAGCATTACGGTCTCAAGGAGCAGCCTAAACCATATAAGGATTGCCACCTGATAATAACATCATAGCTACTATAACATATGGATTTTTAGACATATATTAACTTAGAGTCCTAGTGGTTAGTGGTCCCTTCTGCAATTTCTATTTAAATGGGATTTTTGCAAGGTTACTGAAGGTAGTGGAATGTTCCCACAGGTCACAAAGGACATATATAAGCACATAAGTGATACTGCTGAGGACTCAGGGTGGTATTCATCCCAAGACATTGCACAGGGCTGATGATCTATGACTACAGGGATCCTTTGCCCCCACTTATAGCTCATTCCAGCATTCCTCCTTTCTTCCTACTCTGCAAATGAAGCACTGTGAATTGCTGCTTCATCATCCTGACACCTTGCACCAGCTCACTGCGTTGTCTGCCACAGCTACCCAAATTTGAAATATACTTCTGCTGCCTTGGGGCTCTATCAATACACATCAAGGTAAAAGGAAAGGAAGGAATAAGATTTTTTCACACATAGGTAATACATTGATTCTGTGAACATAAATTCCATTTGTAAAACCCCTGTATTCACTTCCACATTTTTTCCAAAGGATTACCACCAAAAAGATTGCCAAGCCCCACAGACATTTTAAATCCCCCCCTGAACTTCATTATGGTCTGTAAACAAAAATCACACCTCCCTGAGAATTCCCACTGTACATCAGTCTGACTGCAGCTACAAATATTCTGCCAGAAATTCTTTTAATGGCTTTCCTCATCTACATAAATATTTCCTTCTCACAAATTGTGTTTCATAAATAAATATCCGATTTGAGAAATAATCTGGTTTTGTCTAGGAAAATAAACAATAAATTTCTTAAATCTTAGTGCAATATTAATAAGTGTGATGCTTTTGGCTTTTTCTATGTATCGTTCATAGTTAATCTGAAACAAAAGATTTCTCATACCAACACCTTTACCACTGAAAACCATATATGGCATTGTAGATGTGGTAAGCAAGAATTAAGTTGATACAGGGAAGCCATTACTTCCTTATTAGACCACACATACATTGATAGACCTTAATTCTTATCCAGCCTCGAATTCTGTACACAAAAAAAACGTTTAGGATATGTCATACACAATAAGACCTGACTGCTGTCCTTTGAGGGGTCCCAACACAATGATCAAAGCCCTTTATTCTTCCCCCAAATGGACTGAAACTTGTTAGAGGAGATACCCGGTAGCCTATGACAACGTGCAGCCACACTGGCCTGGAGGCACCAGAGCTCTGTCTGTGCTTGGCCTTGGCTGCTGCTGCTGCAGACATGAAGGAGGTTGGCAGGGCAGCTGTGCCAGTGAGCCTCGTGTCAGCGCCTGAACTTCGAGAAGAGAGCAGAAGTTATTTCCCTACAAGTAAGCACATGCTGCCACTCTAGGATAAAAAAAATTACAAACTTTAAGCTAATGAATGTCCCTTCTTAAATGGTGTGATAAATTAGAATCAGTGGGTCCTTTTGCACATTAAATGGACGCAAAGAAAAATTCCATTTCCGTTTATGCCACGTGCCACATTCTCTTACTTAACACTTAATTATCCTAGCAATGTTTATTTTCCTCCTTCTCAGCACTGAAATCTGATTATTTAAAAGGAAATTAACTTAATTACACCCTGTCACTGATGTCTATGCCCTGTTTTTTCATGCAGTTCAGAGTGTGTAATTTTTCATTTCCTTTTAGATAAAAAAAAAGCATCTGAGAGATCAGAGTTAGAAGGACGAGTAAAGTTTGGTTTATTTACACATCCACACTTTAGGATACTCTGAGGGAACAAAACATGATATGAAATTGCAGTCTTACTGAAATAAATAGTGAAATTACCATCTCCTCTTTCCAAGTCTCTTCCACCTTCTGTTGCCAGCTGGGCCTGGTTGTCTCACCTCTCCTTCTCATTAAGTCTGACACAGTCTGCTGGAGCTGCAGGCTTTTGGTTCCCTGCTGCAACTCCATATTCTCACCTGGAGGTCTGGAGCCTCTTCTCCCCTGAGCAAGCTCAGAAGTTGTACAGAAACAATCTCTCCTGCCTCTTCCCAGTCTTCTTAAAAGAGCACTGACTCTTTTGAGTCATTAACTCATTGATGAGACAATTGACTCCTTGACAAAGAAATTGTATTCATAACATATTTTAACATGCAAACCCAGAGGAAACAGTGCATTTTGATAAGATATGATTATGACAAATTATTTTAACATGTTGTTAAAAAAAACTGCCATCTGCTCACAATGTAACCCAAGACAGACATAACACACTATAAAACAAGTAGAGATTTGAATCAAAATGTTCATAGGAGAAAGAACACAGATCTTTCTAAGGAATTGCTCAAGTATGCTGGGCAGTTAAAAATATTTCATATGGCTCTTTCAATAAAGCAGTGCAATTAATGCAGCTATTTTAATGAAATACTCAAATTCAGTCATGGCTCAAGCTGCTTCTACTGAACATGGCCATCAATGGGAAGTAACCGAGAGGCTCTTGATTTCAATTAGCTTTGCATCTGAACCACGATGACATTAATTAGTACAATGGATATTTTTAAAAATTTAGAGACGCCATAAAGTCTGCCCTCATGTTTTAGGGTTTGTTGGAAACTTTGCTTTGAGGAAGGAGAAGCAATATGTTGCATACAGCTTACGGAATTTCCTCTTGCTGATGGTGCTGAATTGTCACCAGCACCCTGAGGCCTGAGGCTGTCACCTGAAAATGGAACAGCTACGCAGGAGAACCAATCCTTTTACAAACTCACCTGGAGAACATGGCATTTCATATGTTGTAGCAGTGTGGATTTTCTGTAGCTGGAGCTGTGCCTCACACGTTGCCTCGGTGCCAGAGCTAGCCCAGGTGAGCAGAGAGACACTCTCTGAAGGCACCGCGACAATATGTCCATTCCACTCTCCTGGAATCCCTTTTCTGATGCCAGGTGTTGTCCCATCTGGAGTTCCATTTCTTCTTGGAACCTTTAATTTGTAATATAACCAAATTGAACGTGTACACCAACAAGCAGGGAAAAGAACAAATGAAATTCTAGGCCCACACTTCTAGATTCAAGCCAAAAGTTATTATTTATCTGATATAACTCTTCCCCAAGAGCTCAATTGAATTAATGCTTCAACAGGTGATTAAACAATTTCTTTTACTTCCTTCTACAAAATACATCCTCTACTCATGAAAGAATATTACAGAAACTAAGAATATTTGAGCTTGTTCTTACAGAAGTCAACCTAGTCCAAATCACAAATAGCTAAATGAAAGGCCACACATAGTGGCAGAATCCAACATCCATCTCTCTCACAACAGCCTTGGGACAGAGAATTTCGAAAGGCGTGTATAGAAGTATGAAAAAAATCTACACGTGTGTGTCATACCACAGCTTACAGTTTGGGCAAGCTATGGCACTGCAGTACAGGATATCTGATGAGTTTTTAATAGAGTTTGTATCAGGTAAGAAAGACAGTAAGTTGGATGTCCATTGTTATTCTAATTAAGCATTCTTTGCTAATTAGCAGTGAAATTAAATTGTATCTTCAGACCATGGAAAACTAAGTGGTTTCTTTCATGTTCACTGTCAAAAAACCCCCACTTTAATGGGAAAGCCAGAAGAAAGAAAATTCTATTTTTTTGGGTACTTTTTACTGTTTTCTGCTAAAAGCAGAAATATGTTTGGCTATGAAATGTTTTATGAGTTGTTTTTACTCTGTGTAAATGGCAAAGTTGTAGAATTTCTAAATTAAAAATAAATCACAAAACTGCTAGATTTGTATGGGCAAAAATTGCATTAAACTTGATCGTTACACACAGCTCAATCTGTCATCTTAAAACACATTCATTCCTATTTTCAGTATCCATGTAAAAGTGGATGCATCTTAGAATAATAGAAAAATTAAACTCTTTTATTGCTTACAAGCTTCACTAGTCAGATAAGAATAAAATGAAGGCTGGTATTATTTATTATTTGTTGAAAAATAGCAAAGTCCTTTGATTTATAAATTTAGTAAAATGAAAAGTTATGTCAACACGTTCAACCCCTTGTCACCCTGGTGAACTCTGCCTGTTTGACCTGGCTGGGGAATGGCTACCAGTGTGGGAAGTTCTTTTATGGTCTCAGTGGACCTCAAAAATACATCTGAAACCAAACAGGTTTGGTTTGACTGACATAGAGATTTGTTCGTTGTTCAAAGCTTGCAACACATGAATTTACAAACAGATATCACTCTAGAACCTGATGACAATCTCTTCATTATACATGCTCCTTTGGTGACTTGGCTGCTGTATATTTTCACAAATGTATTCAGAGACATAGCTCATCTGCAAATGAGATGCCCTTTTCAATTACATTTCTGGGGAAAGAGAGCTGTCTAGAAAACTTTTTGACGGTACTTGGGAAGAGTGAAAAGAATAAATTCTTGGGAAAAGGAAAGAGATTTTTTCAGGAGGGTTTTTGGGTTATTTTTCTGCCTGCTGGCTAATTTAATTTTGGGTTACTAGATTAATACTCTTCCCCCAGCCTATGTTCCTTCAGTAACAACTACTCTGAGTGATTTTGTAATTGACTGCCACAATGCTTATGGCTGTATAGGCAAAATTTACTGTGATTAAATCCAAATTAATTACTTCCACTCAAATACTAGTAGAGTAGAATTTGCCTGGGGGGGAAAAAATGCTCTTCATTCCCTCAGCTGTCTCAAAAAGAAAATTCATGACCCCTCCCAGAGGGTTTTTTTAAAAACAGACCACAATGCAAAGAATTGAACTAACAGAATTTTTCATGGCTTAATTAGAATTTTGAATTATGTATGACAGGTTGAATCTGGTAAATTTGGCAACTCTGGACCATGAGCTGAGGGAGGTTTCAAAGTAAACCTCTGTAACGTGTGATCCATGAATGACCAGTGATCACAGTGGGCACCTCTGTCAAAGTACAAGAAGGTCATATGGCAGGGAAAGCCATAAGGGCACAGCTTCAGCCATAAGGGCACAGCTTCAGCCAGAGAGATGCATTAGGGACTCCAATTCCTTTTCTCCTGGGGCAGGGATTACACAACTCACTCCCAGGACTGTGCCACAACACCCTTCTGATTTGAAAGTGTGGTAGGGGAACTGGAGAGCAGCCATGGGTTGCTTTTGCTTCTGCACATATATCCTGTCTTGCAAAGATATTTCTGGCTTCTAAGGAAAGAATGTGTCTGGATTAGTGGCTACCACTAATTTCACAGTGGGCTTTTTAACTGTCAGAAACTTCCATCAGCAAGACCAAGTCCTTTCCTGAAACCATGGCCAGGGAGCAGATTAAGGTGTACAACCTGGGCTCCAGCTGGGAGACAACCACCATGGTGTACTTAAAAGTTTTCCAAAACAAAACCTTGAGACAGATTGGTTCTGGAAAAGGACTCAAAAGTCCTCCCTTGTAATCTGTGCTTGGTAACAGACATTATTGTCACCATCTTTACAAATGTCTGCGGAGGTAAGCATAAAGAATTAATTTTGCAATAAGGGTTCTTACAGTGGAATCTGAGTCTGACATTCTTAAGGCGCGTTAGAGGATTTAGAAGTAGAGGCAGGCCAGCTGCATTTTCTAAACAAATTAATAATGTAAAAAGAGTTCTTGCTTTTCACAGATACTGCACAGCATAACGCACAATATTTATTTTTTCATTTTGCAATGTGGATGTTTATGTTTACAATGGCACTTTTCTCTGGGGAAGTGACAGTTATGACAACTGAGGACAATATCTAGAATGTGCTTTGCAATTATTGTGCTACAGTGGTAAAAAAGAGGAAAAAATCAATGAAACCAATTAAACTACATTAACTGCAGTGCCCCAGTCCAAACATAGCCTTCCCTCTGTATCCAAGCTTTCCTCTTAGAATCTACAGTCAAGGCTCCAGTATTTGAGTATCAATCCAAAACAAGCGACAGTGGTGCTGTTCATACCACTGACAGGAATGATTCTGTTCACTAAAATCTACTCTTCTTAATCTGTTATTGATGCAGCTGGTAAAAGACCTTGTTTGAAATTCAAATTGACTGCTTTGAAAGCAGGATTCTGAGAGGAAGCGTTTTCAGTGGCCTGCCAGAGGAGTTGGTTAAATGTCAATACACAAAACAATTACAAACTTCTTTCCTTCATGTGAAGCTTTCTTAGAGCAAATGTAACTGGAAGGAGTAGAGGAAGGTATTTCCCTGAAAGTGTAAGGTGGGCCCATACTTGCCACTCCTTCCTTATTTAAGAACATTGATTTTTATGCAAGAAGTGCTCTTTCTACTGGGTAGAAGCATTTTTATGCTAAGTTCAAACACAGGGAAGCAAAAGAAAAAACAAAACCAAAATGAAAAATATTGCCATATGCAGATTAGGAAGCCATATTATGTAAACACAAATAATGCAGCCAACTAAATCAGGTCTTAAGGTCATAATAAGTCGGGTTTGTTCTGTGTTACATCTTTACTCAAAGGTTTGGTCTACGATATTTTCAGAATGACATCTGAAAACACCACCAGGAATGTAAGGCACAGGGAAGCAGTGAAAAGGTTACATACTAACAGCACATAAAAATGCAATTTCCTAGCATTTAGCAGACTCATAAGCAGACATTTCCTAGTCAACGTTTCGGCAAGAGGCATAGAAAATAATTAGGAAACCTTTTGCCCTCTTGAGCCTTGAGTTAAATTCAGTGATGTCACTACATAAAAGAAGTTCAACATATTTTCTGTGGATCTGAGGGAAAGTAATTTGTATCACATGAAACTAAAATGTGTGGCAACTGTCAAAGAGTGAAATAGATTACAGCACAGGCTAGGACACTCAAAGTGGGAAGTATGCATGGAAATAAAAAAGTAGAGTGATGCAAAAAAGAGTGAAGTATGAAGACATGCAAACACAATGCAGTATTTCTGAAGCCCATTTCAGATTGCATTTTGGGTCTTCTAACACTCTGGGTTCTCTGATATTTCCAAACCTCAAAACTGAGACATAAGAAAGGATAAAAAGCGCCTGACATGAAGAAGTGGTAGGAGCAAAATATGGAATCTAATGTAAAAATGGAATAAAAAAAGAGTAGCTTTTCCCATAGATATATAAAGAGTGTGTTATTAGCTGCTCTTACCAATTGCTTTTCATTATCTGAAATCCAATTTCTATATCGAAGAATCAAGTCAGAAACGACTTTTTTTAAAAAAACAAATACATCATTTTACTGCATGTCTACTCTACAAATTCTTCACAAGTGTTATGTTTGAATTTTATACAGGAAGAAAAAAGCCAAAAAGGCAATTATAGAATGCAACAAGATTTCAAGTTTTGTGATATCCTTTATGGCCCAAACACATGGCAAATTTTGAATGGCATTCCTTTGTGTTCAAGTACCTGAAAGTGGATGATAAGTGACACGCAGACTTGGTCGTATGATAAGGACAATGACAAAAAACAATGACTGACAACTCAATACTATTACCGTGAAACAGTAATGTTAATTCTGTGCTGCTTCTGAATGATGATAATCCTTTTCTACAGTAACATCCTGTTCACAGTCATTTTGCCCATGACAGTCCTCTTGCTGGTGATACTCTCTGAAGGCAGGAAGCCATTTGAGACTTCATGGACCTCTCTCATATCCTCTCCCTTGTCTACGGAGAGATCTTTCTGGATGGATGAATATAGTGTCGATAATATGAATGGCCCATGGGTGTACAAGCAGGCATAAGTAAGTGCACTGTTTCCTTCACTGAATTTCATGAAAAATTCTAAAATTCATTCCACCGTTTGACTCTTAAGTATGGAGTCAGGACTTCATAAATCTACTACACTCATTGTAGTAATGCTAGTATTGAGTTGAATACAAATAAATTCTTAGCTAATCCACTAATACCTCTTTCAACCAACTCTCATGAGACAGATACAGCCAGCAAACAATCAAACATTTCCCTGAATGCAGTAAGATTTTATCTAAAGTGGTGTAAATACATCATTACAAATTAAATCTCAGCCCTCTTGATCAGCCATAAGCAAGTCAAGAAAGACTTCATTCTAGCTAAGGATTTGAAGCACTTCTTCCTCGTCCCAGGCCTTCATGTTTAAACTTTAAAAATGAATACAAAAATTAATACTTTCATATCGCTCTGCATTTTCCCACTAGTGAGGGATGAGATGACACACCACAAAATATTATCTGATTTCTCTAATGGTGGCAATAATGGTTTCAAAATAGGAAAACTATTTCCAAGCAAACTGTGGCACAGAAGAATGCAGACTAGACTTGCAGCATGTGATACAATCACTGATTTCACCTTTCCAAGTAAAAATATCTTAAATCATGTTAGTCCAAGATTTTGTCTGGTTAAATCAAAGTAGTTTTTAGTACTTAGAATTAATTTTTAATTTTCATTTATGAATGAAAGACTGAAGTGTGAGATGTAAGTGTTAAGGTGGAGGGCAGAATGGGAATTCCTCTGTCTCTCCATGTTTACGTATGTCAAGTCCACCCTTTGAACATTTCACAAACTCATTTCCAAAGTGCTCAGTACTTTAAATCACAGGAAAGCTATGCTTGTTACCTGCTTTAGTTCTATGTCACATGATTCTTTTGTCCTGCTGCTATCGCTAGTAGACAAAATGCCTAAAAATATGTTACTCATTCCATGGTGGTTTTGTAAGTTAAAGTTACAGCCACACATGGAGCTTTATGACATGGGCTCAACAGCAGGTGTGACAGCAATGCTAAAGCTCAAATCAGACCTGAGATATTTATTCATCTCATGTAAAAAAGATCCGGTTTTATCTCATGGTCAATTATTCTATACTGCATGAGCCTTTCATCCTAACAATAAGATACTTGCCTTTAAACATGGGAAAAACTGTGCCCACTGAAAGGGAGTTAAGAAAATGTAATTTAGAATGCATTGGGAGATTAGAGAATTTCATTTAGAATACTGTTAATAGCTTCATCTTCAGAAGCAGGAAGTCCTCGAGTATGACTCCATATTTCATGGAATTCTTAGAAAAGGATTTACTTTATTATGGGCAAACATTGAAGTTCTATACATACAATTATATAAGTTCATATATGTATGTGCCTAAATTTACACTATAAACATAAATTAGCAGCACAAGGTCTCCAAATGTACTGAGGACAATATAAACCTCTCTCCCTCACGGGACTGAAATGGTTTCTATTCATTCCTATGAGTCTGACGGAGGGTAGGAACCCACGTATCAACCTCATAAATTGAGGAGGCTGTGAGGCAAGCAGCTCAAAGCAAATCAAAAACTCCACTTGCATTCTCCCCACCCCTCTGTCCAAAGCTCTCATTGCAGCACTCCAGGATCCCAAGCACTCCCACCCACTTCACTCCAGCCCCATGGCAAAGCAGGTAACAAGGCATTCCTCTGCCCTGGGGACCCCGGGGGCACGGCCAGACCTGCCATGCCCTCACAGCCAGCCCAGCCATGTCCTCAGAGCCAGCCCTGCCATGGCCTCACAGCCAGCAGGCCCACAGAGTGCTCTGCAGAATGGCAGCCCGTACACCCCCAGGAGAAAGCCTGATGGAGACTGAGGTGCTTCATATGCAGTGGGAAGCAACAGCCTAAATAAACAGCTCAGAGAAACAACTTCGGGGAGACAGCACACAGAGCAGATAATTATCGGGAGATTAAATCCACTCCCAAGTAAGAATATCTTGGCAATAACCTGAAATTAATCTCTCATAGCTTACTGGACGCCACTCCGCAGCAGTAAAAATGATTTGGTTTAGTTTTTTTTTTTTTCTGAATTAATTCAGAAACAGTTATTCTCAGGAGGCTGAAAGTGAGCTTAAAATCTGAATACTCTGGAAAAAAACTGCTGGAAAAATAACAGCTCAACAGTATTTTAAAAATCTATAATATAAAGAAAAATAAGTCCTGAATAAATTGAAAAATCTGAATCTAGGGTTTCCCATGGATATATCCTGGCCTAAAGAAATTTGCATATCTCCAAAGAAACAGGGACAGGAAAACCAGCAGAATCTGAGCCCTAGAAACCTGTTTCATGTCAGTCCTGCGGGGAGAAACATAGTTGCTAAGAACACCTTTCTCAAAACAAGCACTGACAGGTTAAAGAAAACATTCTGTTTCCGCAGTTCCTTCCCAGCAAAAGTGCTCACATAAACACCCATACATTAAAAAGGCAAATAATCAAATCTGTGCCAGTTCTGTAAGTTTCTGACACTTCTTGTCTGACAAACATGCACAGCAATGCCACAGAGCATTGGAAATTTTTCATACTTAAGAGAAATTTAAGAGATTCTTCCAAAATGTGTGCTGCTTCATTTTCTGCACACCCTCTGTGTGGACTCAGCATTTTGAGAAGAAACTGAGAAATGAGCAGTGACAGTCGGGGCCTGCCTCCTTGCCTTTGAAGAGTGATATTGTATAGACCTAATGCAACATGACTTTCCCTCGTAGTGCCGGCTTTGCTTGATGGCAGAGAGGAGTGCCTGGTTTTGTCCAGTCCTCCAGCGTTTTTGTGTGACTTTGTGTCAGACCCTTCTCCAGATCCTGCAATGGTTTGTTTGCCTTGAAAGTACTTCATCTTTGAAGCACGTGATAATGTAAATTAAAAAAAAAATAAATAAAGTTAGGCTTCAGAGTGATGGAGAACTCTCTAAAATACTAAAGGATTTTAAAATATGAACAAAATAGATAGAAATGTGGATTTATTTTTTTGTTTAAAAATATTTCAAATGTTTGAGCCTACAATGATTTATCTAAGGGAACAGCAGCAGCTCTGCAGATATACCATAAATATTGCCAGCCATCACACAGAAATAAGGAGGTGAGTTATTGCTCCTCAATCTCTTAACAAAGACATATAACATAGACTACACACTATGGCTTCATGGAAGTCAATATCGCACTTTTTGTTCTTGCAGCCGAGCAACAACAAAGCACAAAGCTGTGTGAGATTCTTTCAGGGTTGTTTTTCTTTTCCTATTGAGAAATGTTTTCTTTCATTAATGCTACAGGGTAGCAATCACTGTTCAGGTGTTAGCAGCAAACAATCAAATGATTTCACAGCTATGCAGTATAAATAAATATTTTCTTCAAATGATCCCACACAAGTTAAATACTGGTGTTAATAGTCTTCTAGAGCTAGTGTCCTGCAAGAGTCTTGGTGACACTTGAAGATAAGAAAATCCCTTTATAACAGTTTTTAATGATATAAACACTTAAGATTTTTGACAGATTATCACTCTGTGTTGGTTTACTTGAATACCTGAAGAGTTTGACAGTGTTGAAATTACTACAGTAATTCCATAGAGAACAGCTTGTCTGGTCTTTTATTACTTAAATATCTCAAGCTGATTTACACCAGTAAAGAGAAGGAGAAGCAGACAGCACCTGGACAGGTGAAAACAAATCACTAAATCTTGAAATTTTACTGTTATCATATTCTTACATTCCTTGAGCTTTATTTTTCAGCCTAGCTGACAGCCCTTTAGTTTTCTGTATCTTTGAATAAAGTAAAAAGTACTAATTATGAAGAGAGACCTTTTATACTATACAGTCCAATGGCTGTACTTTGCAGATGTCACTGCCACTTAGTCTGAGTAGGATGCAAGATTGTAAAATACAGCTTTTTACAGTGATATAATATTCTTTTCCACACAATTAATCTATAAATAATTAACATGAGTCATCACCCTATTTAGAGGCTGGTATTGTTGAGCTTCCATTCCTACAGAATATATATGAGAAGGATGAACCTTCAAAGTATGTCTCTTCTTGCTATGTAGAAAGGGAAAAAATGTTTGGAGAGAAGCATTAAAACCCAAAAACATTACATATTATGTAATTCTCTTTGCTACAAAGCAAAGAGAAGCTGGCAGGTGGTCAGTTTATCACACATTAGAGGTTTGGTTGCTTAAATGACCAAGGGCAGGATAGTGCAGTGAGAAACTTTAATATTCTGTGACCAGTTAAAGGAGTTATTTTGACCCTTAAGCCACTGGAGTATGGGAAGAGAATCACGTTCTATCAATCTGCAGGAGCCTGACACAGTGACAGCAAACCTGAACAGTGCCTAAAAGGTAGAAGCCAGCCTTTAACATCACTCGTTCTAGGCTAGGAAAAACTGCATGCTTTCTTTGCTTCTCCTAGATCAGATATCCCATAAAACTGAATCAATGACAACAAAGCCACAGAGCATTGGAAATTTTTCATACTTAGGAGAAATTTAAGAATTTCCTTAATTAAATAATTAAAATTAAGGAACTTTTGAGGAGACTTCCCACACATACTCAAGGCAGTTCTTTACTCATGTAACTGATGTTATTGTTAGATGAATAAAAAACCACAACAGCAATAACAACAACAAAAAGGGAAATTACTGTCTAGATCCTGTCACAGTATTCTAATGAAGGAGCTCAATATTTGTGTATTTCTTATAAGTTAGTTCAGCTGTCACTCAGCATTATCTGTTATGAAAACAAATTCTGCCTTTCACACGTGTATTGATAGATGACTAGCACTAGAACATCTTTGGGTAATCATTTAAAACTCCATCTCAATTTATGCTTGAATAAAGCTACTCTTTTGTCACATGAATAAGTAAGAAATCAAAAATTCGAGACAAATCCATGATTCTTGTGAAATATCCTTCTGTTTAGTCTAAGGAGAAGCTGTGGTTGATTACCAGAGACACAGGTCATGGAGAAAAGCAGACTCTAGGAAGGTGTCTGTTCTCCCAAACACAATTCTTATGATGCAGTAATATTGCATACAATAAACTTTATACCATCTTGTAAAAAATACATTAAAAACATTATTTTTTTTTTTACCTTTTCAGTGGAAAAAAAAAACATGTTAAAAGGTTTATATATATATAGCTTACATAATACCTTACATTTTGTAGCTTTAGTCATCAATAAACTTCGCTTGAAAAAAATCATCTAGATGAACTTTGCTCCCAAGGGATGGACAACACAGTTGGTTTTGTCAGAACAAACTCTCCAAGAATCTTGAATAAGAGTTGTTCAAAGCATTATAACTGTGAACTAGACAAGTATTAGTCTTATTCTTCTTGAAATTTGGGGGATTTAAGCATTTATGGCACAAAGGACAATGATTTCAGATTGCATTTAGTTTTTAAAATTAAGAGGAATTCAGAGAAAAAATAAAAGTATGAAGTGATTTATACTGTTAGACGTTATTCTTCTAAATGACAAATGCAGAGATTGCTGGGCTTTTTTGTTTAAATTTAGATCTTTCATGTCATTTATTGGATGGGTATTTCTTTGAAGTGCCACCTAACCAATTATGAAGAATATAAAAAACATATCTTTGGTTTTAACCACTAGACCCCTGTTTTTAGATAATGAGTTTATTTTTCTATCAAATAAATCAAACCCTTGTTGTTTTACTTAAGCACATCAACATAAATGGTAATAGCCTGGTACTAAAATATTTGTCCTTCTCTCTATTTCCCTTTAGGGTAACAGACTGAGGTAATAGCTTTTAAGTAAAAGGTCCAGACTAATACAATTTGGGTAGATTAAAAAACAAGCCTCATAAATCAGTTTTCCGGTGATGTTTATTTTTGTCATTGTTCCTGATCCTTGTCATCCAAACATTAGTCTTGTAGGATGTGTCAGCCTATTAAAACCTTGATTTATTTCACATAGGAGAAAGAAACCTGTCATTGTATTAAAAGTTAATGGACTCTTTAAAAAATTGCTTTAGTTTGCTATGTAATTTTCTAAAATTCAGGGTATCAAGGGCCCAAATAACCCTAGGTCTGTATTGCATTAACATCTTAAATATATATAATTATATTCTCCAGTAATTAATAGTTTTTTTCTGTGTTGTTTCAAAGACTTCAGATTAAACAAAAAAAAATGGTTGGAAGGAAACTTGAAGGTGACACAGAATGTCACTACCCCATGGATGAGGGACTAAGAAATGGAAAAAAAAGGCTGGGTTTCACTGAGCTCTGGGTGGCAGCAGAAAAATCACCCAAGAGCCAAGCTTGCTGGTGACTGATGCTGCTGCAACCAGCAGCAGCATCCAGCAGTTAAATTCAGTCTAAAACTTCACTTAGCTCAGTTTAACAGGAGCAGAAGCAAGGCCCACTTCTCAGGGGAAGGCAGGCAAACCTGATGGTGGGACTGCTGGTGTTTGGTTTCCAGGAGTCTGTTTCTGGGTGAGAACTGCCACATGAACTGCTCTAGACCAAGAATTCTTCAGACATCTCAGGGCAGGTGTAGCATAAACAGTGGAAATATAATCTCCATAAATGTGTTGGGCTTGAAATGGAACCACAGAGTCCTGTGAGCCCAATTGTTCTTGCACCAGTTGTGTCTTGTTCTTGCACAGTGTGCACTGTGACTTGGTAGTTTTTGCAGTGGTTCAGAGAGCTACTTCTGCAGGGCATTCTGCTAGGGAAACCTGTTCCCTCAAGAAGGGAGACCACTGGTCCTCTAAAATGTGCATTTTGGGGGTATACATAAAAAATCCCCATCATGAAAAATGAGGAAGATGTGAAAAAATGTATTTCTAGTCCATTTCTTCCTGATGAAATTATTATATCTCTAATACAAAAATACCATACAAAATTTAGTGATTTAAGCGAAGTTACCAGGCAAGGCTGTGTCAGAAATAGGAAAACAATGTCAAATTCCTAACTCCAGTTAACTGAATAAGCTTTTAGATTACTATAATTTCAGGTGTCTAGTATGTTAGGTCACCTTACTCAACATCTAGATAAGCACATCTTACCCTGAGGAACCAGTATCTGATCACAAGTATGAGGGAGGAATAAATAAGTTTAAAGTTATATTTTCCAGCAAAATTAGGTCTTACCTATTGAGTTTACTGTTCCCTCTAAATATTTGCACGAATCATTAGAAGGGCACTTTATAAGTTATTTCAGTAACATTAAGTTTGAGCCCAACCATGCAAAAGGAATAATATGGAGAACGTTATGTGGCCTCCAAGACTAAGCATACCCCTTCTGCATCTGGCTGTACATGAATTGTTTGCAAAACCTGACTTAAGTCTGTATTACAGCCCTTGCAAGGCAGTCATGTCAAAATATTGATGTTATTCTAAAATGCCATTAACCTGAGGGTGTCCTTGAGGGTGCATAATGCACAAAATTAAAAGGTCAATAATGATTTCCCGGCAACACCATCGGCCTGATTCTCCAGGGCTGGTAAATTTGTATGCCAGCCTTAATTTGATCCAAGAAGATACAAAATGTTACAACGGGCATCAGTGAGTAGGGAATACTCACTGGGTCATGGACCATGAACCCTTTTGCTGGGTGAATTAGAGTCTTTGTGTGCAAGTGCCTAAAGTGAAAGCCCTATTACCTCTGATGAAGCGATTACAGGGTGCTCACAATATTTCATTTTGCTTTCCATCAATATCCAATTGCAGTATTTAGCCCTAGAAAGTAGTAATTGACCAGCTGATTACCATGTATGACCCGGACTCACACACCTGGGAAACCCCAAAGAATATAATGCCACTAATTTTGGAAGTTCAAAGGCTTCCTCCATAATGAAAAAGCAAACACAAGAGTAATTCCACTGGCTGTCATTCTTGTTGGATTACCTTATGCCTCGAAGCCTTGCATTACTCTGCTTAGACTGACAATGCAACTTGTGATTAGATAGTAAATTTACTGTTTGAATAGGATGAGCATGAGAACAGCATAAAATGCCATTGACTGCAATTTCAAATTCCAGCAAAGTCTGGCACGCTCCACTGCCTATGAGCATCTCTGAAGTAAAGCACTGTAGTTAAGCTTTCACCTTGCATGCTGGTCTAGAATTCAAAGACAGAAAGGAAAGAAATCATCATAAGAAGCCCCAGCTGTTGTTCAGATTGTAATTGCTTTACTCTTGGTGAGACAAAGTATTTAGATGCTTCTCACTATTGACTTTTTCACTCAGTTTCCCTCTCCTGACCCCACTCTTTTAAAAGTATTATCTACTGCGCAGCCTATGAAACACAATCCAGGATGGAAATTTGTGGAAGAGGTTCAGTGTCTTCCAAGTGAAAGGAGCATAGAGGAAAGCAATCAGAGTATACAAAAACACCTTTATTGCAGCAGTTATAGAACAGTGAGACACCCTAGATATAATTTAGGTGATTTATTATGCAGTGTTAGTAGTCACTGGAGAAGACAGTCATGTAAAAAGAAATATTTTATCATGTTAAAATGCTAAATAAGTGTGCATTCTTGTTTTTCATATTTTCATATCTGCTGGCATGGCAGTGTCTGGTGACCCTGTATTGTCTTCAGACTAATAAACAGTGTCAGTCGTTGTCCTCTGCCTGAGACACAGAAACCCTGCTTCAGTTTCCGTGCACAAACAAACCAGGAAGGCTGCAATCATTCCCTCCAAATCTCAACCCATTGATATTTTAACTTTCCTGAATTACAGTGTAGGCTGAAATGAGTGTAGGCTATATAAAGCCACTGATCATTAGGGTCAGATGGAAATATATCATTTTCTCAATTATACAAAAAAAGAATTAAACGATAGAAACATCTTGCCCACTGATCAACTAATCAGGCTGACCTCTTTTGTCTCTCTATAAATAATAGACTCCAATTCATCTATACAGTGATTTTTTTTCTTTTTTGTACTGTCAGATTTTCAATGTTCTTTTGAAGAGCATGAGTGCTGCAACTTCATACAGAATTTCAGTATCACTCTTACCTGTGGTGAAGAGAGATGAAAGTCCTTCCCTTCTCACCCATCTCCAACTGTAAACAGCCAAGGACTTCCTCAAACCTCTTTCCACAGCCTTTTCTTGAAAGCTCAGTTTTGTTTATCCACCCTGACTTCTGTGTTTCTTGTACAACACACCACTTTAGAGAAAATAGAAAGAAACTCATCTCATGGAGTTTTAATACTAACCATCCACACCTCATAAACTGATCAAATAATTTTTCTGATCAGGGACAGTAATTTAGGTGATTACCAATAAAAAGTGCAGAAGTTGAAAGCTCTAAATAATTTCCAATAATTTCTCCTTGGCATCATAAAATAGTCTTGGCAGTCATGTTTTACAAAAGTCAACATGTTAATAGGTTAGGGACAGGGAGAAATAAAGGAAATTCTTTGTCGTGAGGCTGCCAAAGAAATCTTTCCTACTTAAACCTCTGCTTATGTGATCTCCTTTTTCATCATTTCTGGACAAAACAGAATTTAGTAGGTTTCTACAAAAAGAAGTGAGAACTAGGTTGTATTGAGCAGAAATGCTGCATTGCTAAAAAAACCCTCATATGGGTGAAGAAAACCACTTGGATGGCTTGTTTATTTCCCGTAGAATAAGGAGAAAAATTATTACTGTATATTAACACCATCATTTCTTGGTCTGTTGAAATAATCCAGAAAATTATGAGAGATGAAAAAGCAACATCAACCATCTTTTGTACATATTTCTTTTGTTCTGTATTCTAAAAACTAAAATAGCAAGAAAGTTTCAGTGTTCCAGCCTCTAAAAGGTCACGTGTGTCCCCAAAATACAGCATGTCTCTTACTTAATGTCTTTTAAATAAAGAAGGACAGCTTAACTCCATTTTATAATGGAGTCTGTCACATGTTGGTGTCAGAATTTCAAGAATTTAAACCCTAATTTGAGTCCAGGGTAAAATCACTTAATGTTTAAGCAGACCTCACTAGTTAGGTACTGTGAACCAGGGGGACCAGCAGGGTAATAGATTTCATGTACACTGCATGAAACATAGAGGTTAAAATTACTGAAGCATGACAGCAAAGTGAGAAACATTCTTCCTCATGCTCTCTTTTTCTAACAGCACTTATTCTAAGAACAACTCTAAGAAAACACAGTTTCTTCTCTGAGGCTGGCAAATATCTCAGCAAGCACACACAACCTGCCAAATTCCTGAAGCATCGTACATACAAACATGTCCTAGTACATTATTCCATTAAAGATATTTCTTAAAAGATTAAATAACTCACCCTTTCTCAAAAAATAAACCAACTAACAAAACAAATGGTCTACACCATTTGTTTTGAATTACACTTTGTTTATACTTTTTACAGTCCGTTTGCTAATTCACATGTAGCCAAAATAAAATGACAAAAAAAAGGTGTTATCTGCTCAGGACTCCTCAAAACCAGAGAGCAAATACAGCCCTGAGCCCTGAAGAAGCATAAGCAGGGCAGCTGCTCTGCTGGAAGCCTGACTGAAGGGGAATTGCGATTAATCAAGCACTATGCTTACAAGGAGGATGTCTTGCAATTGCAAGGTCAGCAGGAGACAAGTAAGAGCACAGGATGATCAAAACATACAGTCTGAGATATTTTCATCTCACATCCAGCAAGCTGGGCTTGCCACAGATCAGATGTAGTTTGCAACAAGTGAAAGACAACTGGAAGAGGCTTGCTGCAGTGACAGTCTCCACTAGTAGAATAAGGTAAGCAAACCACTACATTCTTTACATGCCTATAGCATCACAAAATTCTGATGTCCTTGCAACTATACACAGTAAGCTTGTCTGGGCAGGGAGGATGTGTTTATGTACGTGTAGATAAAGACACCCTGAATGACCTCCCCTCAGCAGCAAGGCTAATGTTTTTATAAAACTAAGAACAAAATAATTTGCATGCATCCAGATGGCAATGTCATGTAAGCAATTCTCCAGAGCAGAGACTACGCTCCACAGGGTACAAGATACACAGCTGTGCATTATGAGAGTGCTGATGTTGTTCTATGCTGTGTTGGGCAACAATTTTGTCTAGAGGCATCATATGTCCTTTGAGCAACAAAGGTTTGGAGACACATCCCTGAAACATGTCATGTTTCATACCTCTGGGCGCTGTCTCTGCGGTTTTATTATTTCTTATTGGTCTTAAGAGAGGATAAATTCTAGTATTCTAGTAGCATCTCACCCATGATGAGTCATATCAGATGTTGCAGAAACAGCTGCTCTAAAACGCCTTTTGAATCTCCAGTTAGATGGAATACCTGCTTGGAAAGCTGCTGGTGTCTCAGAAGTGATGAGCAAAGAAACACACTCTTCTTCATGAAGTATAAAACCTAGATTTCTGGATGGTTTCTGAAGAAAATATCAAGATCCTTGCTAAAAGTAGCCAGTTATTCTAGCTGTCCATAATATATTTTTAATGTATCATGGCCACACCCAAGTTTTGAGCAGCTAAGGACAGATCACAGTCAGAATTACATGGACCATGCATCAGCCACTTGTTACTTGCCTGTATAAAGTTGAAAAAACTGAACACATAGTATACAGTGTGGTTTTGCTCCATATAGTTGTGTATAGGAGTACAGCTGATTTGGTTTTTTAAAAAAAGGTATTAAAATAATTACTAAGACATCCCAATATAGAGAACCGTGGAATTGTTTACATTGAAAAAGACCTTTAAGATCCTTGAGTCCAACCATTAACCCAGCACTGCCACATCCACCACTAAACTGTGTCCTTAAGTACCACATCTACATGTCTTTTAAATACCTCAAGGGCTGGTGACACAATCACTCCCCAGGGCAGCCTCCTCTAGTACTTGGTCACTCTTCTGGTGAAGAAATTTTTTCTATTATCCAATCTAAAGCTTCCCTCGAGCAACTTGAGGCCATTTCCTCTCATCCTGTCCCTTGATACCTGGTAGGAGGCTGACCTTCACCTTGCCACAACAAAGGCCAATGGCACCTGGCCTGTATCAGGAATAGTGTGGCCAGCAGGACCAGGATCATCCCCCTGTTCTTGGCACTGATAAGGCCACACCTTGAGTACAGTGTTCAGATCTGGGTCCCTCACTACAAGAACAACATTGANCAGGGCAGCCTCCTCTAGTACTTGGTCACTCTTCTGGTGAAGAAATTTTTTCTATTATCCAATCTAAAGCTTCCCTCGAGCAACTTGAGGCCATTTCCTCTCATCCTGTCCCTTGATACCTGGTAGGAGGCTGACCTTCACCTTGCCACAACAAAGGCCAATGGCACCTGGCCTGTATCAGGAATAGTGTGGCCAGCAGGACCAGGATCATCCCCCTGTTCTTGGCACTGATAAGGCCACACCTTGAGTACAGTGTTCAGATCTGGGTCCCTCACTACAAGAACAACATTGAGGATCTGGAGCAGGTGCAGAGAAGAGTGTTGAAGTTGGTTAAAGGTCTAGAGCACACGAGACGAGCAGCTGAGAGGGCTAGGTGTGTTTAGCCTGGAGATAAGGTGATTCAAGGGGGCACCTTATTGTTCTCTGCAACTTCTTGAAAGGGATTTGTGGTAAGGTAGGAATCAGTTGCTTCTCCAAAGTATCAAGTAAGAGGAGAGGAAAGGAAATGACCTCAAGTTGCACAACAGAAGGTTTAGATTGGGTATTAGAACACATCCAAGCCACAAACAGCCAGCCAGGAAAATGCTGTGGGAAACAGTGTCAAAGCCTTACTGAAGTCCAGGCAGACAACACCCACAGCCATTCTCTCATTCACTAAACATGTCACCTTGTTGTAGATCAGGTTGGTCAAGCAAGACCTGCCTTCCTTGAAACCAATTTAGCTGGGTGTGGTCCCCTGGGTGTCCTGTAGGTGCCACATGATGACACTCAAAGATACTCCTCAGCACTGAGGTCAGTCTGAGATCAGGTCTGTAATTCCATCAATTCTCCTTCCGACCCTTTTCGTAAATGGGCATCACATTTGCTGACTTCCAGCCAACTGGGGCGTCTCTGGTTTGCTGGGACTGCTGGTAAATGGCAGAAAATGTCTCAGTGAGCACTTCCACCAGCTCTCTCAGTACCCGTGGATAGATTTCACCTGCTCCCATTGACTTGTATGTCTGTCCAAGTGGTTCAGCAGGACACTGACCATTTCCACTGGAACATGGGGCTTCATTCTGCTTTCCATTCCTGTCTTCCAGCTCAGGGGGCTGGGTATCCAAAGAACAAATGCTCATGCTATTAACGACTGAAGCAAAGAACACATTATGCAAAGGAATAACTTAAACACATCTGTGTTGGGTTGGGTTGTGTTATGCAAGAGTTTATCCCAGACTGGATGTGATCAACATTAAAAAAGAATGGAAATAACCCCTTGGTGTGTTACACAGACACATTTAATTGTGTTGTTGAATCTATTTTTTATTTGTCAACTGTTAAGACATAAATGAGGAAGTAAGAAGGATGCTATTATTTACCTGCTAAGAATACTAACATTCTAATTGTAAGCATTCTTAAGTCACAGTCTGCCTTCTTTCTTTTTCCTCTTGATTCAATGTAGAATATCTCCTACAAACTACACAGAGGAAGGGCTTGCAGGGGTATTTATTCTTAGCTGTTATTCCTGATTCTTCATCTCTGTCATTGGTGCTGCTCTTTTGAAGTAAAAAATAGTACACAGCTCTGAATTAGCATACATTTAAATGGAAGAATGTAATTCAGACAGCGGCTATACAAGAATGAATCAGGAATTGTTATCTCCTTTAAACCCAAACCTTGCTGTAATACAAATCAACTTCAGCAGATTAGACCTTCATTATGTTCAGTTTTATATCTATGACAATCCTAAGATCTTGTAGCTTGGGAAGCAGCAGGGGTGAAATGTGAGCATTCAGCCATTGGAAACTGGTTTGACAGGGGCAGGGAAGTTAAAAAATACAACTACAATAACCACAACTTTTCTATTCTTCAAAGTATTTCACACATTAATACTTCTGCAGGATGACACTGGCAGTCTTAGCAATAGGATGCTTGGTAGGCAATTCCCTACAAGACTGGGGCCAGCTTTCATGAAGATCCCTCCCACAGGATTAATTTTCAGGCCAGGATGCTGGGAGGACTGAGCCATCCTAAATTCTGCCCATAGCTGTTTGCCGTGCCATTATATATTTTGTCAATATGCACGCAATTTCTTGCAACCAAGGAATAAAATTAGTCTTTAAAAACATGATACAAGTAGGCATTACTCAGAGTCAGAACAGGTTTTACAGAGTTTGCAGAAACAAATGGACTTTCAGCAGGAACAAAGCGCAAAACCTTCCTCCTGCGCTGGGTTTCTGCTGCCCTCTGCATTTAAAGTGGTACAGCACCACCCTGTCATGACTTGCAGTTTGAGGCACACGCGGAACGACATCACCGCGATATGAAAAGATAATTCATTAGCAGACGGGGGCAGGGAGGGGCCCGGCTCGGGCGCAGCCGTGCCAGGCTGGCCGGCTCAAGAGTGCCACCTGCTGAGAAGGAGCCGTGCCGGGCCGGGCCGGG